>PVKB01000744.1:55520-417918 GCA_004027205.1 Ctenodactylus gundi | reverse complement strand
TGCTGGGCAGGCCCATCACCCGAGCACTCTGGGAGGCTGAGGCAGGGGCACCGCAAATTTGAGCCCAGCCTGGGGAATTTCGCAGTTTAATGAGACCCTGTCTCAGAACAGAAAGTTAAAAAAGCGGCTGGGATGTAGCTCAGCGGGAAGGCCCTGGATTCGACTCCCAGCAGCCCACACCCCCAGCCACGGTGGGCATGCTGGCCGGGATGAGATCAACAGGCACGCGTGCTTCCGGATTTTTACTAGGAACCTGCTTGCTGTCATGGTCTTTAAATCTACTAGAACTAAAATGGACAAAGAAACAACAGGTCAGAACACTCACTCCATATTTCTGTACGACGGCACCGTGGCCGCATCTTTCCCCCAGAGACAGTTTTTCTTTCCACTTCAGAAGTTTCCTTGAGTACAGAAGTGTGGAACGCCTCCTACGTTTTGCAGCGAGGTAACAGCCAAAGGTTAACGTCTGCATACGGCTCTTACACCCAGATCACGGTGACTAATCCGGATGACGAGGAAGGGAGAGCTTAGGATCCCGGCACGCACCGGCGCTGGACACTTCCCAAATGGCATTCAACCCTCTCTCAGTTAATAAAGCCACCCTGGCATCCTGGCGCAGAAAGAGGGCAGGACCTCTCAAGGAAAGGAGCTGGGTGGACGGGGCGTCTCACTCCCACCCCCGGTGGCAGCTGACCTCAGCTGCACCCCCTCGCTGCCAGCCTCTTGCTCTGGCGGCTCCTCAACTCCAGTTTTGCCGGAGCTCTGCCTGGTTTCCTGCAGGGAGGGTGCCGGTTCCCGTGACTTCCATGGGAACTCCACTTCTTTCTGTCCCAGATACAACGTGCTCTTGGAAAAGGCGGAATCCAGGACTGTGTGCTGATAATGGACTTCAGCGTTGCTCAGGGGTCTTTTCACTCTTACAGACCCTTTACCCGATTTTCCTAAGCTTTAATATTCCCAATCACACGGTAAGACCCACAATTTTAATTACCTGCTGCAACTGCCAGCTGTGAGAGGCAGAAGCGCACCTTGGGGGGTGGTCGGTAACGAATCATTGGGAGTCAGCGGTAAGGGTAGCAAGGGACTGCGGCCCAAGTGACCTCTGCTAGGCTGCCCGCACCGAAGCAGCGCCCAGACCAACTCTCAACTTGATGTTTAAAATCAAGGCTAATTCTCGCAACGCATATGACCTCAATGAGTGAAAGAGCAAAAGTTTCTTTAGGGTTCAAACTAACCCCCCTGGATGCGTACGCCAGGGCCAGTCACTCCTTCAGTCTTTTTCCTCATCCCTGTAACATGGGGCTAACACACACTCAGATAAAGTGGAGATTTGTGCTTATAATGAAATACAATATTTGCACGCCGAACACACAGTCAACACACAATAACAGTTGTTGCTACTGTGACACATTCACGTTACATCCTGGGTCCAGTCGTGTCCTCCAGCCTTACCTGTCAGCTGGAAGTCAGCCTAGGCGGCTCCAGGCCCATCCTCAGCACGAGCACTATGCTACTGTCCCAGCAACCGGACCACCCACCTGTTCCCTCCAATCCAGAAACTCCTACGGTGTCTTTCTTCTGAAAGATGAACTACAGGAGCAGGATTCTGCCTAGAAAATCACTCTAGATTTTGAAAACCTCACAAATGCTGAAGGACGAGAAGCTAAACAGATGTTTTCTCATTTGCAGCCTCGGAACACAGGAAAAATAGCACTGGGAGGGTCTGAGAAGAAAGGGTTAGCCCAGAAAGTCAGAGCCAGGCACCAGGGGCCAGCCAGGTACGTCAGGTGCATTCCACTGCCATGTAAATACAATTTTCCCTATAAAGCTACATTTACAACACACAACCAGCTGTGCGACCTCACCTCGGTCAGAAGCATCGCTTAGTTAAGATCTTCCTAGACGCAATGTGTCACGGGTGTAAGAGTTTATAGAATGGTGTCAAGGAAAATTCAATTCTCCGCCCCCCTTGCTTGTGCCCTGTAAAACTTCCTTATCTTTCGTTATTAGTCACAGCGCGTGGCCCTAACCAAAGGCCAACCGGAGCCAAGCAGGGGCGGCACGACAAGTCCCAGGGCTGAGTCTCCCTCAGGACGATGTCCACTCTGAAGCGCCAGGTTTCCCGGGTAGTGGTCTAAACTGGAAAGACCTTAAATTCCCTGTCACCTGAAGTCAGGCATGTGGCTGCTGGCTGAGTCTTAGAAATTAGAGCCCAGTTATCAGGGCTACTTCCAAGTTCGATCCCTAAATACGACCGCCATCAGAGGGCACCCACACTGAAGAACCTGACTGCAGTCGTTTAGGTCGGTACATTTAACAAGTGGGCAGGGGCGAAGGTGGTTCGGAGGCATTACTGATGCCGAGCTTTGTGGAGGAGTTGGTGAGGAATCAGATCAGGAAACCACTGCTGAGTGCCCACCTGTGCCCTTAAGTAACTGTAGCCTCATTAGGAGAAGCAAGCGAACTCAGACGGTCCATTTGCCGAATCCCACCAGCCAGTTCTGCTTGGTTAAGGATTCTCCTGAGAGCTTACCTAAGCCCCTGGGCGGAGCCCATTTCCTGTGCAAAAGGCACACCACAGCTCACAGCCAACACCTGGGCAGAAGGGAGTGCGCCACACGCGCCAGTCTCGTAAATCCAGTGGGACAGACTCTGTCTTACTTTACATCCTACGTGGTGTCTAATGTGTGACTGAAGATAATAAAATAACCACTATGCTGCTGTATGCTTAATTCACTGTCAGGGTGCCCCCTTAGCAAGCACCGGCTCCGGTCTCTAAGACACCCCCGAGCCACACCCAGGCTCGCCGGGTACCCAGGCGTGCCTCGCACGGGGCGCCAGGGCGCTGGCCACAGAGCTGCACGTGAACGGCCAGCCTGCCAGTGTCACCTACACTCAATCGTTCCCAGAAGGGGTTCAGCATCAAGTCAGAAAATAAAACGAGAAGTAAAAGCAGGCTTTCCTGAGGGTCAAGGCTGGAGGGCCGCTAAATCCCCTGGGGCGGGGCGCGGGGTGCTGCCCCCGCCCCATCTTCTCCTGGGCTCCCTCACTCCCTCAGACAGCTGTGGCACCGCGCGCGCACCCGGCTTCGGGAGTCCGTGCCATTCCCTTGCACGGGGAATGCCAGAGCTCAGGGGCCACAGGTACGTGGCTGGGGACCACCGCGTCTCCATCACCACCCCAGCACTCAGGGCCTCAGTGGGTTCAGCTGTACAGTGGGGCTGACGGACGACGACTCCAGGGCGAGAGAAATCCTACACGGCCACGAAATGCCCGAGGACAGGCAGCACCCTTCCCTCCCCACACCTCACAGAATCACCCAACGAACTCTTATTTATTTATAAATTATCTCCAGGTCTGCACAGGGCTCGGGCCCTGCTCTGGAGCCACCTGAGGTGACTGTGTAAAACCGTATATCTTTCCTACATTTAGGCTGACGTTAAAACTCTTAACATAAGTCTGAAGGACAGCCAATGGTATAGCCTCCAATATATTTTAATATTTGGGTGTATTTTAATAAAATGAAATCACCTCGGCATTCTTTTCTATGTATGCAAAGAACTCTAAATATTTGATCTAACAGGTCTAAGATTTGATACACATCATCACCTACTTAAACATCCATGACCAGGCGCCAATTCTTAGAAGTAAAAAAGTTCACATCATTCTGTTTCTTCTTCTCCTTCATCCTTCATCCACTGAGTTTTATTCTAATTTGTTATATTTACTGACTAAAAGTATTCTATTGATTGCTCTGTTATAGCCTCTGAAAAATAAGTACATAAATTTAAATTTTACCCAGGAAAATCTGTGGGAAAAAAGGAACAATAACACCTCTTGTGGTGAGTTATGTTACGGTTACCCTTGGTACTCAATTCAAGAGTACTGCAAATGTTGATGGATCGTTTCTGTATTTTGGCAAACTGGAAGTGCATCTCTCAATGAGATGGACAGTGAAATTTCCACTAACCTTAATCCTGGTTTTATTTTTTATAGATATAACCGTTGTGGAATTTCATCTAAAGCTGTAGATGAGAACAGAAGGGATTTCATGATGGAGTATCCGTTTATTCTTCAAGATCTTCAATTATAAACCAACAATCACAGAGCAAGAGATGAGTCTTTGTTTCAACCAATGACAAGCCAAGCTGACACATCAGCAGAGCCCCACTTCTTCCTCCAGAGGTCTAATTCTGGGGGATCAGTTCTCCAGGGTGCCCTCCCCAGGCTGCTGGTCCCTCACCCAGGCTGCTTCCATCTTGTGGCACGCTGTCTCAGAGTGTGCCCAAGGGGGGCACCTGTGGACATCTTCCCACTCCCAGAACACGGACTCTACCGGTTCCCGATCACCACAATGCTCATCATGCCGCCAGCTGACAGTGTGCGGGGCGCCCACCTCACCGGTGGGCAGCAACAAAGCTGAGCGCACCTGGTTTATAAAATTATTATTTCTGTTACTAGAGTCTTTTACGTTCTCGATTCGGCTGCTTATATCTGGAACTGTCCAATTTTGGGGCCTCCAGGCGTCTGTGCCCTGGGATAACACCCGTATAATACAGGTGTGACACAGGAGCCTTCCATCCTTCACACAGAGGGCGGGCGGCCATGAGAAACGCCACCTGGGCCTCGGGCACCCTCAGGCAGACCTTATTTTAGGAAGAGCGTGTGAGAGGAACTGGACAGACTTCCCGAGAATCCCATATACCCGGCTGCCCTCACCCTGCGCACTCTGGGCGGCACAGCGCAGCGTGAACCGTGGGAGACCAAGGACGTTGGGCTCTCCCAAAGGGGATCAGAAGTTACAGGTAAAGCATAATTCATATGCTTAACCTAAATCTCTAAGACTTCATCATGGTGAAATGAGGATGAACTAAGTCACACCAGGGAAAAGAAATACACGCGGGGCGAGAAGAGCTGGGAATGTGGGGGCAGCAGGAGGCGGCAACAGGGATAACCTAGTCTTGCACTGTGAGTGTGGGGGCGGTGGGAGTCACAACCTCACCCTGATCACAGGGGGTCTTCTGCTGTTGTTACCGAAGCCTTGCTGAGAGCCAACAGTTGCCCTGTATTCACCACTAGCCCCTGGAGGTACAGGTTCACGCACCACGTATCAGATCTGGCCTTTATATTTTTAAAGAAGGAATTAAAACAATGCCATTTAACATGCAGATAAGGACTAGGTCCTTCGGTGACCCCATGTTACATTCTGTGGAAAAGCTATCCCAGGGGTCACCTGGAAATCCTCCCTCACCGGAAGGGGACGGGGTGTGTGGCACTCCCCAGCGGGCTCTACAGCTGTCCAGAGAGTTGGTTTTATGCACCTATGCATTCAATTTGAGCCACACGCACTCCCTCGGAGCAGGTAACTGGATACAAAGGTAGTCCTGTGAGTAAGCCACAGAAGGGGTCACTTAGGACACGGACGCCAACGGAGAGAACACGGGCAGCAGCGGCCTTCGTGTAGTCACGTTACCACATTCTCTGCAACCATGTGTCTCAAGAACTCAGCACCACCGGGAAGAGCCGGTGAAGTGGGTTTCCCCCCACAGTGGCTCTGAGGCCAGAAGACACTGGCAGCAGGTGGAACCCGACCTGTGCCATGAACACGCCACCCGACACAGCATCCTTCCCCTTTACCTGTGTCTGATGCTTATCGACCATGCCTGCAGCTTATAAGTATCTACGGATGCCCACGTTGGGTCAGTGCTCAGGGGAGTCTCCTGATGAGCGTCTACCAAGGTCTCTAAAGACTAGAGCTGGGGCCTGCCTCTGCCTGCCGGCAGTGCCGGGAGGCTGGGCCAGCTCTTGCCGCACGCTTCCTTACATGCCTAGGGAGCAGGCCCAACATGTGGCTAGATGATTAAACTCAGGACTTCTTTGCAGAAGACGCTTCCTCTTGAAGTGCGTGAAAGTCCTGGCAGGAAGAGCGCCTAAGCTGCCCACCTGGGAGGTGGGTTCTGTCCCTGGATGGCCTTCAAGTCCACTGTATGCCAACCATCCCTATTGCATTAGGAACCCGACTGCTAAGAGAAACCGTCGAAGAGCTACGCCTAGCCGAGCCAGCCCTACTGTCCTTGGAATGTTGCAGGGGCAGGGAAAACAAGGGAGCGTTATCCAGGTACACAGAAGCTGTGCTTCACAGGGCGGGCTCCCGGGCGACTGTGTGAAGACATTGTTCTCGGGAACCGCCTTCAACTACTAACTATATATGAGGTCTGCAGTTAAATTAGCATTATAGAGGACAAAAGAATGTTAAGTGGTCTTCAGAATTAAAAGCAAGGGTTTGTCAGCCTGAAGGAGGATCAGCTGAAATGATATCCTATCTGCAAATGTTGTTTGAAGAGGAGGCATTAAAATGAAAGAGGTGGCAGAGCAGGAAGGAGAGAGGCAGTCATTTCTTTTTCAATCGAAGCTCCATCCCTAGCAGAGAATCTCATTACACTGGACATCGTGAATATTGGATCAGCACTGATGTAGATGGCACTGAAACAATGATTGATTAATCACTGCACAGAAGTCTTCTCATCTCCTAACTACAGGTTTTTTTTTCAAAGAAGAAACTCCCATTCCCATAGAAATTCAGTTCAGGAGATGTGATCCAGGAAAGTTAACTCGATGTTAAGCCTTCAAAGCCAGAGCCGAACACCGGGCTGACAGGCTTACCACGCTCGCCTAGGTCTGACCTCAGAACGGAAACGTCTCCTCCGGCGAGCTCGCCCACTCCTTTCCTGGTGTGCACCTGGGCGGCGGGAGCCAGCCATGAAAAATCCATGCAAGATGCTTCAGCAGCCCAATTTAAGTCCGTAGCATCCGCTGGCTTCGGGTCGCATTAGAGCTTCAAAGAGAGCCCAGCCCATGCCTGGGCTGCCCGGCTGCAGCGTGGCGGGGCAGGGGAAGACGAAGTCATACCATCCACACCACAGGCAGAAACGGCCGCCACGGGGATCTTGGGGAACTGCCTTTTGCTTTAGGGGGCCTCTGAGGGGCCTGCCTCTCCCTTCTGACACGCACCTTTGTAATCCACTACTGATGACTTTCATCCGTACCATCTCTACCTTTGGCTCCCATAAGCGTCAAGGCTGTTAGCCAAAATATTTAGCTACTGGGAAGGTGTTCAAGTGCCGGGACTCTCAGGCACACAGCTGTCCTGGAAATCCCTTTGGTCCTTTGGCAGTGGGACTGCACGTCACTCAGAGGCTGGGACAAGACCAGCCCGTGGCCCCTACAGCTTCTTGCTGTGCTGCCCTGGAGGAGGGGAATAGCAGGCAGGGCCAAAGACGCCCCACTTCTAAATTAAGTACAGCTCAAGCCAGCAGGAATGTGATTTCTAGCGCCCTGCTATCCGGATCACAGTCACTACACTAAAGGTTCCCATTTGGTTCTCCTGTCAACAAGGCAACATTGCTCTTTGTTGCATGATAATTAGCTATAATATCTTTTGATTTGCCAGTAATGCTGGTTGGCAAGTTTTCACGAAAGCCTACGGTGGGGGCAGGGATGAAAGACAGGAAGCTGTCTGAAGCTGCAGACACACTGTGCCTCGTCCCCTGTGCAAGAGCTTTGAGCACACCTCGGTTCACAACGAACCAGGGAGGTGACAGGCCCTCAGTGCTACCTGGCCACACGGGATGTTGACACCGGGATGCTGCACACACCGCAGTCCAGGGTGCAAATTTAGGCACACCATTCTGGGTCTTCCTGCAGATCTACCAAGACTTCTGATCTTTAGAAGTTTTCAAAATGAACTTCTAGTGGGAAAATGTGTGATTGGTGCCGTTTAACATTTCGTGAAATCTAGTACGTCACAGGAAGGTTCTCCTAAGAATTCAAATATGGTGGTTGCCACAACCTCCTCACGTTGTACCTGGTCCCGATAAAAAGCAAAGAACATATATAAAAACAAAACGGAGGGGTTTTCCTCCGAAGATTTAAAATAAGTCTAGCTCATCAAACTCCTTCTAGCTCACGTTTACACATTTTACCTGGTGCCAAAGAAAAGATAGAAATATGTAGGAGAGGAAAACGCAGCCAGTTAATTATGATATTTATGAGCAGCTTCAAATACATTTTTTGGTTGGGGTAGAATCTGAAAGTACTGAAATCATTTCCATATTCCTAATACTACAGCATTGCACTCAGAAGGCAACTTGCAAAATCCCTGTACCGGGTTCCCATTCTACCGGCATCCCAGTGGGGTGCCAGAAACCACTGTGCGCGACGGTTCTAGAACTCAGGGAGGCTAGCGCCCAGGGGACGGGACTTTGTGCAGAACTATTTCGTCTCCCTTTCTAGCAGACAAAGGCCGATCTCCTCATAGCTGACCCAGAATTCTACCATCTTTGGCTTTTACCATCTTCTTTAGCACATAACTGAGTGTGAATTAGATCTGGGAAACAGAATAAATGGATCTAGCTGTTAAACTTGGAAATCATTAAAAGTCTTCACAATCTACTTGACAAAACAATTTCCATCCTTTGTTATCTCTGTTGAAAATATCTTGGTAAATCATATTCATTTCTACGACGATTTTCCATTCAGATGGTCCTGTAAATAGCACCGCATCTGCCCTGGGCTGTGCAAGCTGTATCTATCCATGGGCGTAGCTGCCCCACGCATACCAGCGCCTCCCTTATCCTAACTCTGCCCCGTCTAAGGTCTGGGGAGTGTGGGCTTCAATCCCTGGGAATTAAGAAGCCACTGTCAGGATCACAGTACAGCCACGCACATCACAGACGGGAAGTGGTAGGCAGCCGAGGACATATCCAGCTAATTCACAGACCAGCACTGCTACAAGCGTCCACTCTGCAAACTCTACCTGGCCCGAGGCCACGGTCCTGAAGGACCACACGAAGTAAACACCCCACCTAACCCCACACCTTTCCACGTTGCTGAGGGGGGCCATGCCTTCAAGGGGCTTTGTACAGAGATTAAGTCTTGTATGGAGACAAATCAGCGTACTGCACTCATGCATAATGCAATCATAGTATTTTGAAATTTGACATCTACTGTGTTTCTTTCCTCAAGGGCGTAACAATTCCCATCGTGAAGTGTCGCCCACCACGGTGTGATGATGCGCCCGCTGACATTCCTATCAGAACCCAGCACAGTGCTGGGCTCTTCGTTCCAGCGATTTCTCCCGCCCTTAGCAACTCTCTCTCTCGCTGGTAGAATCTCAAAGCCCAGACATTTCACATTTCCTTAAACCAGAACGCCCTTAAGTCAGCCATCCATGCAACCGTGACCTCTGCGCATTCCCTTCACGTCTGTGTCTCAGAACTAAGGATTTTAGCTGCGATTTAGCTAAACAGCAAAATATGTCAACTGATTGGACCTGGTCATTTCAACCCAACTTTAGATTTTTTTTTTTTTCACAAGGAGGTTATCATTAGATTAAAAGAATGTAATCCATTCCTACCCTAGTCTCAAATAAGGTTCCTGGATACAATCAGCCTATGCCAACAGAATTTTTGTTACTAAAAATAATATGTGTAAAAGGCAAGGGAATGTTTTAAACCCACGCCACAATGAGATTTTGCATTTAAAACAGCAGATTTATGTGCCTATAAAGCTTCTCCAAGGAAGCCACAGCCCTGAGCTCTTCCAACTTCGGACACCAGATCAGGAGCAAAACGTAAGTCCTACATCAGAGGCGGATTTGCCGCCAAACGCCCCGTCGTTCCCGACTCACGTGCCACGCTGAGATGAACCAAGGGGCTCGTTTTGTTCTCCCCGTTCCTCTCGTTGACGGCCTGCACGTAGTAAGCCCCGGCGTCGCCTGCGGTCGTCCCAAGGATCACCAGCTGGTTCTCTAGAGTGATGGCTCTGTGTCGGAGAAGGAGGGGACACCGTTAAAGCCACTCGAAGGAGCTTTCCTTCGGTAATACAAAATTATTTTCTTAGGCCAACTATGCAGGAACACCTACAGTGGGTTTTTTTTCAAAGATGCGAACAGACAAAGACAGCATACAAGGTAACGTCAGGAGGGTGGTAGAGGCTGAGCCTCCCCAGCCTGGCTGCCCCCCTGCAGCCAGCACTGCCTGTGTGTGCCAGACGCCCTCCTGTGTACCAGCCCTTGACCGTGAAGACACACCGCTGTGGGAAATGTACACTGAGACTGTGAAAGCCCTCAGTTCCTCAAAGGACTCCCAGAGCTGAGAACAAGGCGGGGGGGCGGCTGTGCCGCTGGCTCTCAGGAGTGCTAAGAATCAGCCGGTGGTCAGAGCTTTCGAGCACAGGGCTGGACCACCAGCACCTGGGCCCAGGGAAGATGAGTCTACCCCTCCGAACAGGTTCCATCGAGCCATAGAGGCCACACAGAAGGGGTCATCAAAATATATGCCAAATGTTTAAATTGATTAAAAGGTATTAGAATACAAGACACGTGGCCACCAATCCCCTTCTCCACTGCAAGCCCACCAATCCCATCATTCTTGCGTTTTCTGAAGCGGTTCTGGAAGTCCCCTTTTGTGACAAGACGCGATTAAACAAAACCAAAACCCTCAGTGCAGGCCGCTGCCGACTGGCATCCAACGGAAAGGCAGGCTGGTACAGCCATGACGGCATGTCCTCACCTACCTTATTTGCTAGATCTGCCATCACGTGACTTCTGGCACTTCCCCAGAGTCAAAATGACCACAAAGGAGAAATGTTTCACGTCAGTTCAAGACACCGAGCAACCTTTATGGAGCAATTAAAGGCACTTAGAGGAGAGGCCTTCCAGAGCCGCTTAGAGAGCCGCCAGAGTAATGAGATGCGTATGTGTGATGTGGGGTGGAGGGCTGTGCGTGGGATCAATGGGGACGTGCCTTTATTGTAGTATTTCAAAGACTATAACACGTACTCACCCTAGTTTTTGATTACACTTAGTATCAACTTCCACAGGGAGGGCAGAAGGCACATCGCCAGTGGGCATGGAGCTGAGCTCCCTGCCCGCCTCCAGCCACACACGCCCACTGCCCACTCCACACCCCACAAGTGCAAGCGAACAAGTAAACACGCAACGTGACTGGGACCAAACCCTCCTCTAGGTGGAAGGAACCCGAGACCCCTTTGATCCACGTGCCCTCTCTACGTCATGGCTGCCGGTCCCAGGTCACGTAGCCACTGAAACCTGACGTGGGCACGGGCATCTCACAGGGAGACCAGGGCTCCTCCAACTGTACCTTATGAAGACTCTCAATGCACCGCTTTTTACAGAAGAATAAAGTCAACAAAGACACGACCTCCATGCATCCAAGTCACGCTTCTCATCGCAAAGCGGGCCCGCAGTGAATCTTGGGCTCCGATACGATTCCGTACTCCCCCTGCTACTTAAGGTGGCCATGGGGGGAAAGGTGGAATTTGCTAAGAAATGAAAATGAGAGTGTGAGTACGTTCCCTGGAGCGTGACATGGGCACGGGGGCAGACATGGCCTGAGCACCAAGCACCCTTCTGCCCACGCTCTATGTCCAACCACCAGAGACGCTGCGGGGCAGGGCGCTGCAGTGCCCTGTTACCCGCCCAGGGGTCCCCCCCGGAGAAGAGGTCTGCTTGGCTTCTCACCCAGCCACAGACAATCTCATCGACCGAGTGATGGCTTGTGGGGAACTCCATGGAATGGCAACCCGTTCCTTCTGGTTACCTTTTCAGAGAGCTTTCCCACAACCTCTTGGTTTTCATTCTTGTATAAGATTATCTGAAGGACTGACTGCTCACTCAGGGCTCCCACAGGACAGATTACACTGCAGGTCTCTAGGGCTAACTTATTTCATGTCTCATTTAAGAAGATTTCCCTATTAGGAAGTTTTCAATTTTTGGTTTCATAAAAATATTTCACTAGAGTTTTACTATAATTATTTATGGCTCCTTTATAGGTTCTTTTATAGAACCATTGAAATTGTTCCATTTTATTTTAGTATATGTTACACCGGCACCTAAAATTAAATATGAATATTTACTACACATGAAGTTACACATTTAATGGCATAATTTAGAAACTGGATATATAACTTTTTGCTTTAACATCTGATTTTTACAATGGTAATTTCAAATATGCCTATTATTCCTCAAAATTAGTCTTTTAAAATGCCCACCAATTCTCTATTATTATTTACCTCAGTGTTTCAAGGGTATTGAAAACATTTAAAATCACATAAAAATAAAAATATTGAGTTTTCCATGTATTCAGATTTTTGTTGTTGTTGTTGTTGAGACAGGGTCTTGCTCTGCAGCCCAGGCTGGTCCTGAACTCCCTACGGAGCCCAGGCTGGCTTTGGACTCACGGCAATACTCTGCCTCAGCCTCCTGAGTGCTGGGATTGATTGATTATAGGCATGCACCACCACACCCAGCTTATGTGGTGCTGGGGAATCGAACTCAGGTACTTAGTGCTTGCTAGGCAAGTGCTTTAACCTTTGAGCCATTCGTCCTGTCCCCATCATATGATTTTTAAGCTCTTCTCATTTTAGTTTTTAATTTCTCTACTCATTTAACTCAACGATCCTGAAAAAAAACCCTATCCGTTGCTTAGAAAGATACCACAAAGATGCTAGATTTTTAAAAAACATTTATTAGTTAAGTGAGAATCAAATATCCAGAAAAAAAAAAAACTATCCACACCTTCTTAAACAGAGGATTTCCGCAAAAGAAACTAAAGTTTTAAACGAAAATCAAAAACCTAAAAGCACTCGTGCCACTTTTAAGCTCCACTAACCACTGGGAAGCTTCAAGAAGAGAACTCATTTTAGCGACAGCCCAGTACACCCCTCTCCCACGCTACACTCTCGGTTTGCCCTGGCAGAACCTCCCCCCCAGGCAGCTGGGGGACGGGGTGCCATCTTAGCACCAGCCTCGAGTCACGGTCATTTTGCCACCATGTTCACAGCGTCACAGGAGTGACCTTGTGGCCAGGACAACAGCCTCAGGCCATGGCTGGGGGCAGACAGAGGGAACGGACGGAAAGGGGTCCTGGATAACCTGTCGCACTGCCGGCCCCATGTCTGCGTATCAGTCTTCATGAGCTCTGACACATTAGTCATGTCGACATTTGCCTGACTCAGAGTTCCAGTTACTGCAAGTCAACAGCACGCGGGTACAGATTTAAAAGCACACGGCACAGCGTCGATCTGAGATTCCAAAAAGTGTGTGCTATGTGTAGAAAACAATTCCAGGTGTGACTTGTACGTAAACTGCAGCGGCAGTTAGTCTCCGAGTGACGAGACTGCAGGATATTTTCTTTAGAATTCTATTTTTAGCAACATTTTCCAATCTTCCTACAACAGACAAATATCGTTATCAGAGAAACCAGGTTGTCTAAAGGAACAGACGGGCATGGTAAGTCATTACGGCAGCAAAGTTTAAGACTTGCCCATAATACGAGCTACTCAGCTTTATTATAACGTAATTCCAGAGAACTCATTTAAAACTTGCATTGACTTTACAGGAAAATTACAGTATTCAGCCAGAGAGAGCTCCCTCGAACGTAACTGAAATACACGTATGTACGGTTTTATACAGAATTATTTCCTGAGTCTTCCTACACCTTAATTCTACATCTGAAAATGAAACCTCATAATTCTAACTTCTAATTTCTTGAGTTAGTAATAAAAATAAGAGGAAGAAAGCATCCTCAGGCCAAAGTGGGTGAAATGAACTGCAGCGAAGAAGCTCAAATGCTGAGTTTATAAAAAACGAGTTAGGGGGCAGCCTGGGTACTAACTCTATGGGGGGGGGGGGGGGGGGCTTTCACAGATGAGCCCATCTGCTGTCCTTAACAGATGAAGAGGAAACGTGGCAGCCCCGGAAAGGATGGTGGTCTCCACTGGGAACCCCCTGAGTGCTTCTGGCATTTTTCATTTGATTCCAACACACTCATGTGGTATCGATATTCTCAATTTCAGAAAAGATGAAAGTTGAGGTATAGAAGTATTATATTGGGGAAAATGGCCCGGGGGTGGATGCCTAGACTCACCCCTTGGGGGTATGGCTAGGGGACCACCTTGCTGGGAAACCTACGGCTATGCCCGCCAGTGTCAAGGGGATGTTATGGTATGTTCCCCATGCCACAAAAGATTCTTTGCTTTCAGAGGTGTTGGTTGACATAGGGATCTTGGAGGAATGAGTGCCCAGGGGCACTTCACAGGTACCTGAGGCTGAGGAGGAGATGCAGACTACATATGTTGTGGTGAGGATCTGCAGTGGGCCCCAAAAGTCTCACGTATTTTAATGTTGTGGATTGTTAATGGAACCATGTGATGTTGGTGGACTGGGGTCTGGTCTGGAGGGGTGGATTACAGTCAAGTTAGGATTAACGGTGTGTAGTGGCCACACCTGGGTGCAGGAGGGACTGGTTACTGGGCGGAGACCTGAAAGGATACATAAGCTGCACCTGCCTTCCGGGGCACGGGGACTAGTCTCAACTAGCCTCAGCTTGTCTTCCTGTTTGTCCAGGGAAGCTGCCTCCACCTCTCTCTCTGCCATGTACTTCGATTGTTGCTGGCCACCCCTGAATGGACTGTGACCTTCGAGACTGTGAGCGAAAATAAACCTTTCCTTTCCTGAGTTTGTGGGTGTCGGGTATTGAGTCACAGCAACGAAAAAGTAACTAAGACAACATATAATCATGGGAACAACACCAAATATGTAGTGAGCATGGAAGGGTGTTGACCTGACCCAAAAGCTCACTGTTGTGCTCCGTGGGGCTCCGATGGGGCTGCTTACAAATCTGAAGAGGTGACCAGTAGGCAGCGCTTCAACAATCGTCCCTAAGGAGTGTCCGCAGGCTACAAGAGGAGTCCCAGGGGTGCTCAAAACGTTTTCAGGCTTCAAAACCTGCAGCATGACCTGTCCTTCAGCCTTCGTGACAAGAATAACCATCTTTGTCTACCAAAAAGAATTTTAATTTTTGACACTTCTAATACATATTAAGATACTACCATATGCTGATTCATATAGTATGATGCAAATTCAGTAATGTCCAGTAATACAAGAATTTTGCCCATAACTATGAATGTGTAACTTAAGAGGGTGGCTTTACCATTTCAAATGTCAAAAGGAGAATTTCCTCAGTTTCTCCTGACATCCAGGTACATTAAAATATCCGAGTGCAGAAAATGAACTCTTTGAAAAACTCAAATGCTTGCAATATTCTCCACCTTGACTAAACAACCTGCGGGTGGTGTGTTCCACGGCTCTCTATTCTGAGGGTAACCTGGAACTCACACCCCACAGCTAACCACATTCAAGGCAGGCAACTTTGGAATTGATGAACTTGCCAGTGCTGTGTAACTACAAAAACTAAAATTGCTTCCAGGTAGTTCTGGCCATCCCGAGTCCCGGATGCTGGATGAATGTTAAGGCACCAGAGCGACACGTTTATTGAGTCGGGAGATAAACACCTGCCGCCGACCATGGCTCTGGGAGGAGCGAGAACATTTCCAAAGCAAATGTAGAAAGAACTCAAGAGGCCTGCTCCTCGGAATTTCAAACCAGCAGAAGAGACACAAGGACTTGCACAGGTTACGAGCAGTCCAGGCAGGTGGGGATGCGCTTCAGCACTGCCAGACACAAGGGAGCAGGCAGCCGTGGGGTTTGGAAGCTGGGGTTCCTCAGGGAGGACAGTGAGGAGGAGGGAGGGGCCCGGACACAGTCCGTTACCAAAGGGGTCTGTGCCTCGCAGGGCAACTCAGCGCAGTCTATGCGGGGATCCCTTCCAATGGGAAGTGTGGATAACTTCGTAATAGCAAGAACGTGGACAAGACTAAATTTCTAAATATCTATGGATTCAGCTGTATCTCGTTCTTCTACGTTGACTGCCCACTTTCTTCTTTTACTCTCCCCCGCTCCCCACCCCAGTACTGGAGATCGAACCAAAGGCCTTCACGCTGAGCTAGCTATAAACTATATCCTCAGCCCTTATTTTTCATTTCGAAACAGGATTTTGCTAAGTCACTGAATTATTCAGGTTGGGCTTGAACTTATGATCCTCTGGCCCCACCTCTCACCGTCCTGGGATTATAGGTATGTGCACCACACCTGGCCAATAACTCCCAATTAGAAGTGAAAATGTCCCCAGCACTTGGGAAGCAGAGGCAAGAGGTTTGCTGTGAGTTCAAGGATGGCCTGGACTATATAGCGAGTTCGGGACCAGCCTGGCCTGTAGAGTGAGACCTTGCCTCCAACCCACACAAAGAAGGCGGCAGCTTGCAGGGTGAAATTCTTAAAATCCTAAATCTCTCAAAATTCTTTGATTTCAAATATATTAAGACATGTCTACTTTGTTTCATCACAAAGATCCCTGATGTTAAGGCACAGAGCCTGAAAATAGTGTGCAACCAATAATTCTGTTAAACAAATGCAAAAGAGGAAGAAAATATTCAGGTATTCATAGTCATACATGTATGTTTCCTCTTTTTATTCCTTTCTAAGCTTGCAAGTGCATTCTGGTGCCTAGAACCCAGGCAAGGAGAAGGGTAATTTAACCATTCCATAAATATTTATGGAAAGCCTGCTCTTGTATCACACTTTGGAGGAACGCACACTGGGAAATTGGCATTGAACACGGGGGATATCACCCTGGAAGCACAGGCCCAGCGGCATAAAGCGAGATACGGCTGCCGTATGAAGTTCCACATGGGTGAAGTTAGTCTATATATTTTGTAGAATTTTAGAGAAATACGTAAGCCAAATGGGCCGCCAATCTGCCACAGAACACGAAGGTGTGGCTGTGTCTATTTTCCCGTTGATAGCTGGCTGCGGACGGAAACTCTGATAGGATGTGGGATGAGGGAGACAGAGCTGGCCTAACGCAGAGCAGCAGCTCAGGACGGGGACGGCTGCTTCTGCAGGCGACGTGGGGGGAAATGCCACCCTCGCTCCTGCTGGCCCCCTACCTTTCGCCTGAGCTCCAGCCAGCGTGCTGGGGCTCCTCCCCGCCCCCCGATCAGGGGTGCCGAGCCGAGGAGCAGGCAGGAATTTCAGTGGAGCATCAGAAGAGAAGCAGAGGAGAGACCTGCCAGGCACGCAGCGCAGGTCTGGGAATGGCCGCAGAAAGGAGACATACGAGCTCGGGCTCCTCATCTTGGCCTCACCCAGCTCCCACCCGGGCCTGCCCATGTGACGGGCAGGCCCAACGTGCTCTCCAGAGAAGATACCGCTTTCTCCTGCAAGCACAGACGAGTGGAGCGGCAAGGAGTGGCCCATGAACAGCGTTGCCACAGCAGTCTGTGCTGACACGGGGTCCCTCTAAATGGTCACACAGAACAACGGAGCGCGAGCCAGATCTGTCGCCGATTTGGGGAGGAGACACCTATTTAAGCTCACAGTTTCAGAAGATCACAGTCCATACATGGTGGCCGGCGATGGTCGGAGCGCAGGGCAGGGGCCAGCTGGAGAGGAGCTCTTCGTGGCGCGGCAGGCAGGCAACCCAGCGTGGGAGGAAGGAAGGGTGGAGCTGCCCTTCCGGGTCTTGCCCAAGCCCTCTGCCTTTTCTGGGTCGTCCTAGAGCTCCGCCCTCCTACGAGGCCCCAGCTCCCAACAGTATAACAACCCAATGTATGAGGCTTTTGAGGAGTACGTTTCAGATCCAACCATAACGGGCTCAATGCTTTCTAGAACGTGAGCTCAAACTACCGTACAAATACAGCCTGGCCCCAGTCACCAGAGGACGGGAAGCATCTACGGCCTGAGACAGCACTGTTCAGGGGCCAAAGTACGGTGACTCAGCAGAGAGGCCTGCCCTGCCTTCCCCCGATTAAGTCCATGCTGTCACAGATCAGTCCTTTCCTCCGGAAAAGACATTGCCCAGGAAGAGGGACGGAAAAGAAGACAGCGGATCACCGGGAGATGGCCAGTATGACCGGCCAGGAACTTGTTTCATCAGAAGATACGCGCTCCGTGTTTACAGCACTGTATCTTAACAACTTCAGCTAATTTAAAAAGCGTTTTTAGTCCACTTTCACTTATTCAGAGCTGTTCACTGTTTCAGATAACTGTGCCAGCACAAGGCTCATGTGAGTGGCCGCAGCCAATTTCTAGCGTGGCCATCCGGGAGTGGGCAGAAACGAGGAAGAGTTACACAGAGCTGAGGTCCACACACACAATTCTCCAGCCAAGACTTTCTCCTGCTAAAATGAAAAAAATATTAAAGAAAGAAGACATCAGACTTCATCAAAATGTGTGGTGTGAACGCTTTTTAGGTCCTTAAATAATGAAACTTACCCAGAGTGCAAATGCACTCAAACCAGAAACCATTAAAAAGATGACAGAGAGGCGTGCAAAGGCAGAAGGTTCCAAAGAGGGCCTCTCCACATGGGGCCACTCACTCGTGAGCCCTTCTCTCCCTGGGATACTCTGAAGACCGCAGACAAAGCCAAAATCAAGCGTTTTCTACACTGATAGAATAAAAACTATACATAGCCAGGACCCCACTTACGTGCATCCGGCTATGGCTAAATAACACATCTTTTGCCAGGCTGGTGGAATGTCGAACTCAGTATTGCTACCAGCCTAGGCGTTTGGAGAGTACCCGGGTACAGAACCGCACGGCCATCCACATCTACACCTGCCACTCTGGCCTGGGCAGGGTCCCAGCCACCCCAGCCCGGCACTGTGGCCCAAGGCAGGCAATTCCCGCTCCCGGGCCGAGTCCTCTCCACGCCCTTCCTTCCTCAGCACAAGGCACTTGGGAGTCTTTCTTCCTGAGCAGATGAAGGCGCCCGGGCAGCGCCTGAGCCAGGCTCCATGGGCGGCCATCGCCACGGGTTTGCGTCTTCCGGTAGGGTCAAGCATTGGGAGCAGCTGCGATGAAAGAGCCAGCTCATCTCTGAAAGCAAATAATCGAAGAGGAATACTTGAAAATTATGAGCGGAGCAAATTGCTTTTTTGAATGTTCTCCACCTTTCACGTCTGTCTCTGCATTCCCTCTTCTTTGAAGGAGCGTAATTACTGCGAGGAGTTCCACTCTTTCGTGAAACTCCTTTCGAGTGCGAAGGGACAAAGCCACAGAGAAGGGCGCCTGCACAGGCGGAGGCCGGCTCCAGGACGCGCGTGACAGCTGATCTCGCTGACGTGACAGCGGGGCCTCTCCACGCTCCCCGGAGCACAGGGGCTCCCAGGCCGCGGGCCCGCCCGCAGTTCTGTCCACAGGGAAAAGGGAAAAAACCTACAGGAAAGCCCAATTTTCTTTCAGTCGTCTCTTTCCTCATAGAGGCTACTGTGGCCAGCAACGCAGGTGTGTCACAAACAGAGTGTCCTTGGGCCGTCTGCTGTGCCACATAACCCACAGGGACCGGCACTCTCTGTGGCAAAGGACGCCGCTCTGGCAAACACGTGCAGGGCAGAGGTCAAGTGTCCAACAGTTGGAAAGTACGCAGAAGGCTGGGAGTCACTGAAAATTCTGGGCGCGCACACCCAGCCTCCGGGAAGGCTGACCACGTCCCCGAGTGCGCGAGGAGCCTCTGTTGCTTCCGCTCCGGCCACAGGCTGGGCTGAGCCCCACACTGTCCACCCTGTGCTGGGCACTGTTCCCAAAGGACTGAGTGGCCTCCAAACGCAGCTCAGCTGCGCCAGGTGTAAGACTCACACCAGGGCTCCTTTCAGAGGCCAGGCAAACTTCCCCAGGTGCAACTGCAGCCCCAATCCGGTTATTCTGGGCCCGTCTCCGCAAGGCCTGGCCCTTGGCCTGCTGTCCTCTTCTCCCCTCCCACGGGGCATCTTGTAACTCTTCTTTCCAACCAAGTCTCCACCCACCTTCCTTGCAGGAACAACAGAAGTGAACCTTTCCGGGCATTTCCGACGGACCTGCCACGTTGTGCCCACCCCTCACTGCTACTAGGAGAATTAGAAAATGATTTGGACAACAGCTAGCGTGCACTCAAAACTCAAAGCTGGCTAGCTACTGCCATTGTTTTCACCTCACAGCAAGAAACCGAGTCTTAGAGGCAGAGGCACCCCCAAAAGAAGGGAATACACAAGACATTAGCCCAGTCACCACCTCAACACGGCCTCCAACCCTCCTGTCCTCAGTCTACACCATCTGTCCTGTCCCCAGCCCACTCGGGCCAAAGGCCAGGGAAGCACATTATGCACACTTTTGTCTTGGGGCTCAGCAGGGCTGCATCCTGGGCCTCGCGTCTGACTCCCAGGGGCTCCCCCAGTGTCTGGTACATGGTACTGAAGACCACAACATAGACAGGAAGTGAGGAGGGCGTGCTGTTCTTCATACTGTGGTCTGGATCTGGAATGTCTCCCAAGAGCCCCATGCATGTGGAAGCTGAACAGAGCCAAGGAATTACTGCATCGGTGGATTAGCCCGTTGTTTTCCTGTGTTGTTAAGAGGTGGGGCAGGGGCGGAAGGGGGGGGTCACCAGGCATGACCGCAAGGTCAGACCCCTGCCGCAAACTCCACGCTTCCTCTGGTTTCCTGGCTGCCAAGTGGTGAACAACTTTTCTCCAGACAGGCCCTCTGGCAAGCCCTTCCACCAGGGCCAGCTGCCTACGAAGAGACTGAGATGTCCGGAAACCATGAGCTAAAATAAACCTTTCCTCCCTTAGGCTGGGGGTGTCAGGTATTGGGTCTCAGCGACGAGAAAGAGTTTTAACTAGAACTGGGTCTCAGGAGGCTACCAGCTGCTGCAAGCCAGGAGACAGACTGCCACACGTCAGCTCGGAGGATGGCCCGGGACTATGCCATCTCTGTACGCTGCGATGAGATCTCGGCAGGTCCCCATGTCACTCCAGCTCAGGAAGCTGGAGTCGGGACTTCATTTCCTAACCTGACAGCGCCCCCAAAGCTAGGCCTTCCTCATTTCTCCTGTGGAAGCTTCTCCCCCGTTCAGTAAGCACCATCAATCCCTCTAACAAGAGGTAGAATCGACAGCCCTGTTTCAGTCCCCGACAATTAATGAGAACAGTTTCCTTAGAAGATCAAGCAAACTTTTTTCTCAAGAACTACTGACTTAGGAATCTTCCAGCAAACACCACATAAAATTCTTTGTTTTCAACATGAAGATGTATCCACAGTAAGAAAATTAGCAGCTGACTCTGCCTGGGTGAATGGTGATATGCCCAACATACAATCTGTTCAGACAGTCCAGGCATATGGCATAATTTATCAATGATAACTAAGTCCCCGGGAGGCTCGGGCAGTGGGTGCATTTAGGAGACATTGCCCTTAACTCCCACATACCCCACGTGAAAATAAAAACAGGAAAAATAGGGTAAAAACAGAAAGAAGGGTGGTGGTCAGTTTTCCCCACCCGTTTCTACTTGGTTCATTTCCATGACAAATATCACAAAGTACCATCAAGCCTAGTTGTGGCTACTTGTCTCTGAGACACGCAACGTCACACCTTATGTCCTGGTGGATAACGAGTAGCTAAAATACGAGGTGAATGTTTAAATTTTAAAACATTTATTACGGTAAAAGATCCACAGCCCTGAATGCCCCTCAAGCCTCCCCGTGCCTTGAACACACTTGTCCCTGCACCCCTGCCACTTCCCGTCGCAGTTCCGGAGCCTCCCCTTCCCAAGTGTCTTGACTAAGCATGACCTGAAGCACAGCACATGTGCCGTCCAGTGGAAAGGTGGGACATGCTGGTGTATCCTCACCCCCGGCTCACAGATGGGGTCTGATACCGTGAGAGTTTTAGGTCTTCCTCAAAGTTCAAACGATCACCACATGGGAATGTTCTAAATCGATTCAGGTCATGGAAACACTCATGAAACAGAACCTCCAGGCAGGAGCGACGGGATCAGTGTGTCTGGAGTAAGGGGAAGGATTCTGAGGGGAATTCACGGCAATGTATACTTAACGTAAAGATTTTTAAAAATTAAACATTCATTGCATTTTTTTGATCACACCGTCTATTTCTTCTTAGTCTCTGGCCATACTTCTGATGAGGCATTTCAGGTTTGCCACAAGTTGTAGTTAACCTGCCCGCCCAAACTGAGATGCAGACTACAGTGAACCAAGCCCTAAATCCCAAACAGATTACAAGACCCCAAGTTCTCACTATTGCACTCGCTCCTCTGACAAGCAAACACTGGGCACTCGGCGGGGAATTTCTTGGCACCCAGGAGACCACGGGGAGGCTCGTCACTCCCCAGAGTCTGGGGGATAGTGGTTACCGGAGCTGGCTCCCATCCTCAACGCCTGTCGTGGTTTCTAAGTGCCATTTCCCACCAGGGCTTTTGGGAGAAGCCATCAGTCAGGAGTCCGGGGCAGGTAGTACACAGCGAGAAGCAAAGACCAGGCCATGCGGCGTGGGCCCAGGAACCAGCCTGAGAGGGCTCCCGCTACCGGACACAGGGACCCTTCAAGCATCCTGTGAAGACGCAGTCAGAGGGGCACACGGCAAACTGTCTCTACATTCAGGTGACATTCTCTATGTGGCCAGTACCAAGAAACCTACAAGCCACTGATGACAGTGGAAACAACTAATCAGTTCCGCAAGCGTTTTAGGATATAAATAAAACATAATTTTCTTCTTTCTTAAGGTGGCAGCATACATTAATTTACTTTTCACATGTCAAATATATTTATATGTATACATGATGTAAAACATGTTCTAATATGGGGAGAAAGTGGTTGAATTATGCTAACTTACAAATATGTTACCGCCCATAAAAATCTTGCAGTGAAAACGTTTAAAGTCTACCCTTATCACTTTGCAAGTACGCCGCACACTGTCATTAACCGCGTCGCCATGATGCACAACAGGCCCCTTGGACTTCCTCCTTCGGTCTAACTGAAACTTTGTGTCCTCTGACCAAATCCCCTCTCCTCCCGATTCTATTTCTGCATATCAGCAACGAGCGTGTGACAACTAAAATTAAAATGAAAATACCATTTATAGTCCCCTAACAGCAATGCTTCCCCGCTGAACAGAGCAAATACATGCAGGACCCGCTCGTCAAATACACTGTAAAACCCCGAGGAGAGAACTCAGAGCTTTCAACAAAGGGAGAGATGCACCAAGTTCACAGACCGGCATAGCTGACAAAGTGAAAACATCAGTTGTCTACAAATAAGTCCATAGGTTTAAAATAAATTCTACTAAAAGATTCTCTTTAGAGATAGGAAAGATTATTCTTAAATAAATATGGAAGGGCAAATGAATTTGAACGGCTAAAGGAATTTTGAAAAGAAAAGGAATAAAGTGGAAGCATTACTCTACCAGATGCTAAGACTTACGTAACGACGGGTATCACCTCAGTCTGGTATCAGCGGGTGAAAGGACCTAGAGGCGACGGCACAGAGTGAAACACCGAGAAACAAGCACAGGGGCGACTGATCAATTGATTTTTGAATGAAGTTCAGAAACAAGACAGCAGAGGAAGAAGTTCTCAAAAACGGCAGTGGAGAAATGAGCGGGAAAGAAGTTCGACTCAGCTCAACACTCAGACGCCTCCCATGGAAATTAACTTACAGTGGATCAGGGATTTAGACATAAGAACGTAAACCTGTAAAATTCTTAGAAGAAACCATGGGAGAAATTCTTTGGGGCCGAGAGCTTCGCATACAGTTCTTAGACGTGACATCAGAAGCGTAACTCATGCGTGAAAAAAACAACAGCCAATCAGACTTGATCTGTTATTTTTCCCCTTGTGAGAGACCCGACGAAGAGGAGGAGTGCAGACGGGGGACAAGTGTCAGTGAAGCATGAATGTGACAAAGGCTGCACACGCGACAAACACGCAGAGAACTCTCAGAAGTCAACACTCCCGGCGCCCGGCGGCACCCACCCGCCCAGGGCAGAGGCCAGTGTGGGAAGCCGCGCCCAGCAGGGAGAGGGGCCCATAGGTGGCAGAGCGCACAGGAGAGGCTTCGAGCTGCGGACACCCCCCCACCCGCAACGGGTCTCAAGGGCATTCGGAAGGCTAAACAGCCGGACCCCACAGTCGCTCTTACACAGCCCGATGGCGTGGGACAAGCCGGTACAGGGCGTTAGGGGAGGGACAGAGGCAAGGGCAGAGAGAAGCAGAGGAGGGCGGGAGAAGCGGCGGCCTTGCGCGGGCCTCCTCCGTGTGGGAAGGGCCCACAGATGAAGGCAGGAGGCACCTTCCTGCTGCTGAAACCTGAGGACCTGCTCAGCCATCAACCTGCCCAGGAAGGGCGGAGACAGGACCCTGCCAATCCAACCTGGAACCAAACAAACTGCAGGAATGCAGCCACAGGACTCAAAACGCAGGGCTGAGGCCAGTTAGTGAACTGCGAAAACATATACAATGCAACAGACTCTAAAGGTCATGCAACAGCGGTTTGTGCCTTTGATGCTCACCTTGCAGTGACATTGAAAGAGAATAAATTTCATGCACAATGTTCCAATGAGAAGTGGAGACTTACAGAAAAGCTACGATGAACAGGAAAAAAGGCCACGTTGCTGAAGTATTCTTTCAATCTATTACCAAGTACTTATATGAGTTTGGTAATTACGTGATGATGTCTCGTGAATGAAACGGTACGTGTCTTATTTTGTCACCGCAGCTGCGTCTCACTTCACGCAAAGGCTACCAGCTGGTCTCGCTAGTCAAACGGTGCTCAGGAACATATGAGGGAACGGGAAGGACTGCTGAAAGCTTCACTGTGCGTGGGCATCTCTGCAGGGTGAGGACAGAGGGTCAACAGCAGGAGAAGGCTGGAGGAAGCCGGGGGGAGCAGCCCGAGAATCGCCACAGGCCCAGGGCCAGCCGGCTGGCATGCTGGCTCTCCACACACCCAGGGCAATGTACCTCGAGGGAACAAGAGTGCCCCCTTTCAATGCCAGAAGGACAGCATGATTCGGATGAAAAACTCCGAATACTACTGAGGTTGATGAATCATTTTGCTTACAATAACAGGAAAAAAAAAAACAGCGCTTAAAAAAATACAAGCTACGAATGCAGTAAAGAGATGGCCAGAAGTCTTCACTCACCAACAGCAGGAAGGCAGAGGAGCAGGAATGCCACTACTCAGAGCCCGGTGGCACAGCACGGGGCTGTTTGTTTTGTTGTTTAGGTAAGACAACAAAGTGGTTACATCTCATGACATAATTCTGTTCTTTTTTTCCTACAATCTTTTAAACAGAGCACGCTAGGACACAGAGAAGGGCACCTGCCATGCGGCAGCCTGCTCACAGGAAAGAGGCTCCGGGAGCCAAGTGCGCGATCCTGCTATCATCCAAACCCCAAATACTTGCTGTCTGCCACATACACTCACCGGCTACAATGGAACCCACGGGAGACCTAAACTGCTTCACTGTCTGGGAAAGACACGGCGCCTACCTACGGAGACAAGAGACCAAAACACGACCTAATAGAGGAAAAACAGGTAGAGTGAAAAAAGGAAACATGGACCAAGTGTTTATGATGTGGAAATTTAGTCAGTAAACTTCAAAATCCATGCCAAAAGCACACAATTTCAAGTTTATCATTTTGAAGAGCTCATAAACTCAAGCAAGGATGGGTAGGTAGGGGTTACGAGCAACAGAAGTCGCTGTTAGAATGGCACCCAGCCTCGTCGCATGCCGGTCATGGAGAGAAGCCAGAACTGTCTCGGGGAGTAACTGGAATGTGGGAAGGCGGGTGCCACACGTCTGACAGGAGAATTGTTGGATCATAAATATGTTACTTCTCTTGGAATTTCACTGAAAGATTTAACAACGTTCTAAAGTACATCTGCTGTGGTTAGGATCTGGAGTGTCCCCCAGAAGTCTCATGTATTTTAATGTTATGGATTGTCTACGGAGCCATGTAATGTTGGTGGATTGGGGTCTGGCCTGGAGGGGTGGATTGCAGTTGTTGAGATTAGGGGCGTGTGAGTTAAGACTAAAGGCATGTGAGTTAAGACTAAGGGTGTGTAGTGGCCACACCTTCAATACCCGGATGCAGGAGAGACTAAGACTGGGACTTGGACTAGTCTCGATGAGTCTCGCTTGCCTGTCTGTGTGTGATGTCCTGAGAAGCTGCCTCCACCTCTCTCTCTGCCATGTACTTCAATTGCTGCCGGCCGCCCCTGAATGGGACTATGACCATCTGAAACTGTGAGCCAAAATAAACCTTTCCTTTTCCTAAAATTGTGGGTGTCAGGTATTGAGTCACAGCAACGAAAAAGTAACTGAGACAACATCCCAATTAAACTTTCTGAAAATGGGAGCTACTCTGAAGTTTGTAAGAATCATGGGGCTGTAGGAACGTCTCAGCGATTAAAGCTCTTGCCTAGCAAGTGCTAAGTCAAGCGCTAAGTACCCGAGTTCCATTCCCCGGCACCACATTACCCAGATGTGGTGGTGCACGCCTGTAATCCCAGCACTTGGGAGGCTGAGGCAGGAGAACTGCTGTGAGTCCAAAGCCAGCCTGGGCTCCATCCTGACTTCAGGAACAGTCCGGGCTACAGAGCGAGACCCTGTCTCAAAAAAAAAAAAAGTTTATAACAATCCAAAAAAGTAACAAAGCCCCCAAATTATTTTTAAAAAGGAAAAATAAACACAAAAGGCTTCTCCTACCAGTTATCCAGTTATCAAATAGCATAAATTACACAAATACGAACAGTAATTGAATATACGTTATTGACGGAGAAGAGACAAACGTTGCCTATAGGAGAATTCCAATGAAAAAATGTAGAATGAGAGAAACAAAAAAAAAAAATGATTAGAAACCTACAAAAAATGTAATATAGACAGAATCCCCAGACAGAGGCCAAATTAGTGGGTAAGACTTTAAATGAAGGCAACAGTGTTTGCATAACCTCACAGCATCTATCCAGCATGTTGATTAACTTCCTGAATCGGTTTTAGCACATGTCCACACGTGTGTAGTTTAGTTTCCTCCCTCCCAGCCCCTCACCCCGGTCATCTGTAAGCACTGAGTGTGTGGATACAGAAAGAGAGGTCCATGGTGGAGAATGCCACAGCACACCAGGTCCCAGGCATGGGTGTGCCCCTGCGTGAGGGAAGGAGGCGCTCACTATGGCGGGGCTCGCCTCCTCCCTGCCGGTACCCCTGGCCCCATCTGGGAGAGCGTGAGGCAAACCCACGTTGAGGGACTTGTAGGAAAACAGCTCAGTGGCAAGTTCCAAGAGTGTCAGGGTCATGAACAGCAGGGAAAGACCAAGAACTGTCCACGGTGGCAGGCGTGTGCCCGGATCCAGGCGGGGAAGAGGACATCAAGCGGGAACGTGGCAGAGTGAGAAAGCCACCACTGCCTCAGCCTCGGGGCACTGCACGATGGTACCTTTCTTAGCTTTGACCCTGCACCTGGTCACATGAGAGGCTAGCATGAATGGCACTCAGCGAAGAGAACGTCCAAGTGCTTCTGTAATTCTTTTGCCTAATTTTTTTTGTCCAAAGTCATTTCAACATAAAAAGTTTTTACATGATACTAAACAACATCATCAACAACAAAAAGGTTCACGCATCTGTGTGGAATAAAGAATCTCTAGCTAGATCACAGTAGATAAGCATTAATATCTAATAAGAAAGCACCTGAAATCAATAGGATAAGAAACGACATCTCAAAAACATCAAGGAGATAGTGGCTAACCGCTTGGAACCTTGCCTCACACCATTCAACAATAAAGTCCCACTGAAACTTTCCACTGGAAAAGAAATTATGGAAAGAGACTTCATAAATAAAGCCACACACCGCACGGGACATGACCCCACCATGGAGGAGGACAGCTCCGAGATACGTGCAGAAAGGTCAGCAATGACTTGTAAGTACTGCTACAACACACAATACCAAAGAGTACATAAAATGTCACTCATCTGGCTTTTAAAAATGTTGGCCATAGAACTCTGCACCCATGTCTGTGTGAGACTGTGACTTACACGCGTGTGGTTACGAACATACGTGCCTCACAGGCAAAGGGAGAAAACCTGGAAGAAGCAAAAAGCGGAGGAACAAGATAAATCTGTTAAAGGAACACGTACACAACCACAGTATGCCTCTTTAAAACTATAATGTTTATGAATACATTAAACTAAATTTTAAGAGTGAAACATAGTGAGAATAAGATTTTAGCTAACCACAGATCTAATCATTAAATGTAAATTTAGTTTTCTAATGTAGAAACCATTAAAAGCCACAAAGGAAGGGACCAGTAAATTTAACTATGTAAGTATAGTTTACTTAAAAATAAAATGGTAAGACAGGCAAAAAATTTGGAAAAAAAAACAGAACTCATTTAAAAGTCCACCTTTTTTGTTATCAGACTCACTGGGACCTCAGGCAACGTGCCATAGACACTACTTCGGACCGTGTGGCCCTGAGGGGATTGGGGCGATACCTGGCACTGACTGAAGGCCAGGCCAACAGCGGGGTGCCCGCCTGGGTGCAGGAACGGAAGGAAGAGGGCCAGAGGCGAAAGGAGCAGCTCTGTGTTACAGAGCTTGTGCGGCATGTTGAGTCCTGGGGTCCTCGTCCAACTCAGCCGCCTCTGCGCCGCCAGGCCACGCCACGTACCCGCCCCCTCTGCTCTCTATCCCTTCGACCTCCTTCCCTTCCTCTTCCACCCATCTCGCAACCCTGGACTGAGGATGGCACAGACGCGCCTGAGCTGCAGAAGGGGGCGGGCGCAGAGCTCCAGGTGCAGCGGGGTGGGGCGGAAGCCAAAGGTCACCGACTCTATTTCTTAGCTCTCCTGATATCTGCGTGTGCATGTGGTCGTGAATCACGACCTGCCCAGAAGCGCTTTATGAGAGCTAACGTTGAGATTTACTGCCGCCGCTGATACGACTCGGAGCATGATCAGTCAATTTCACAGATTTTACCACTCGACTCCAGGAAGCCCACGGCTGGGCGTGTGCCCACGCGGGTGACTCCCGCATCCTGACTGATGCTTCCGAGGGGCATCTTCCACAGGAGGCCCCGTCCTCAGTGGGGTGCGGTGGGCTGTAATTCGCCGGTGTCACTTTCCAATTCAGTGCAGCTTAACTCTTCGCATACAATCAGAGAAGGGAGAGACGTCTAACCGGAGACGCTCCACAGCCAGAGGTGGCGAGGGGCGAGGGACGGCACTGGGCCGCGCGGTCCGACCTCGGCGATTCCCGTGACGTCGCCTCGCGAGTCTCTGCTGCAGCAGCGCTGTGCCCCTCGTGTTTGAGCCTAACTTCCTCTCGGACACCAGCCCCTCAGACAAACCACAGGCAGTGCTGGGGGCCGAGTCTCCCTGGCTGGCACGCCAGGCGGTCAGCGCCCAAGACCCACACGCAGTGCACCCGGGAGCAGGGCACGTCTCCTCCAGCACGCCAGGTGCTGACCCATCGAAGCCAGATGCAGGACGATCTGCGTCCCCTCCCCGGGCCCACCTGGGGAGCTGTGGCGGCCCGAAAGGTTCTTGCGCAGCTGTACACTGGCCTGGCACCGGCTGTGCGGCCCGGCCAAGGCCGACACGGAGTTTGCGCCCCACAGGGCGACGGCACAGCAGGAGCAGTGGCGAGCCTTGTGCCTCACCAGAAGCCCGTCCCTTTTCTGTTGTTCTGCGGCACCAAGCATTAAACCCAGAGTCTCCACTCTGAGCTCCGCATCAGCCCGTTTCTTTCTTTATTTTGAGACACGGTCTCACCGAGACAACGTCCAGGCTTGAGCTTGCGATCCTCTGGACTCCGCCTCCTGGAGCGCTGGGATTAGGGCCCTGGGGCACCGGCCCGCTCCGCCCACCTTCCTTCACCACCAGGCGCGGTGTCTCAGAATTCTCCCGGGGAATCCCCCAGAGGGTCCGCGCGCACGGCCCAGGAGCCCGCCAGGCGGGGACACGATGACGCCCCGCCTCTGAGATGCAGTGTGGTTGCAGCCTAAGCTACCCCTTTGCTAGGCGTGCCTGCATGGCTTTTTCTTCCCCTGTCTTCACCACTTAAAAAAGAAGCAGGTGCAACAGGAAGGGGTGGTGTCTGTGTCCTGAGGGTGGAGAGGGAGGCCAGGATGACGCTTCATTCACCCTTCGGGCCCTAACCGGACACGCCTGGCCCTCTCCCTTAGGCTCTGCACAGGTCAAGTATTTCACAGTGCATCTGAAAAGTAGGTAACATCATAAAATGCAAGAACTCCACATGGGAGGTTTCATAAACACAGCATGTTTACCGGAAGTGAACGACCGTGGCACGTGGTAGGTCTGTCGGGGCAGCGCCTAGTGGTACACGCAGCTGGGGCTCCCCTGGGGCAAGAGGCCTTTGTGTGCAGGAGGGGCGGCAGCTCTCCGGAGCGCAGGGCAGGGCACACGTGTGGCTAGGCAGGTTCTGGGTCCCAGTAGGCCTGGCAGGTTCGGCTACCACCTAAGCGGCCGCAGTGACGCAGAGGCGGGGCCCTGCACCCACCGGTCACGCTCCTGTGCGCGGGCCTGGGAGACCGGCCTGGCACAGCCATTACGGAGTCGGGAATCCTGAATGCTGACACGCTGTTTATACTCTAAACCTTGCTTCCAACAAACAGCCCGGTAAGTGGCAGAGGAATGACAGGTTAAGAAAGATTCGGTGTATAGCTTGCTAAATCTACAGGAAAAACCAAGATTGCTTCGCTGCTGACAACAGAGAAATAGGCACAAGACGGCTGCAAAAGCTATACGGACAGCGGCCTGGGGCCTACCGGAAAGGGGGCTCCACGGAGGGTGCAAGGACGCCTTTGAAGAGCTCAAGGCGGCCATCGCCGAGCGCTGAAGCCCTCAGCGCCGGGCAGGCCGGCGGCGGCAGGCTCTCCACTGTACAGCACAAAGATCTCCTAACACACAGCTCTTCCACCTGGCCGCAGTACCACTGTGCGGGTGATGGCGCTGCGAATGATGCTTACGATTTTTCAAGAGAAATACAGCAAGATTCAAAGCTAACTACATTGATCATTCAAGAGATCTTTTAATATTGGAGGGTTGCCTTAAATTGAGAAATGTGTTGTCTTTTATAGAAACGAACCAGACATCAAAATTATAACCTTCCATGAAAACACAACTTTTCAGGAGGCCTTTGGGGAACCGCCCGTCACAACAGCATGCTGTTCTCAATTGTAAAAATTTTATTTCCTCCCACTTGCAGTATTCTCGAACCCGCGACTTTTGTTCTCCTGTCTCCCACGCAATGTTCAGAGCGCTACTATGAAACGGATCTTCCCCTTCAGTAAAAGGCTACGAGCAACTCAGCCACGACCATGCCACCGTCCTGAGGTGCACCGAGACGCCCGCACCGAGCGCTGCGCAGGCGCTGAGTGAGAGTGGGCCCGAAGCCCCGTGAGCGAATCTGAGCCGGGGCTCCCGGCCTTCCTGCTGAGGGGGGGACTGTGGAGGACCACGGGGACAGAGGGCGGCGGGGAGCGTGGGGGAAGGGCGGACGGAGGCACGCGTGAAAGGGGAGAGAGCGGACAAAGCGCTCCTGGGCGGACGGGCACGTGGTGCACGAGTGGGGAGAGGCGGGTAGATGGGGAGGGGGAAGAGAGAAACGTCGGGCTGCCCCGGTCCACCCCACAGCGCAAAGAGCATCTCCTTCAGGCTGTTCAGCTGTTGGATCTCTGCCTGCCTCTGCGCAGGTCCGTCACAGGCTCACATGCTCTGCCCCCGAGGACTGCGCTGAACGCTTCGGTACCAGTGGGCTCCCTGTTAGGACCTGCAAAAAGGGGGCCCGGGCCCACGCGGGCAGAGGGGCTTCCTTCCCGTGGCCTGCCGTGGGCAGCGTCAGCGTGCTCAGCGGCCACATTTCGCTCGGGGGCAGAGGCTCTGCGACCCCACTGCTGTACTCCCGGGAATGTGGGCAGACCTGGGCGTCCCTCGCGGCGCCTGCAGACGTTGGCACTGCCCAGCGGCTAAGCCGGCTTCCAGGGGCCGTCTTCCTGGGATCTGGGTGCCTCCTGCACTCGCCCTCCGGAGGGGGCCCACCTCTTCCCGCTCGCTCAGCACTCCTCCAGTCACTGCCTAAGAAGCCAGCTACCCCGTCAAACTCTCTATTGGAATATCTGCCATGACGTGCTTACCGATGCACACAGACACCCCCGTGTCTTGTCCCTGGCCCCGACAGCTTCCTCAGAGACAACCTCCTGGCTTCTGGCCTGCGACACCGTCTCCTGGCTGCTGCTTCTCGGTCACACCTGTCCCTACGCAGACTTCCCTCCTTCCCCACCCCTGCTACTCCGCGTTCCTATGGACAGGTGCTTTCCTAGATGACCTTCCCTGTGGAATACATTTCTGGCCCGGGGAATGGGGACAGCTGCGGAGGTGGGACATGCTGCCCACCTACTGTCCCCCGGTGGCCACTTACTTCCCTCAGGTCCCTCCTCTGGTCCTGCACACCTGCTCCCCAGCGGCCCTGGGACAGGCTGGGCTGTGTCTGCAGCCTGCGGGGTCCCGCTGAGCCCTCCCACTGGGCGCTGCCCCGCCTCCGCTCACTCTCTGCCCCTGCAGTTCATGCTTTCTAATTCTCTTGCTGTCATTTCCATGCTGTTTGAGGATGAAGAGGAGATAAAAGGATGAAGCTGATGTTCTATGTCCGATCAGAAGCTAAATGGTCCTGCACACCTGCTCCCCAGCGGCCCTGGGACAGGCCGGGCCGTGTCTGCAGCCTGCGGGGTCCTGCTGAGCCCTTCCACTTTCTAATTCTCTTACTGTTTGAGGATGAAGAGGAGATAAAAGGAGGAAGCTGATGGTCTATGCTCGATCAGAAGCTAAATGGAATGTTCTTCAGCTTGTTACCAGCTTTCTTTTTGAGTCAGAGAGAATATACAAATGACCTCACCAATATTTCTAAAATAATCTAGCACAAAGTAGCACTAACATAACTAACTATAAGGGGGATTATGAAGGAATGCTTATTTATACATAGGTAAGGCAGTGAAAGCAGCTGAAGGAGAATTAATTCCCACAATTACTCTACTCTCCTCGTGTCCATCAATTCCATTTCCTCAGGCACGCGTCCTGCAAAACCGTGATACTAGCTCTAGCACAGGGCAAGTTCTGTTCGCCCAGGAAGGAGGAACTAGGCCTGGCATTTGGGCCGGCCACTGGCACCTACACCCAGGGAGCAGCGGGAGTCCGAGGAAAAGCTCAGATGCATCTCTCGTACAACCAGGACGGAGCGGGTGACGGCGCGAGGCCCGAGTCTGCTCTTGCACCGGCCACCCGGGGATGCCACACCACACAGTGCCCTGGGGGCAGAGTCCTGCGGGAGACACCAGCAAGTGACCACGATGAGTGGAAGAATGGTGTTAGGGGACCAAGACACACAGACGAATGCTGATGCAATGTCCGGAAGTACGGCCCGTCCGCCTACAGGAGCGGACCGCACGGAAGGCGTCCCAGGACGGCCTGCTCAGCCCCACTCCGTGCCCCTGCATTGGGCCACCCGCCCCAGTGGGAGCCAGGCAGCTGCAGAGCGCGGCGCTGAGGCTCCCCCGTGGAGGCACAGACACCAGCGACTCTCAGGGCTGCAGTGGAAGGGCAAGGTGCTGTACCTCTGACACACACGCACAGGTCATGGGCTGGCATGCTGGTGTAGGCAGTAGTGGCCACTCATGCTGTCCGGAGGCAGAGCACTTAGCCGGGTCTGGTGGTGCCAGCATGTAGCCCTGCCTACAGCAGCAGGGTAACAGCTTCTAGCTTGGCCTGGGCAATTTAGCAGCTCAGAGAGAGATCCTGTCTGAAAATCAAAAATGGACTGGGGATACTGCTCAGTGGAGAGGCCCTGGGCTGCACCTGCAGTACTGTACAGACACACGCACACACACATGCACATGCACACACACACACACGAACACACACACATGCACGCACGAAGGGCTGGACTCAGCACTCCCTGCACCTGGCTCCAGGTGCTCCTGCCACGGGCAGAGGTCTTGGGACTGGCAGCAAGGACCCCAGCTGCAAGGCTGCCCCTGCCCTGAGTGTGCCCACACTGTGGCGTATTCTGAAAGCCACTCCTGGGTCAGCCTACGCTGTCCCCTACCCAAGACCCGCGAGGGCTTGGAGGAACATCGCCTCCCAGCCCACGCCATTCAGTGACGGCAACACAAACTCGGGCAGCCCCAAGGCAGGAGGCCTGACCGAAGGACCTCTTCTGTTTAAAAGCACTTCTATGCAGTACGTCACAGAGCCAGGGAGCCTGTGAGGGGCAGCAGAGGAGGCAGCCGCGGTCCCCTCCTGCGGCACGGCCAACTTCAGCGCGGTTGTGAGAGGGCATCGCCAAGCTGGCGGCGTGCAGTAGGAAGGCCAAGCTTGGGCTCGGGCGGCTGGGAAAGCTCAGAGGGGCAGTGCTCACCCGTGGGAGAAGGCCCCCTGGGGACCCTGAGGTGACGGCTGGAAGAGATCCTGCCGGAGGGCTGGCGGTTTCCTAGAGCTGCACCAGCCTCTCCTGACGTTTACGTCTTTCCGGAGCCGCTCTCTGGGTGTGCAGGGCCCTTGGGGGCCCAGCCTCGCCCTCCTGCTATGTCCCCCCTTGGCCTCTCTGCAAATCAAACAAGTACCTTGGGCTTTCCCAAGTTCCTTAGAACTTAAATGCCTTTGTTTGGCATCAAGAATATTATCAAACAATGTCACAAAATTAACTGGGGGGAAAAGGAAAGATTTAGAGTGGCCCTCTGGTGCAGCAAAGCCATCCTACAGGGCATTTTTTTTTTTTTTTTTTTATGTTGGTGATTTCTGCAGTAAGTCTCTGCGGGAGTGAAGGAATTTAATGATAATGAATACGTTGTCAAGAGAAGTCACACTTCCTATCTGCAGCCTGAAACTCAAAACAATGTTTATGTCAACCACCGCTAGAGTGGGAGGAAAACATGCCTATCAATTCAGTCTGAGCTAAGGGGGAGGCCAGCGTCTCGTCCCGATTTCTTGTGCTGTCTGTGATATTTTGAAAATAAGATGACGTGGAGTTCTAGTAACACTACTGTCACATGTCAGGGGATCGGCGGGGAGCTGGGGCAAGGGGAGCCAGAGGAGCTGCAGATGTCCCTAGCACAGGGGCCCACTCCTGGGCATCCCAGGCTCTAAAAAGGAAAACTGTCAAGAGTCTTGAACGGTGTGAGCTCTTTCCTCTGTCTATCCCAAACAGAAACACCCATTTCGTAAAAGACACACTAGACAAAGTATCTGCGTGTAAGAACACCTGGTTATCGGGGCACATGGGTGACAGTGGACTCCAATCCATCCGCCCAGATGAGGAAATCACCTTAATCTGAGGACGCAGAACGGGGTTCCCTGCACTCTTATCCACACTTTTCTATACAGAGAGGCCCAGAAGTGCATCAGCTGGAATCTCCCCGCTCCTCCCTGTGTGCTCTGCGTGCACGGCTGTCCCAAGGCTAGAATTTAAGATCCTGAAACAAAACTAGCTGACATGTTTTGGGGAGAGAAATAAAGGCAGATCTGTAGAATGTCCTTTAGGTGGTCTTCTTCGATTAATGTCACCTCTCTATTTTAGAGTCACCAGAACACTCTGTTGGACCTGGAGTCCAGCTGGAAACTGATTGCTATGCAGGGGTATGGCGGCTGTCAAAAAGGATGGCACACTGGGTCAAGCTAGACGCGCTTCTGCCCTAACGATGACAGAAGACATTGATGAAGAAAAAGAGAGAGAGAATGAAAACTCCAGAGACAGGCAGAGCGGAAGAAAGACAAAAGCACAGCAGGGCAGTGGGGAGAAGCACAGGCTCACCAGGCTCACCACGGCTCTACTGCAGGACGAACCGCTCCTGCTTCGGAAGCACCCACCTCTGTGCTCCGAGCACAACCATGGCTGCGCCAACTCCCGGGGCCAGGTGACCAGACCCACGCGCCAAGCAAAGCAAGTGACTCACCAAAACTGTGTTCATTTTGAGACAAATACCATGCCCACTCGAAGGCTATTTGGCCCCATCTTTCGTGGGGAAAGAGACACACAGTTGTTTCACAGGATGGTGGTGTGATCAGCCACTCTGGACAGAGCCTGTGATCTGCAACGTGAGGGATGTTTTTAAGGGACTGTGTCCTTCGTGGGCAACTGTAGTTTTCAGTTATTTATTGAAAACTCCCCAGATACGCTGTCTTCTTCCCCACCTGCAGCCGACGATTACTTATAAAGCACTTATTTCATCAATAGTCTGTTAAGAAAATCGTTAATTTTCATTGTTTTCCTAGATTTCCTTTCCTGTTTTCACACTTCCTAAGTAGAAAGACCCCCACTTCTTAATTACATGAGTTTACTTCAAGATTTGATTCAGTCTTACGTTCCTTTATTTTTAAACAGCATTTGAGGAAAAAAAAAAGAAGAAACAACTCTTAAGATTTTCAATGTCTGAAAATGAAACATTTTATTACTGGTGGATGTTTCCATATAATCAGGTTGAAGGTGGCTGTCTTTGTCCTTAATGTTAAAACACACAGTCTACTGTTGACTTTTTCTTTTGTCACCCACACAAAAAAAGCATGACTTCATGACCAAAATCTACTACTGTGCGGAGTCTCCCATTTGTCTTTCAAGCCATTTGTAATTCTGTTGGCCACAACAGGGAAGACAGAGAGGCCTAGCCCTCACTCGCTCAAGAAGGGGGAATTTATTGCAGGCCATTTTTAAACGACTCTAGCCCTAATGTAATTGCTTTCTGAAGCTCAGGACAGACAACTTGGCCAACTCCAACTCCATCCTCATTCTACTCAGAATCTCTTGGACCAGATGGTCTAGACCTAGTCTTAAACGTAGTGTGTTTATTTTCTTCTATCAATCAACTTAAAATAATACAATTAGAAAAGAAACTCTACAGAGTTCTGAGCCAAATGATAAAAAAGGAACATCCATAATTTAATACCGTCTTCGTTAATTTCATTTTACTCTAAGGCATTCAATTAAAGTGTCATGCAATAAAAGCTGCTGCTACAATGGAATCCCAAATCCTATTAAGTGTCAAGGATGTTAAACCTACAAAACTAACACATTCTTCAGTCTGAAACCATTTCAGTACTTTACAGGGCTGCTAGCTAGCCTCCCACCTGAATACAGCTTTACTGGAAAGGCGGTCTATAATGTGTGATCACTGAAGCACTTTAAAATAATCGACCCCACAGGGCCCGTCAACCTTATTCAGTTTACATTAAATAATTATGAACTCATCATTTTGTTTAAGCTTATGTTTAAAGTCAGCCATTCCACCAACTCTGCTCCGTGAAGACTAAATATCTTTTAGTTTGTGGATCACAGTAGATTCATGTTTGATCTAAATATATTCCAGCTTACTAGAAACATATGTGAAGCACTTAACTATAATAAAATACAAAATATACACTCGTGTCATCAGCACATAAATATAGATGCACGCATGCCGCCAGCTCGGATGTGTAGGAAGAACTATCAGTGAAACAAAAGCATTCTCTGGCTCTATTTGTCAGCTAGAGAAATATATTAAAAAAAAACCCTGAACTTTGACCCAGACAGTTAAAAACCATACAGTGAGAAGCAGGGGTTCTCAAGGAGGCTTTTTGTTCAAAGGCAAAATACTTAACAAAAGCATTACATTCAAAATCGAAGTCATGAAGGCCTTTACTAAAATACAATGTCACCTTGTTTATCCATACTGCCATACTCTTGTTAGAAAAATGCTACTAAAGTATGGGCAGAAGTCAATAAATAACACTCCTCCTCCAGATTAGCTTTCCTTCTTCACAAGGAAAACAAAAACTGGCTGAAGAGTGGGAAGGCTTTCAGGTGTGCTCTTGGCAGTTCCCAATATGGTGACCACGTTGGCACGGAAATGTGTGATGCGCTTGGTTCTGTGAGCAAAGACCGTCATTTTGCCTGGAAGGGAGGCGGGAGACCCATCAGAAAAACCTTCCAGACACTTACATGAAGCAAAACAGAGTAGAAAACGTCAGCAGCCAAACAGCAGCGCCCCAGATTCCCTGCCGGCCCCTCCTCAGCGGGGGGGTTCTTTTACCGCTTAGACTTGGGGGAGGAAGCAGGACCACATCTCCTCTCATAATTGCTACACATTTTCAGCAGCACTTAAAAGACAACATTTTCTACAAAGTCCCCTAGTTTACAACAATTACACCCAATTGGTATTTATGCTCCCTGAGGCTGGCACGGAAAGCCATGAGCTAGTGGTCAATCCGAAGTCTCTGGATAGCCACTCTGGTCTCCAGGCCAAACATACCTGTAGCTATGAGGGACATGAGGACACAGAGGTCTCGGGCCGTTCTGAAGCTTATAATGACTCCATAAGAGGCCCTCTGGCCATGTAAGCATCAGGACATGAGCCTTGGTGGCCAGCTGACCGACCTCAGAGAACGCTTCCACGATCGTAAAATGACAACCTCAGCACTGCCCTGCCAATCTCGCAAGGTGAGGATCAAACCGGATTATATGAATAAACACTCTGACAGCTAGAAAGTCTTACTCAAACATGAGACTGTTTGTCAGAAGGCTTAGGAGTACCTATTAAGCGGCACACTTACAAGTGCAAATGAACACAGCCACGTGAATACAAAAGGTGAGACAAAGGTCACTTGAAGTTCAAACTTGTGTTCTGTTTAGGTTTGCAGTTAAAACACTCATTTTATGTCTTGAGTGCCTTCTCCATAACGAGACACTTCAGCGCAACCTACAGGAGTGCCAAGGGTCGGGAAAGTAAAACCAAAATGGCGCTTTGTGGAGCAGACTATACAGAAAGGCACCAGCAACGAGAGAGAGTGGGTGTCTGAGGCACGGGAAGGCCCGGACGAAGACGAGCCAGCGGTGTGCGGGGAGCAGCGCCCGTCTCTCGGCCAGATCCCAGCCTCTGGGATACAGTGCTCTGCATGTTTCCATGGAGACACGGAGAAGTTTCACTGTACGGTGGTTGTTGCAAGACTACTGTCTGACATCTCAGGTTGCTGTAACAAAACCAAGGTCAATTTTGTTAAATGCCTTTTATCAATTTGTCTTTGCCTGGGAGAGGATTTTACTGGGACACAATTTACATATCTACTTTATTTCTTCCTGGAAAAAAAAAATTAGTAAACTTTTTCCGCCCTACGAGTTGTTTTCAGGCCATTTACTGCGGGCCATAATTAACAGCGATGGCACACGGTGACAGCATGCTAACACGTGTGCCATTTACATACTGGTTTATGCACATTCTCATGCCATTCCTACTCAACTGTCACAACAAGCCTGTGAGGCATGGGAAAGCCTCCATCAGGAAGCCGCAGCTCCACAGCGGGGCCTGCTGGGGTTCCTATAATGTTGAGCTGGAAAGGTCGAACGAGGCTGAGAAACCTGTAGCTTTTGTTTTGGGTGACAGTAATAGAGGCTCTGAATTATCCAAACATAAATCTGACACAGTGCCTTTTCAGTGTGCAGCTGGGGAGGAGAACACGGGAACCACACACACCGGAAGCAAGGGCCTCCACAGTATGCTGGACGCATGGTACACGCACCTCTACTGGCCTTCACATGTGGTGGAAACGAAACTACCTCCTCACAAGCGTCTCTCACTGTCGCCCACATTCTTCGGCCAGTGTCTACTGAGCACACTCGGCATATCTCACTGTCATCCTTGTCACGCAAGTGCCCGGCCCTCAGCCTGGGGCACGGCAGGTGGGGAACGGATGCTAGCACAGGCAGCACAGGGTCGGAATATTACACCTGAGAAAGGTATTCGGGCAGGCATGGGTGGAGGGCCCCCTCTTCAGCTAATCAGGGCCAACTCAAGTCTCAACGATGAAGCTACGGGAGAGGAAGGGTCAGGCGCGGCCCGGTTTCAGAACATTTTAGTCAAGAATGACAGGAGACATCAAGATATCTCCCCACAGTGTGTAACCTTCACAGTAGAAGAAAACACAAAAAAGGGCATTGAAATAAGCTGGGAAATGTTAATGTTAGACAACAGACATACCCAACATGTAACAGACTCTTGTGAGTTAGTAAGACAACAGACATACCCAACATGTAACAGACTCTTGTGAGTTAGTAAGCAGTAGATATTCCCTACAATAAAACAAACGCACAACACGAGCAACCAATTCATGAAAGAATGTGAACTGGTAATACATAAATCCCAGTAATAATTTAAGAGATGCAAAATTAACCCAATAATTAGATATGTTTTTTCCACCTATGTCTAAGATGATAACATCAAATGGGTTGAAATGGAGATAAATGGACATTCTTGCTGGTGGGAAGGTACCTTGGTGCAACTTTTGCAGGAAATTTTTATTTTGAGGTATTTTTTAACTATAGAAGTTTGTTAGAAGAGTACACTACCGTTTATAATACTGGAAAATAAAGATTAACCCCAAGAGCTAGCAATAGGTTACTGAACGACAGAAAATACACCAAGTAATATTATTCTGCTACAAAAAGTTGCATAATAGAAAACACGGAAAAAAAAATTTTACACATAATCATACTGTAAAAAACTAAATGCTTTCTTTATTTCACTCATTCACTTATTATGTTCAGTAACAGTCTGTCGTGTTTCTTGTCCCTGACGTTTGACCCCTTGGGTTATCTGATGGCTTCCCTGGACGGACACAAAACTCCCCAGGTCTTCGGAGACCCTCCTTATCTTCTGATGTATTGCTTTGATAGAAAACGTTCTGCTTTTGTTGTTTTCATTATTTTTTCTCACTAGAGACTGAATCTAGAGCCTTTGTACTGAGCCAGACTGGACCTTTTAGAAGGTAGCTGTCTTGCGGTGGGGTGGGGGGGGGTGCTCTACCCACCTGTGAACATGGTGAGTGGCTGTGGCGGAGTCTATACCCACCCGTGGATGAAATGATTGGCTTATGGGGGTACTGTACGCACCACTGGATAAAGTGACTGGCTGGTGGGAGTGCTATACCCACCAGTGGCTGAGGTGATTGGCTTGCGGGGGTGCTATGCGCACCTGTGAATTCATCCAGGGATGAGGTCACAGCTGAGTGTGCTGTAGGGAGGTGGGGCCATGTTGGAATAGGGTCAACGCGGGCGTGACCTTGAAGCCTGTATTTTTGTCCCAGCTCCTCCCTTCTCTCTGTGTTTCCATCTTTTCTCTGCCATGCCCTACCACCACGACGTTTCTTCCTTGGAATAAGCTGACCACAGGCTGAATCTCCCAAAACTATAAGGCAAATTAAATCTCTGTTCAAGTCACTGGAGCTAAGTATTTTGCCCCAGCAATGGAAAACCGAACTAATATAGACACGAATCAAATAATATACTATCTAAAGAGGAGCTTCTTGAAAACATCAGCTTGAATGGCCAGGACGAACATGCATGTGTTAGGGTGGAAACTACCAGGCGGGAAGAGAGTGACCCCCAGACTGTGAGAGAGGCTCTGGTGGAAAGCAGGGAAAGGGACCCACACGGAACCTCCACCAGGCTGGTGATGTTGCGGCACCCAGCTGAAGCACAGGCTGTGCAGTGCTAAATCGGCTATCAGCCACAATGCCGAGTGCACACGGCTCCATTCTATAGAAAGCAGGAAGGCCCACAAAGGGCCCAAAGGCTGAAGAGTCCGTCAGGAGTCACACCAACCCCCGAACGTCTCCCGAAGCCTCTAACCTGACCTGGATTCACGGGAACACACTGCATTTAGAGAACTGACCCAGGCGATTCCACAGTCAAGGTAAGCTCCTCCCACTCAGGAGCGGACACTGGCAGGACCCTTGCTGAGCCGACCCTGGGCCAGCCAGTCCCCATCCTCCCGGGCGGGGCCCCATGACGAACTCGCCACAGAAGCACACGGTGCCCTCACAGAGCAAAGAGGGTAACACGGGAGCAATCCTATTTAGCAGTAATCATGTCATATCTTGGTTTTCCAGACTCTCAGGACCACGGCTCTGTTGATATTACTACCACAAGTTACCTAAACAAGGGAGAACTTCAGAAAAAAAAAATCACCTATAAGCCTGGAAAAATGCCTTCATATTTTATATATTTTAAGATTATTTTAAAAATGCTGAGGATGATTTAGGGAAGAGAGCAGAGCAGGAAGCACGTAGACGACAACTGCCCCGGCAGAGCCCACCACACGTGAGGGTTCTGGGCCCCCGGGGCGCAGAGGGCATGCTCCTTCCCCGGCAGGCTGGAACGGCCACTGCAGCGCAACTCGGTACATTTCCCTTCTTCGTACAGCAGCAACCCTCCCTCAGCGGCACCCAGTGCCATCGCTGGCAGCTGCGTGCAGCATTCCAGGGCCGCCTGCGTACACAATAAACTGGAAGCTAGGGTGGGCAGCAGGGACACAGCCCTCCAGACGCAGGGGTCTGGACTCTGCTGCTATGATCCCCCGTTTGCGGCCCCTTCCCTCCAGCTGAAGTGACTGTTAGGAGAGGTAAAGGTTCAGTACCTGTCTCCCCCCGCATTTTGGGCCTTTTTTCCCCCTTTAGGAACCACGCTTTAAAAGCCAGGTCTCTAGGCTGCACGTGCAGGAAAACAAGGAGTGACTGTGAACAGAACAGAAAGAGGCGGGCTCAGAGAAGACCCGAGAAACCGTATGTTCACACCTCAGGGTGACCCTCGGCACAGAAACAGCCAATACGAACACAGCACAAGGCAAAATGCACCTTGGGCGCAGGAAAGAAACTTATTTCCAGATTATCACATTATTAGATTCAAATGTTCACATTTAACGACCACCAGCAGCACCCACACCATGTCCAAAGAAAGTAAGAACATATGGCCCACTTAAAAAAACAAAACAAAACAACCAAAGTCAACAGTCCCATCTGGCAGTAGATCTACTAGACACGGACTTTAAGATACTGTGTTGGGTTGGGAGCAGATCTCAGTGATTAGAGTATGCCTAGGAAGTGCACAGCCCAGGGGTCAGTCCCCCAGCACTAATGTAACGGCTGGGCGTGGTGGCACACACCTGTAGCACTCAGTAGACCAAGGCAAGAGACTTTCCATGTGTCCAAGGCCAGCCTGGGCTCCACAGTGAGTTCAGGACTAGCCTGGACTACACAGCAAGACCCTGTCTCAATAAAATAAGATAAAATAAAACACTGTCTTAAAGGTGGTTAAATAAACAAAGAAGGAAGTAAAGAAAACCATCTTTGAACAAATTGTAAATATAATAAAAAAAGAAAAAAATTCTGGAGCTGAAAAATATAACAGTTGAAAAAAAATCTCACCAGAGGGATTCAAAACAGGCTTAATCAGGCAGGAAAAAAGTCAGTAGGCTTCAAGAGATGGCAAAAGAAATGGTTCAATGTCAGGAACATAAAGAAAAAAATTAAGTGAAGAGAGGCTGGGAAAGGGTGAAACGCTGGGACACAGCCCAACCAGCAAGCCCTTGCACTGTGGGGACAGGAGGCAGGAGAGAGTGGGGGAAAGGATAGCGAACGGAGTTGCAAGTAATAATGGCCCCAAACTTTCCAAATTTAATGAAAGATCGGGACACAGACATTCAAGACGCTGCAAGCCGGACAGACTCAAAGAGATTCACACTGAGGCGGATCATAATCCAACTGCCCGAAGTCAGGGGCTGAGCGTCGTGGAAGCAGCGAGACAGAAGTCGATGATCCCATGCCAGGGGCCATCAAGGAGGTTCGGCACCAGCTTCTCATCAGAACACCTGGAGGCGGGCAGGCAGCGGGCAGATGTGTTCAAAGTGCAAAAAACAAACCAACCAAACAAACAAACAAAATCAAGTAATCTGCAACCAAAAGCTCCACATTGAAAAAATTGTCCTTCAAAACTGAGAAAGAAATTACAACATTTCTACATAAAATTAAGAAAAAAAGCCCGCGGAGTTCATTACCACTAGACCAGCCCTGCAAGAAATGCTGCAGGAGTCCTTGAGATTGAAATGAAAGGACACCAGGTGATAACTTAGAGCCCTACGGAGAAAGGCACACCTCAGTCAGGGCCGGCGCACGGGCAGTATCAAAGCTAATGCTCTTGTAACAACCACACGCAACACTTTTTTCCTGTATGATTTAAAATGCCAATACTTTTCAAGAAACATGTATGAGTCTACAAGTTAGTATTACCGTAACTTAGATTTGTAACACCACAGGTTTTTTTTTTTTTTTTACCTCATTTAAGAAGCCAATAAATTTAACTACTGCGACCCATTCAAGGAATAGGAAGCTGAGTTAGAGTGGTGACTTGAGTGAAATGATTTAGGTGTGGAAGATTAGTATGTTAAGTACTGTATAGTCTCTTTGACTTGGAAAACCCAGAACACAGACATTCCATAGAACCACATGAAGTGATAGCTGGAGCCGGGGGAAGGGACAGGGAGGGGGTGGGAGGGTAGAAGATGGGAAGGGATTGTGAAGTCGATGTGATACATAGGTGTACGAAACACCCAAATTCATTGTAAATACTATGTATTACATTTGTATATTAATAAAAATAGTGGGGGGAAAAGCCAATACACTTTTAAAAAAGAGTCTATAGTTTCTGACACATAATGTATGATGAAGTTTTTGTGACTTCACCAACTATGGGGAGAAAGGTCAGTGTTTTTGTATATATTGAGGTTAAGAGGTACAAGTTCCAATTAGGATGCATAACTTCAGGATATTAAATGTAATCCCCATGGCAACTATAAAGAAAACAGATACACAATGCAAACAAAAGTGAATGAGGAAAATGAAAGCATTTCAAGACAGAAAAATCGACTAAGCACCAAAGAAGGCAGGAACGCAGGGAACACAGGGCAAAGGGCGTAAGAATGCGCAGCCCACTGAGGGACGTGAGCCCCCCACCCACCAGCCCTGCCAGAAAAGGGATCTGCATGAGCCACAGTGTGGGCAGACTTGGAGGGCACTGCCCGCATGAAAGAACCCAGGCAGAAAAATACACACTGCACAACTCCATTTTTTTTTTTTTTTTTTGGCGTCCTTAGAGTGGCTATAGTCACAGAGACAGAGAGAAGGAGGAAAAGAGGGAGTGGGAACCCCGCTCAGCCGGAGAAGAGTCCCAGTTTGGCCAGTGAGGAGCTCCGGGGACAGCGAGCCAGTGACAGTTGTACGATACAAACTCAGTAGCATGGAAATAAATATTCAAAACTACCTACGGTGGTAAATTTTAAGCTCTATGTACTTTGTCACATGAAAAAAGAAAGGAACTATACACACTTCTCTTAGAAGACTTGCAAAATGCGTAAAAGTATCATGAAATAATCTAGTAAAGAAATCCCCTGACAAGTTGAAGCTTATGGCTTTCCAGGATGAATGGCTTAAAAAAATCAAATCCATCCTAAGAAGCAAAGAGGAGGAGGAGTGCCACGGAAGCCAGTTCCCGAGATCACCCCCGGACGAACTCAAGGCCTTCGGAACACCACGGCGCTAACGAGTCACGCACACTGGTGACAGGGAGTGGGAGGTACGTGTGCTGGAAAGCGCCCTCCATCTTACCCTTCCCTGTATCTGTGCTTTTTGCCATGACTTTGAAACTCCTCCCATCAAGAAGGAGAGTCAATCCTCACCCCCTGTGACCCCCGCCCACCAGAGCCGGTTCTGAGACTCGCTGTGGCTGACCCAGCGCTGCCTGGTGACGGGCTCCACGTAGCGCCTAAGAGGCTACGCACATGCACATCCTCCGGGCACCTTGGGCTGCAACCCAGGCGGCCCTGCAGAGGGATCGGAGCTCACAGAAGGCACAACTGTCCGCGGGGAGGCCATCCACAATTCCTCTATCTCCAGATGACTCCCAGACACGGGAGAGAGCTCAGCCTACATCCGTAGACTCACCAACTGCCCTGTCCCTGAGCATGAGCACAGGAATAGGTCCAGCCGGAGCAGCACAGGCAGCAGCTGGCCCAGAGACCACGAGCAATCACAGACACTTACCGTGAGAGAGCAGATGGCCTGGTCAGGGATCCCAGGAGTGGAGGAAGAAGGCGGCAGAGCTTCCCAGCAGCTCAGGTCCCACCCAACCGGGAGAAGAAACCCAGTCAGGCCCGGCGTTTGCCAGCCTGTAAGCAGGCACAGAAGGGCTTCCCGCCAGCTCCTCCTCACCTGCACCCAACAGCCGGCTCCACGTCGTAAGGCAAGCCTGGCAGCGCAGGCACGGGGACCCGGCAGGAGCCTGTGGACAAGCAGCAGCCAGCCTGCCCAAGAGGCCACGCCACATGGCCGCTGAGCAGCTGCAGCAGGGGGCCTGTGCCCGGGGCCGCAGGGGCAGCCTCTGAGCTCCAGCACGCTGCCCGTGAGACGTGAAACATAGCAGGCCCTCTGGAGAGCACAGTGACGCCATTGAACATACAGCCACCACGCAAGGCCACAACTGCATATGTGCGTATTCTTCCCGGAAAAACTAAGACTTATCAGGGATGATGAGAATGTGAGGTGAGCATTTAAATGAAAACAAAATTCTGCAGAAAAGACACACTGCCATGGGTCCCCTCATCACCCTGCCCCTCACTTCTAGCACACTGGCCCCCAAGGCCTGGCTACTTTCTGAAGCAGCACTGGAAGTCTTCCTTCGCGACGTTATAAAGTGGGACCACACCACGGTGAACGCTGCTGCCGAGCGCCACCCAACGCAAAGGCCAGCTTCGGGCAACAGCACAGTCCACCCATGTCCAGTCTGTCTACCTGCACTGATCTGGCACCATGCGGATTCTGGGTCTTCCCCAAAGTCGAAACGGCCATGACGGGGAAATGTTCTGAATCCATTCAGGAAAGAGATCAAGGCAGCCAGGACAGGGCCACTGCTCATGAAAGACGGCTTCAGTGACTGCTTCAGAAAGCTGTGAGACTGATGGGATCAGAGGATTATCTTCAGGGGGACTGACAGCAACACCTTTTACTCTGATAATATTTTTGTAAGTTTAAACAGTCACTGTATTTTTCGGTCATGCCACATTTTTCACAAAAAGTAACTCTCTCTGAACGTTCACTGCAGCACAACCCAGATGCCCTGAAATAAAGGCATGGTTAATCAAACTGCGGTGTACCCATATGACGCGAAACTATTTAGCAATAAAAATGAACTCTTTATATACTTAGCGATTTGGATGGACCTCAGGGAATTATGCTGAGAGAAATAATCTCAAAAGGCTACATGCTACATAGTTCCATTCATACAATATTCTTGAAATGACATAACTGCAGAAATACAGAACAGGTTCCTGGTGGTGGGTGGGTGGGGAGCCGAAGTGGAACCAAGAAAAGGCCACCCGGAGGGTCCTTGAGGCGGAGCGAGGGGTAATTCTGTACGTGACTGCGTAAGGACACACAAACTTACACGTGTGGCAAAATCACATCATACACACACGCAGAGTAAGCACACATAAGGTACAGGTAAGCCAGGTAAGTAATCTGCGTGGGCTGGTGCACCATGTCAACATCAACATCCTGGCCCATTTTGCAAGACATCACCTATCAGTTTCATCAATGGATTCATCCACAGACAGGCTCCGGCGCTGCCAGGAGGTGGTGGCTGGCCGGGACGTGACCTGGCAATGCGTGCCCCGCCCCCAGTGCCCGCATCACCTCAAGGCCCAGCCGGGCACTCTGCTATCAGGGACAGCCAAGCACACGTGGACCGAGATCTCTGCCCGAAGAGCCAAAAGCCGGTGGCTTAATCCCAGCTGGCGCTCTGGCGGCGAATGTATATAATCGTGCATCTACAGCTGTGGGCCACCGCCTCAGCCGGACGTGATGCCACGTGTGAGAACCCCGCTAGCATGTGAGGATGTCCACGGAATTACTCCAAACACCCAGCGCCACCGGAGTTTCCAAAAAGCAACTTCGAACATTCCAAGTAGTAGGGCTCACGCGTGCACGGCTGTGCAAAGGAACAGCTGCAGCCTGAGACCCGCCGGGCCGCACAGCACGGGGCTGCTAACGCGGTCTTCTCGCTTTCATGAAGCGTCCACTGAGGTGGCCGGTTTTCACGCCGTCCCCATGAAGCTTCAGCAGCAGCACGGTGGTGGACGATTTCACGCACACGCCACATCTGTGGTATGTCCCCTTCACGCTCCGGAGGTTCAGGCCACGTTCTCAGCCTGATGCGGCGGAGCCCCACCCTCTCCCAGGCCTCCCCAGAAGCAGGTTTCTGACTTGGGTGACAGAGAAGGGGGGCGGAGGTTGCTACTATTTTCACAGCTGCTATAAGCAGAACTACAGTAAGTGTAAATAAAGGCCAGAAGTTAAACTAACAACCCAAGAACAAACTGGACACTAACGACCACTGACATGAAATCAAGACGCTGGAGTGACATCACGCTGCTGCCCCCGCTGTGCGGCCGCGCGAAATCAGTGCCCTGCTAGCATCCACACGTGTGAGCAGTGTGACGTAACAGTCCCCACCTGCTAGGGCCGTGGGGATTAACGAGGGAGATGGGAATGTCAGAAGCAGGAGATGGCTTGCAGCACACGTTCAAGCCTCCACACTCTGCTTGGGCGAGATGTCTTCTCGCGACTCTCCCCCGAGGGAGGAAGACTGCAACTTGGTCCTGCTGTGTATTTTGTTTCCTTCTGGGTAATTTCCAAGGTTTTGGTCTTTTGTTTGGACAACACAGCCTAACTGAACAACCAGCACAGACTTGGGTTCTGAGCCCGGCTCCTCCTCGTCCCCACTTTTTTAGTTAGCACATACTTGAAACACACAGTAACTGCACTGCACAGGAGACACGTGTGCACGTACGGACCACACCAACTTCACATCCCCTCTCTTCCCTGCCCGCCCACGCCCTCCTCGTCTCCTCTCCCTTTCTGCAAATCCGTCTCCCTCTTGTATTAGAGAAACTATGTTATACTTAATCTGCTGGATCCGACTCACTTCACTAAGCACAATGGTTTCAAGTTGCATCCATTTTCCTACAAGTAACTCCAATCTACCCATAGGGCGGAGCAGTACTCCACTGTGCATGCACACCACGTTTTTCTCTATCTGTTGGTCTATTGAGGAATTTCGGGCAACTTCCATGATTTAGCTATCATTAGTTATGCTGCTATAAGCACGGGTGCATGTCTGTCAGTTACAGGGTGCTCTTAACTCTTTTAGAAAGATACCTAGAAGAGGTATTGTTGGGTCAAACAGAGCATCTATTTTCAGGTTTTTTTGAGGAATTTCCATACTGCTTTCCATAATGGTCATACCAGTTTACAGCCCCGCCAGCAATGTCACGGGGTTCCTTTTTGCCTTGCCATCCTCACCAGCATCTATTGCTTTTTGAGATCTTGATAAAAGCCATTTCACGGGGGCAAGACGGCACCTCAGTGTTGTTTTGATTTGTCTTTCTCTGAGGGCTAAAGACGCTGAACATTTTTTCATGTGTTTGTCAGTCATTTGTGCTTTTTTTTCCTCAGAACCTTTCTGTTCATTCCAATTGCTCATTTTTGAATGGGTCTTTTATTTTGAAGAGTCCATTTTTTTTGGCTCTTCGTATATTCTGTTTATTAGTCCCCTGTCCTGAGAGTAAGTGCCAAAAACTCTGTCTCATTCTGTCAGTTCTATATTCACTCTGTTGATTGTCTTCTCTGCTGTGTAGACCCTTTTAAACGCTATATAATCCTACATTTTGATTCTCAGTGTTATTTCTTTTGCAACAGGTATCCTATTGAGAAAGATTTTGCCTACGCCTATGTCTTCAAAAGTTTTACCTTTTTTGTCCTCCAGGGAGTTCAGTGTTTCCATTTTTTAATATCTATGTCTTTGACTCATACTGGTTTGGTTTTAGTACATAGTAAAAAATGTTCTTCTGCATATGGATAATGAGTTCTCCCAGCACCATTTTTAAAGAGGCTGTCCTTTCTCCAGTGTGTTTTCGGCCAAAGACCAGCAGACTGAGGGCACCTGAGTTGTCTAAGCATGCTCAGTTCTGTTCCAGTGGTGGCCCTGTCTGTTTTTGAGCCAGTACCATATGTTTCTTATCACTACTGCTTTGTAATATGGCTCGATATCCCAAATCATGACGCCACCTGCTTCTGCCTTGTTGTTAAGGATCGCTTTGGCTATTCTAGGTCTGTTCTGGTCACACATGAATTTCAGAATTTTTTTCCTAGTTCTGTGAAAAATGCTGCTGGTAATCTGATAGGAATTACACTGAATCTGTGTATCAGATTTGGTAGCACAACCCCCTTGGCGGTATTGGTTCTGAATATCCAGGGGCAGAAAATATCTTTCCATTTCCTAATGTCCTCTTCAATTTCTTTTTTCAGCATAATATAGTACTTGTTGCAGAGGTCCTTCACTTCGTTGGTTAGGTTTGTTCCAAGGTATTTATTTTTGGGGAAGGGCTACTGAGAATGGGCTTGTTCTCATTTCTTTCTCAGTGAGTTCATTGTTATGTACAGAAATGCTGCTGATTTCTTATATTCATTTTGTTATCCTGCAACTTAGCTGAATTTGTCAGTTAGTTCTACGAGTCTTCTGGAGAAATTTTTGGGGTCTGCTATGTACCGAATTATGTCATCCACAAATAAAAATAGTTTACTTATTTTCCAACGTGTTCCTTCTGTTTCATTGTCTTGTCTGACTGTTCTGGATAGGGTTTTGGGTACTAGACTGAACAGGAGTGCTGAGAGTGGACAGCCTTATCCTGTTCCCGATTTAACGGGAAATGTTTTCAATTTTCCCTACTTACGACATTATTGGTAGGAGGTATGCTATGAATGGTTTCTGTCTGTTTGAGGTCAGGTTCTTCTACATTTATTTTCATCATGAATGGATGTTGGATTCTGTCAAAGGCTTTTTCTGCATCTACTGAGATGATAAGATTTTTATTCTCGCTTTTGTTTTGCGTGATGTGTTAGATTCACTGATTTATGTATGCTGAGCCATCGTTGCATCCCCTGGATGAAGCCAACTGGATTGTGTTGTATGATCTTTTTAATGACTGTTGAATTCTAATTGCAAGTATCCTACTGAGGATATTAACATCTATGTTCATTATGAAAACTGGCCTACAGTTTTCCTTCCTTGGTAAGTCTCGATCTGGTTTGGTGTCATGGTAATGCTAGTTTCCAGAAACAAGTCTGGCAATGTTCCTTCTCTTTCCATTTCATGAAACAGGTTGAGTCTTGGTGACAGCTATTCTCTAAAGTACCGGTAAGTTCTGCAGTGGGTCTGTGAGGTGCTGGACCTTCCTCTGTAGGTAGAGATTTTATTACCACCTCAATTTCAAGACGTTTTGTTTGTCTAGTCAGCATTTTCATATCTTCTTGGTGGCATTTTGCTATCTTATATGTGTCTAGGAACCATTTCTTCCAGATTCTCTAATTTGCTGGAGTACAAATTTGTACAATAGTTCCTTATAATCCTCTGGATTTCAGCAATGTCCACTGCGATTTCATCTTTTTAACTTCTAGATGCACTGCAATACTGTGTTGCCTTTTCTTCTTTTGGTTAGTTGGGATAGAGGCTTATCAACCTTTTCATTTTTTTTTTTGATTCACTGATCTTTTGTATTTTTTTAGTTTTAATTTTACTAATTTCTGCTCTGATCCTTACAATTTCTTTTTTCCTACTGTTTTTGGACTTGGACTGTCCTGTTTCTCTAGGACATTCAAGTGCATTGTTTCATTATTCATTTGGGATTTCTCTGGCTTTTCTTTTCTTTCTTACTTTTTTTTTGAGAGAGGGTGTCACTGTGTAATTCAGGTTGGCTCTACGCTCACTATGTAGCCCAGGATGGCCTCAGACTCATGGCAATCCTCCTGCTTCAGCCTCCTGAGTGCTGGGATTACAGGCATGTGCCACCATGCCCAGCTTCTGTGGTGGTGGAGAATTGAACTCAGGTACTTAGTGCTTGTGAGGCAGGCACTTTAACCACTGAGCTATTCCTCTTGCCTCTGTTTTTCTGTGTATTCATAGCTATAAATTCCCCCCTTAGATATGCTTCCATTGTTTCCATTGTCATCTAACTCTAGTAACTTTAGTTTCTTCCCTGCTTTTTCTCTATGACTCATTGTTTGTTCAATGATGACTATTTAACCTTCATGCATTTGTATAGTTTCTGTATTTTATTTTGCTATTGATTTCCATTTTTATTCCACTATGATCTGAATGTATACAGGAATTCATTCAATTCCTTTGTATTCATTTAAGCATGCCTTATGGCCTATGATATGATCTATTTTGGAAAAAAATCCCATGTGCAACTGAGAAAAAGGTATATTCTGTTGGTGTTGGATGGCTTCCTCATCCTCCTAACCTAACACAAACATACCAGTGCCTCTCTTTCCCCATGGGAACTGAGGAGAAGGACAGGGCCTAGCACTTGGTGGTGTTGGGAGAGTGGAAGGAGCTGTTGCATGTAAAACATTTGGGCCCAGACATCACCCAGCATACAGTAAGTACCACTAAGTGTGAGCTGAAAGGACTTTCAAACTGTGCTAATGTGATTAGCTTACACCAACTGCCTTACATGTTCTCGTGACGGAAGGTCTCCGTCGCTTTAGGCTCTTGTATTTCTTGGCTACTCTTGTTCCTCTTCCCCTTGGCAATAGCTTCAGGTCTTCTCCACTCAGCCCTCGGTCACCCGTGGAGGCTAGTCCCACAACATGAGCACCCAGAGGCCATGGGCGTATCTCCTGACGACCCCTGAGGGCTGGGCCTTCCTCCATGCCGTATCTCCTCTCAAAGCCTATCCTTGGCGCTCATCTACGCACCCAAACATCCTCCAAACAGACACATGCTGCCTCTACTTCCTTTCTTGTAAAATTGGTACTGGCTACTCAGCTCAGTGGTCCATCTGACATCACTACTGTTCTGGCAACCACCTTTGGATATATTGTGTAGGCAGTGAGACAGCTTGCTCTAAGGAGAAATAAGCACTCACCAGATTAACTCCCATGTCTTTACACATAATAGTAAGTAGGCATTTGTTGTCTAACAAAAAGATAATTCCAAAGACTGCATCACAAGAAACAATTCAATCTATTTTTTTGAGTATTTCTAAAGTCACAATAGCTAATGATAATAAGCAAAAGCTTGTACTCATTAAACATTTACTAAAAGCTTACTAAAAACACCATTCTAAGCTGTTCACATGATATTATTCCATTTAACAATCACAGCAGCCTGGTAAGCGGCAAGAGTTGGTAGTATTAGTAGGAGACACCCATTTCGCAGATCGAGCCACTAAGTACAGAGGAAAGCGGTCTGTGTGAAGCCAGGCATAGTCTAGATATCCTAATTTCGGAGAGCTCACTTCTAGGTACCATTTATTTTTCATCTTATTCCCCAAAGTGAAAAATAAGATAATGCAATTAATAATGCTCGCATCATTTTCTTGGAATGAACCTCTTGAGGCATGAATTTAGAAAACGCTCCGACTGAGAAAAATGAACAACTAGCTGCTTGTTTAATATTAACCAATGCAAATGAGAACCAAGGAGACAAGTATGACCACACGCAACAAGAGTAATGTCCTTCATAAATCAACACTAGAGTTTTGCACATAAATTAAGATGTCAATCCTCAAACATGAACTCGCTACTCAGCACTGAACGCTTTGGCCAACCAGCCAAAAATGTCATCATCTTGTGGAAAAAATGTCATATTCAAAATAAACGAGACGCTTATTAAAAACACGTTATTAGGAAGCAAATGATTACTTCTTTGCATCACAGCACTACTGCTACTGGGTTCTGTGCTTCGGCGATGGTGATAAGCCAAAAAGAGCACAGACACTTTAAAACTGTCCAAGAAAAGGGATTCAGTTTTGACTCAAGGCACCTCTCTCAATGAGAAATATTTAATAACACTCCCTTACTCTCCTGAAATGAAATTCATAGATAAAATTATCAGCCCTTTATATGTAATTCTAAAATATCAATATAACACTGTAGCCAGATATAAAGGGGAAATGAAAGAAAGGAACTTCTAATGACTAAGCCTTCCGACGTGTAAATTCTCATGCTGACACACCAAGAGCACAATGAAGACGCTGGGTTCTTGCACTTCCTTACAATAAACATGTCCAGATGCAGAAATATAAGAAGATCAAAGTGTCCACACTAGTACAGAGAGAGGAAAGGGAGGGCAGGCAGGTCCCAGGACGAGACCGTGTAAGAGGCAGCACAAGGGGCAAAGCGCTGCGGCACACGATCGCACAGGGGAGTCCCGGGCCAAAGCCGGGCAAAAGAGGCCAGCGAAGGGCGCGGTGTCCTGGGTCCCACGTGCATGCTGCACACACGCGTCCGAGAGGGTTACCCGCAGGGAGCAGCAGCAGGAAGGCGCGCCCCTCACGCCTCCACGCAGGCGGTGTTCTCGCGGGTGTGCGTCCCCTCAAATGCCCACTGGCTGTGGGCGCTTTCATACAGGAAACAGCATTTACCCATGACAAGAACAACCGTCCACACACATCCACACCAAGAATCGGAGACAGAATAAAAGCAATAAAATACCCCGTGGACACAGACACTGGAAGGCCTGGGTAGATGAAGTTCCCGTACAGGCTGGGCCTGTGTCTCTCAATTTTTTTCATCTTATACAGCCTATAAATGACAACTATTTAAAACCCCAAATCCTTGATTTACGCCGTTTATATCTACTTATATTTACCATCTTAAATTTTGAACTGACACATTTAAGAACCGCCACAATTTGTTAAAACGACAGTGGTAAGCCTTACATATTAGCATATATGCTACATTTTATAAAAAATTGCATTTCCCGAAACAGAAAAGAGTTAACAGACAGTGGTTCACGTTTTTAAGATCTTCTTAACCGTCAGCTTAATGGAATACAGCTAGAGTCTCATATCTGTTTCTGCATTTAATTTACATGTTAAAATACATACTCATTATGAATTCCTCTCTTATTTCTTTACATCAAAGGTAGGACATAGGACTGATTTTTTTAATGTGTATGAGGGTTGGTTAATTTAATCTACGGATTTTATTACGGAAGCACAAAAGGGGCATGATCAAATATCTGTTGTGGAAAGAGGGACATTGTGTCTGGCAGGACGCGAAGATGGTGTTTCAGATCTTATTTCAAAGTTTTCATTCTTCCTTTAGTTCACCACCGTCACTGGAAAGCAGTGCAGTGTGACAACCAAAGCACACAACATGCTTAAAAAGGGGGAAAGGCGGCAGGGGTGAGGGGAGACTGACCACAGTAGGTCACACGCATGTACGGATCTGTCAAAATAAGACTCACTTATCTGTATCACCAATGTGCACTAATTTTAAAACCTATGCAAGAAAAAAAAAAAGTTCTGGGACACATGGAAGGCTCTACCTGCAGGTGCCTGAGACAAACAGAAAATCATACTTAAGTAACATCAACATAGTTTTACCCTGTGGTCCCCCTTCTGGGGCTACCAACAAACTATCTTAGCCAGGGCTAAATTTTCTATGGCAAAAGTTCTTAAAATTGTGGTTTCCTTTCAGAGCCGGGGACAAGGAGACAAAGGGGGACAGGAAACTGGTTGGGGTCACGGTGATGTCTCATCCCTTGATGGGGGCCTCGCCAGGCACAGATGTGTGTGTCAGCAGAAACTACCCAGGTAGCACACCTGGCATTTATGTGTTCCAATGTTTGCAAATGGTATGCTAAGAAATCCTGATCTGTAACGACGGGAAGTGCTCAGAGGCTGTGGAAACTAGAATGTCGGTGGGGCAGTGGGGGTTCCCATTCCCTGAGCCTTTCTCTTGTCTGAGAACACTCACTAGAAGGCTGGAAAATCCACTGAGTTCTGCACTTAACACGCGTGTACTTCACCACGTACGATATGCTTCAATTTAAAAGGTTGAAATCCACAACAATTAGAAATGCTGAGGCTAAAGGCTAAGTACCGACAAATAAGGTTTATTTCAAAGTGCTAAGAGAAGAAGAATTAATCTCGACTGAAATAAAGCTCCGAGATAAATTATACTGTTAACAGAAAGAAAAAGGAACATATGACATTACCAAAAATAATGACGCTTGTTTTTTCAATGCAGCATCCAAACCGGGTCCTACGGTGACAAGGATCACGGTACTGACGAAGGGTCCCTGAAAACGTATCCACGTCTCACGCCCTATCCCACGCCAAGGGACAGAGCCGGCCTGACTCCTCAGAGGGAAGAAACCGAGAGGACATCGGGCAGGTCGGCTCTTGGGCACAATATCACAGTAAGATGCAAGAGGGTCTCCGTCCCTGAGGGCAACACCATGTAAGTGTGTGATCTTTATGACATAAGCCACACACCAAAAACAGACAAGATGAAAATGGCGTTTCTGAAAACTTGATTAAAAATTTTAGTGACATCTTTATGCTCCATGGTCTTCCACTAATTTATGACTATTTGCTTTTGAGTCCGTTACGACGACTCGGATCCTGTCTACCTGTCTGCGTGCCATGGCTGCAGATGAAGACAGAGGCAGGTGTGCGGGCTGGCAGCCCCACAGCACCAGGGCGTGGCTGAAAAGGCCAACAACACACAGCGCAGCTTTCCCTCAATTTACTCAGTGTGTTTGTGAAATTTTTCAGCGCAAGTTAAAACACTGTTAAAGAAAAATCCGTGTGTTTACTTTAATAATGGAGCTCGGGGCTTGGATGCGGGGCAGTACACTCTGTTGTCTGGTTCTGTTACCCACAGGAACACCCAACATTGGGGACACATGAGGACATTAGCCATTTTGTATCTGTGTACCACTGTGAGCAATTCAGGAATTCTGGCCTGGCTCCTATCCCTTTAACGGTCGCTGTCACTGGGACCACAAAACCACCCTCACAAGCACCCCAACGCCTGTTACCCCCCATGAAGCAGCATCTCTCCATTAAAATCATAGATCTGTCTAAAGGATTAATTCAGGAGCATGTAAATTTTAATGACAGAAATATATTACATTCCCCCAAACAGAAGTGCTAGGCTTATTTCTAAAACCATTTAATATACAAATAGCCTCAACTTCCTTGTATAATCTGTGGCTCAATCTGTGGTGAAAATCCCAGCCCCACCAAGTTCCGCTGGGCACAATCATCTGGTGAAATTTTGTGACCACAGTTCACTATAAAGAAAGCAATTCAAATGGCACCAAAGAGCTTGTCTTATGAAAACAATACCTGCTACTTTTGCCTAGGGCTAAATTTAAACAACTGAGCCCAAAGCGAAAACTTTCTGCTATTCCAAATCAAAAGCATCTTACTTCTTTTGACACATTTTTCTCATGATTTCTGTTATCAGCCTGGGCGCCACGTCCTGCCTGGTTTCCTGATCCTACCAGCGCTCCCATCTGTGTGTGGCCTCCACCGCAGTACCAGGCATTCACACCAGACCCAGGCTTCAGCCTTGGGCCCCGAGTCACCCTTGGGCCCCGTCCTCTCCTCCCCAGCACCCTGGTGATTTCTGCCTTTGCCCCCTCCCATCTCCTTCACATTCCCTCATTATCCTTGTAGAATGGTTGGACTTAATTTTTGTAAGGCAAGAAAAGATGAAACGTGCACGGATTCATTTGTTTAGACGAGTTACCAGCGAGTAACGAAACAGATCCTAAGTATGAAACAAAATAAAAATACGCTCCCTCAAAGGAATAACTACTGGGTTTTCCAAAGAAGTTTAAGGCTTAAAAATCAGTGGCATACGATGTGGCAATCAAGATGCTCACGAGGGAAGTGCTCCAGGCATTCTCTGCTAAAGACCGGCAAACACCCTGAAGCTTTTACGCAGCAGACTGAACAGACGCTCTCTGACCCAACCCTCGGTTTCTATTCAAGCAAACTGAAAACAGAAGTGCACAAAGAAATGAGTACGCAAACACCACTATCAGATTTATTTGCTGTGACCCCAACTCCCAAAGCACTCTTGAGAGATGGATAGATTGAAAAAAGAGAGAGAGAGAGAGAGAGAGAGTGTGTGTGCTCTACAACACGGCGCCAGGGGGCTGAACCCAGAGTCACGGGCGCCACGAACAGACCTTGCCAAGGGGAAGAACCACCAGGCTACCTGCGGCACAGTTCGGTTCACATGGCCTGCAGCAACAGGCCAAGGGTGTCCGGGGTGCAGGCGAAGAAGCGGGCAGGGGAGTCCTGGGGAGGGATCTGCCGGACCGCTGCACGGTGAAGCTGCCGCAAGGAGCGGCTGGACCCACATGCTGCACCCGCGCCGCGAACTCGTGTCTCAGAGGAAGGTGGGGTCGGCAATTCTGCAGGTAGTTCGCGGATACAGCAGGGTTCAGGGAGCAAACCCACTGGCCGTGTCAGGGCAGCGGCGCTACACGCCCACGGGCGGAGAGGCTGAGGCAGGAGGGCACCAGGCCCCAGCCCAGCCGGAACAACTCAGCGGCCTGGGAAGAGACGGAGGGGGAGCGCCGCTCAGCGCGGGGCCTCCGGGTTCATCCCCCTAACGAACCTCCAATGTGTCATGTCAATGTGTGACTAACATAACACACCCCGGAAGAAGACGCTGCGTGTCTGCATGGTTCCAGAGCCTACCCACGCTTGCTGCCTCTGTCCACCGAGGCGCCCAGAAGCAGTGACAGACAAGCCAGATGTGAGCGCGCACTCGACCGCCAGATCGTAGCTCGGGACTCCATCCTCCACCAAGAAGCCGGGCACCCGAGGGAACGGCTGGCCTGGGCTGAGGCAGCGAGCAGGAGGCCAGCCCGGGGCACCTCCTAGTGCCAGGGAGAAGGCGATGTCAAGGAAAACGAGACGGAGAGCGTCAAAGGGACCCCTGGGCCAGCCCCGGGGCCCAAGGTCACAGATGGAGCGACCAGAGGTACGAAGTTGCAACAGGAGAAGGTGGGCTGGAGGTGGAGCTCAGTGGTTAAAGCGCCTGCCTAGCAAGTGCAAGGCCTCAGGTTCGATTCCCCAGCTCCACATAAGCTGGGTGTGGTGGTATATGCCTGCAATTACAGTACTTGAGAAGCTGAGGCAGGAGGACTGCTGAGAGTCTGAAGCCAGCCTGGGCTTCCTCGTTGAGTTCAGGACCAGCCTGGACCACAGAGTGAGACCCTATTTAAAAAAAAAATGTTGATTCAAGGAATAGCACAACTATCGATATTTCTATAATGATATAAGTAAATTATTGCATAAATAAACCAGTGGTGGGAAGAACCAACTAATGCCCCTTGCAGAAGATTTCAATGACGTAAACATGGAGGAAGGGGATCACCGCCCTCCGGATTTTCCTGAGTTGGTGCTAGTCAGCAAAGCACCTCCCTGAGTTCTGCAGACTTCACTTACTAAACTACTCTCTGAGGAAGGAGCCATGGGAATCCGAAACCAGAGGCATCGGACGGCCCTGCTGGTGGCCACCTCCCCTCCAGCAGCCCTTGCGAGAGCTCACCTGTGCCGTCTGTGCACTCGCGAGCTCCCACCTCTCTGCTGGCCAGAGCCGGGCCAGGGCCAGTGGCTGGCTCCCTCCCAGCCTGTGGCTCTGTTGTCCCTTTCAGTCTCAGTGTAATTCCACAGAAGCAAAGCAACCTCCTAAAGCAAAGCCTTAGCAGACATCAGGTAAAGCAGTGCCGGGTGCTACGTCATCAGCAAAGAAACTCAGGTGTGAAAAACAGCAGCGCCAGGAAGGTGGCCAGGCCCCGTACACCATTCTCTCTCAAACCACAATCCTTCCACCCCCCTGGCATCCTGGGCCCAGGACCGGCTCGGCTACGCAAGCTGGAACGCTGCCATCCTTTTAGGCATGCTTTGTCTTGTCGTGTCTGAGTTATTCCCTGACGGCTTTTCCACAGGGCAAGGCAGCTGTCCCTGTCCCTGTCATTGCAGCAGAAATCCCTACGCACTTCCAAGGAAGGAGGAGCTTAGAGGGCACAGCGAAGGGGACGCAGCAGGAAAGGGAACCAGCTCCTGAGAAGAAGTCTAGTTCTCTTTAAGGGACCCAATGTTAGTAATGGAATTCCTCTGAAGACTGAGGAAAGATTTCATTCCACAATAATTTACCACTTTAATGTTCTCTATAAGGGAATTTTTTTTCTCACCACCTGTAGCAGTTTGCCAAGTGATTTGAATTTCAGAGAAAATATTAATATGGGCTAAATTAGCCAATGTAAAATTAAATTATTCTGACGGAACAACAGCAAGCAAAATTTGCTAAAGGAAGCAATAAATTAAGAAGCCTTCTTAAAAATGCAATATTCAATTATAATTCGAATAAATCCCCAGGGTAGGAACCAAGACAATTGTATTAAAATGTAATATAAATTTCTCAGAGAAAGAATTGCGGTTCAGGGGAATAAAACCCGCTCCGAGAGCCAACTTCATTAGCCAGCACAACATCAAAGGCTCCTGGAGTGACCGGCTAATCTGAAACATCTTTCACTACCAATTTCCATATGGCCTGGTCGTTTACTTTCACGATCTGGGCAGGAGTCCCGAATGGTCAGCCAAGAGGAGGGCCTAGGAATAACACAGTTCTTTCACACAGATTTGCCTCTTCAAATCACTAATTATTTTTGCCTTTTTGTTTCCTTCAAAATTATACTTTATAGGTTCTGCTGAATCTTCCCAGACCTATTTCATCAAATATGGTAGAAAGAACAAAGAAGGTGAAAATGGAAGTGCCCAGTTCTGCCTGCCTAGGTCCTCTACAAAAGCCACGCCCCTGACCCGGGACTGTTCCCTTGTGCATTTCACTGATGAGAAAGACCCACCGAGGTCAGACAAAAGTCCCACGAGACACCGCGCTCTAGGCAGAGTCCCAGAGCACAGGCCAGTGCTCATGGTCACCCTCAGGGCAGTGTCAAGAGGCAGGTGAGGGCCCTGCAGGTGGCTTCCTGCTGTGGGGCAGCTGCAGCCAGGCGGGCCTCCCCTCCCCTTCCTTCCTGCAGAGGGCTACTGCCTTGTGTGTCTCTTTCTGACCCGACACCGAGCTCAGAATCCATCTTCTCCTTCTATCAAGGCTCATTTAATGACACTAACTCTTTAGAAATTTGCATTTCTCGCTAAGATCGACAGTGATGTGTTTTACGTTTTACTGATGATGATGTTTTACCATCAGAAATTATGGTTTGAACATCAACAGTTTCCATGGGAATTTAGAAATCATTTCACAAAATAACTGAGTTCAGAAGGGTTTTTTTCCTATTAATTCAGGCTGATAAATGGTAATGAAATTTGAATTTGACAGTATCATTATTACTTATCAATTACTATATCTGAAAATACCCCCCTTGATTCTCCATGCTGGATCACCACCACAGTCTCCTAACTCATTGGACAGTCGTGGCACCCCAGGGTTTCCTGGTGGTTCAGTGCCTCTCCTGGTACCTGGTTAGACCAGCACTAGCTACCGGCATATCTAGCCTTTACAGGGTAGAGACACAGTAATTAGGGAAAGATGGAATTTAAGACTGAGATAGTAACAAATTCTAGATAGAAAAAGGGTTTAATATACTCATTATGAATTTATCATGATAAATGTTATGAAAATTTCCAAGGCTGAGTAAATATATACATATATAATTCAAATCAGCATTTCTCACAGACTGTAAGTCTCTTGTTTGGAAGAAGGTATCCATGATTCATAATAAATATGCAAAGACAGCAATGGATTCACAGAGCTTTATAAATTGGGGATTAGGGGATAGGGAAAGAGACTGTGCCATCTCGTCCCAGATATATAAATCCATTCGAGAATAATCAAAAAATCAAACTCTCAGAAAGGCACTTTTTATACATGCTGTCTTTGAAGGTATCTTCTGTAAGTTTTTGATTTCTTAAACACAGAATGACACTTCGGCCAAGAACGGAAACTCCCAAAAGTCATTTGCACAGTTTCCCCAAGCCTCTTGTTCTTTATCTTGTTGCCATTTAATTCCATTAGAATCCCAAAGAGAGATGATATTAACGGCATTCGGCGGGATCTCTAGCGAATAGTAATTATGTATCAAAGTGAAGGAACCAAAACCGTGGTGTTCAGGAAAGTCTTTAAATGGATAGAAAAATCAAAAGAAAGAGTTCTTTGAAGTCCTAAACATGCATTAGATAAACATAATTGATCTAATAAATTCATTACGTAGACTGCCATTCTTAATAGTGCTGAATAAAAGCTTAGGGAAGGCAGTTAACAGAGTCAATTTCAGGCTCAACTGTTAGATGGGACAGGATGAGAAGAAAAACTGTAACATTCGTTCAACCATTCGGGCAGTGGCCCAGAAAGCGCTGGCTACTCAGCTGTCTCCCCGAAGGCTGACGGGAAGCGTTTGCCAGAGGGTGAGGGGGGTCCTTTCCACACCGGCGGCGGGCAACTCCCACCTTGTTCACCTGTAACATGCCACCCATGCCTTTAAACGTCAGAAATAACCCCACTGATCCCACCGCCGGACCACCAGCTCAGCGGAGGAGGCGGGGGCACACAAGGGGAGGGATACTGCACGGGGACTCGTGGGGATGGGGGGTGTCTACAGCCCGAGGGCAGAGCAGGGGATGGCCGTGCCAGGGAGCCTGTTCCAGTGCTGTCACCGCGCGACCACACGGCCCAGCCCTGCCATCGCTGACACGCCACAGCGCTTCTTGTGAGGAAAAGGAGCTTCCCAGAGGACGGCAGTGGCTGTCAGGACCCCCACTGGCCTAGATGCGGCCCGGCCTGCGGGCAAGTCCACACGGGACGGGCGGAGGGCTCTGCAGCACGGGGCTGCCGGCCCTCAGCCCTCCTCCACAGGGCAGCCCTCCCTGGCACCTCTGCCCGCCACCACCGACCTTGGCCTGTGGCCCTTGTCCTGGCTCGGCCGGCTACCTGAGGCACCTTGGGGTGAGAGACTGTGTCACGCATCATGAACAGAGAAGGACGCCCAGTGGGCAGAGCCCCAGCAGATCAGCCCCCCACAGACACCTCAAGAAGAACAGGGGGGCCTTCGAGAGACTGAAATACTCAGAAAACCGGGGGCTGCATATTATAATTTTATTTTTTTCCAGCATGAGGCCCTTTTTGAGAGAGGGCCTGAGTCACTAAGTTGCCCCAGCTGGCTCAGCTCAAACTTGGGATCCTTCTGCCTCAGCCTTCCAGAATGCTGGCATTTCGGGCCTGTACCATCATGCCTGGCACTGTGGGCTAAAAGATAACTTTTGTTTCCATGTGAGCCTGACTGACCTGTGGTACGACAAGCAGGTGCTCTGAGATGGGAACGGGGACCATGGCCCTGAGGAAGCCTGGTTACTGAGGAGCCTGCGCCCTCCTCCGCGCCAGCCGCCCCGTGTACTGAGGAGCCTGCGCCCTCCTCCGTGCCAGCCGCCCTGTGCTTGCTTGTGGGGGATGGTTCAGCCTACAGACAGGAGAGGAAACTCAGAAGGAGCAGTGCTGCAGAGGCGGGCCGGTGAGCAGGTCACAGCGCACGGCCCTGGCAAGGCTGTCTGCTGCACGGCCGCCACGGACTGGACACGGCCACTTCCTCCACTAAGCAGAAAGGCTTCTGTCCTATTTGTTTGCACCAGATCTCTTCTATTTCACTTGGCCAAACTTCAGCCAGGGGTCTCAACTTTGTCCCAGGCCCATTCACACACTTCCTTATAAAATCCAGCTTCTGCAAATCCCCTTCTGAGTCGGTTTAGCCAGAACGTCCACCCGTTCTCTTTGTCTGATCATCCTCAGTGTCTGCTAGGGCTTCTCTGATCACCCTCGGTGTCGGCTAGGGCTTCCCAGGGTCCGCCACCTCCCGGGGAACGTCCAACCACTTCGGCCTGTCCTCAGCAAGAATGCCTGCAGGTCAACATAGCCAGGACCCCCAATAACCGCCTCCGCCCATTTTCTATTGGTAACTTCCCCATCCTGCTCCTTGGCTCATGTGCCCACGCTGTGCTGCACGCAGGGCCCAGTCTCTGTCCCACAGGGGCCGCTACTCCCACTACTGCCGGCTTGAAGGGCGTTCTCCTAGCCGGCCTTCAACAAGACCCACCGAGTCCTTCTCCTGACTTCTTCCCTACAGAATGCAGCTCACACACACTGTACCCTTAGGACTCCCATGCCTGCTGGCCTGGCATGTGGCAGTGGGCAACATGACTGAATGGCTTAGCAAGCTCCTCGCTCTCCCCCAGGGCAATGAGCACCTGTTTCACAGACTTCTAGCCCAACATGGCATTCCTGCACTCAGAAATACCTACGACTTCCCGCTAAATCGCCAGCCCTCTTCTACAACGACAAATGGCACTAGGCAGTCAACCATGCATTCAGAGACGAAAACATTTTTTGCCGATTTTTAATAAGTTAGGTTGATTTTGGTAGTTTTTTATTTTAATAACTTTGCAAATAAATCAATCTTTATCCATAAATGTTTCATCCTCCTCTATAAAGTCAGAGTAAGCTCTGCACTACAACGTATGGGAAGCCCCTGCACGCTAACGAGAACCCACGTTCAGCTAGTTTATGTTGGTCGGCACAGTGAGGAGCCACACGGCTTTGTTTCTCATGCCATCTTCACAGCCCCGACCTGGCGCTAGTCTCTGTCGCTGCCATCGCACACCAGGGTAGCTGCCGCGCTGGGCGGTGCGGGGGGCACCCCTCCACGAGGACGCAGAGGACCGCCACTTGGGAGCTCAGCCCAAAGACCAGCCAGCAGGAGGCGTATCCCAGCAACCTGGGCATGTCTCAAGAGAAAAGAGGGCCTGGGTTCGAACCCAACCAGGGTTGGACTGGGAGCAAGCGGGTGAGCGGCGCCCTAGTGGCTTTTGTCCTTACAGCAGACATTAATTTCATCTCATTTCAGATGAAGAGGCGATGCGCTACTTAACCTTCTCTAAGGCATTTTGTAGAGCCAAAAAAAAAAATCCCAAAAGTTGTCTGGACATGACAAACCAGGTGTCCTGAGCAGCAGTGCCATGAATAACGCTGAAAACGAAAGCGCCGTGGCTGAGAGCCTGAGCTTACGAGTGGTAATTACAAGGCTGCATCAAGTACCGCTGGATTTTAGGGTGTGCTTTTGCTTCCAGTCAAATAAAACAGAGATGAGATTTAATTTACCCTATTGTTTTCCAGTGGTAACAAAAACCGAGCTTTTACAGTTCAAGCCATGAAGCGTAACTTGCTCTGGAATTTCTACAGCAACTGCCCAAGGCCAGGTGGCCTCAACTTCTCCCCCAGATCCACAGGACTGAGTAATACACAGCAACAAAACGTGAGTCCCTAACGGAGAAGTACACACTGAGGCGACCTCAGCGTGTCGTCGGGACAGAAGCCAGCATCCGCTCAGACAACTCATCCCTTAACGGGCTGTTTTCAGCATCACCCGTCAACCCATGAGAACACGCAGAGGGTATTCATTTAAATGTTGCACCATCAGTAGAACCAATTTTTTCTCCAATACTACATATTTTTCTAAGTAAACGGTAAACGTGTTCATTTTAGGAAATATGGAAAACAAAGGTGAATATGAAAAGCACCTTTCGGGGGACCACGTACCACACTGCTAACGTAACAACTGGGAGTAGCAGGTCTCCTCAGTGTCTCCAGGCATACAGGCGTTTTTTTAAAAACTGAAATTGAACTATGCATGCTAACTCATGCAAAATTTTATCATTTACTCTTAGGGAGTAGAGTATCATGTGTAATTAAAAGTATATCATTTAATATTAGTGATCATGTGATATGCAGTTATGGCTAACAATCATGATATCTAATATAATGGCGTATATACTGTTATGTCGTTCAAATGGTATCATTTAATATTGTATCACCAGACTAGGGGTAGAGCTCACTGGTTAAAATACTTTCTAGCAAGCACAAGGCCCTAGGTTCAATTCCCCAGCACCGTGTAAACTGGGTGTGGTGGCTCACACCTGTACCCAGCACTCAGGAGGCTGAGGCAGCAGGACTGCCATATAGATCTAGGTCAGCCTGGACTGCAGAGTGAGACCCTGTCTCAAAAACAAAACAATATTTTATCATTAAGTCTCCTTTGAAGGGCTGGAGATGCAGCTCAGCAGAAGACTACTTGCCTAGCATGTCAGAGACCTTGAGTTCAATCCCCAACGCCAAGGGAAAAAATCTTTGAAACATTTTATCGTGAAACATTTTTCTTGGAAAAACCTTAGCTTTGCCTAAAAGATGCAATGAGTCTTACACCTTGTTGCTCCGGCCCGGGACCCCTCCCACGTGCTCCTGCCGCCCACCCCTTCTGTCTCCCTCAGTTCTCAGTCACATCCTCCGGGAAACTCCCCCACGCCCCCACTGGGTCAGCCAGCCAGTGACAGACCCAGGAATCTCCCATTTCCTCTCGGAACACCCGTGACGACCCTTTCCACAGTCTGTGCAGGGTTGGTCTCTCCGCTTGCATCACTCTCGCATCCTGAGCTCCTAGCACAATCTCGCACAGAGAAGACCTATAGCAGAATTTCCTCGACAGCAAAGTGGTCAGAAATCAGCCCAGCAAACAGAGTTCACGGAGTGTCCAATCAGTTCCCCACCTCAATTCTTCAACTCCCTGCTGAGGTTGGGGTGGGCTCAGCGGGGGCACGCGTGCTTGGCAGGCTCCCAGCCCTGGGTTCAGACGTCCCCGTGTGTCGGTCTTGGGCCTGTGGCAAGGCAAATTGTTATGTTGGGAACACATGGTGGAGCCAAGCTCCTCACCCCACGGCCACCAGGAAGCCGAGACAGCCAGGATGGGGCCATGGTCCCAGGCACACCCCTCCAAGCATATGGCACTAATAACATAAATTCTTTCTCCTTGGCTCTATATTTAAAGGTCTGACCACCTCCAGGTGGCACCACAGCGATGACCAAGTCTACAGCACAGTGGTCTTTGGGTAATATTTAAGAGCCAAACTATTAATGGCCCAAACGATGTATTTATTACATATATGTACATTTTACATTCATTTAAAATGCCTTCAATAAATACTATTATGCATCTATAGAAAATGGGAGAGAAAATTTTTTCTCCACTCTTAAAAGTACACACAGGTTATTATTACTAAGTCATTATTTTCTATATCGATATCTATTTGATAGTAAAAGGTATATACTGCTGATGTTTTAAAATGTTGTGATTATAAATAATAGTTTGGGGGGAGTCTGATACCTGTGCAGCTCCGTGACTATAGCCCTCGGTGGGAAGTGTGGGACCCCACATTTGGTCCCCCAGCACCACATAACAGCTGAGTGTGATGGCACACGCCTGTAATCCCAGAACTTGGGAGGCTGATGCAAGAGGACTGCTGTGAGTTCAAGGCCAGCCTGGGCTATGGAGCCAGGTGAAGCCCAGCCTGGACTCTAGCACAAGACCTTGTGTCAAAAAAGAATAATTTTCATATATTTATGAGCTAGTGGCAGTGTTTCCATCATATTTACAATTTTTATTAACATATCTGTTTTTATTTATATGACATCATTTCTCCTGATGCATGTACTATATCATGTGTATCCTAATTTATAGATTATATCCTAGTTCATATATATCATCTTCCAAACAGAGATTTGCTTGACTATTCACTGAGGACTCTTTCAGACAATCACTGCTTCGACATTCCTCACTGGTGGAATCGCGGTAACACACATTGTGATTTCTTTGTTTTTAGCATGACTTGCAGTTTGTTTATTTTTTTTTGCTGAAAACAGGATTGACGCCTTAGCTATTAGACAACAAAGTAACTTGGCTTCAGAGCGAAGTGTCCTATTTTCTGGCAGGGGCTGGGCTCTACTTAAGGCTCCCTTCGGCTGGAGGAGTCTCAAGCTTCCCTCCCTTAGTTTCCTCTTCTTTCCGCCCTCACTGTCCTTGGTTTTCCCCAGACGTCTCCCTAAACTGAATCGGAGTCTTGCAGCTCTGAGCTCTCCACTGTGCCTGCGCTGGCCCCCGGCAGGTGGGGCGGCAAAGCTCTTGGGAGGGGCAGTGTTCCGCAGTGCCAGGATTACATCTCATTCCTTGGTGGCCCGAGTCCCTGGGATGAGACCATAAGAAATACCGCCTGACCACTTGACCCTTCTGCCCGTGGACAGCCAGGCTGGTAGGAGGGGTGCTGGGCACGCAGGCCCCAGGCCACAGATCGCTGGGGCACGTCACCTTCCCATGGCGTGAGACAACCCCGTCAGAGGAATGCTGCAGATTTAATTAAAAATGGATACTTTCCTTTTACTTGCTTGGAACAAAAGAATTTTCATCCCATTTTCACAATAAAAGATAAAACCCACAAAAGCACGGGGGCCTCTCCAGAGCTGTGAGTCAAATGCTGGCCTATACCTAGCCTGTGGCACCCATCAAGAGTGTCCCCTGAGCGACCCTATCAGCGACGGACCCAAGAGCTTCTGCGCTAGGGAGCTGATATGGGCAATGCCCCTTTACCCACTGCTGGCCTCTCCTGATTGTGGGCCGCTGGCCTGCCCTGTGACTGTCATTCTCCAAGAGACCTTTATTGACACTCTGTTTCCTACCGTGATTGACATGACCCCTAGAGTCACGTGCTTCACCTGGAAGAACTTCCTGTAACTGCATGTTATGAGGACAATCTGCTAGAGAGAACATCTCTCACGGATGGCTTATCTGGAAAAAATCTTTCTTTTTCCCTTCCTTTCTGAAGGACAGCTTTGCGAGCTGAAAGATCCTCGGTTGGCAGCGGAGCAGTCTGAGCAGTCACCCTGCGACTGCCCGGTCCTAGGCTAGCCGTGACCCACCGGGAGGTTCTCTGGGAGGGAAGAGCAGGCTGCTTCCAAGACTGTCTTCCCTGTGCTTGGCTTGAAGCACGTTTGCCCTGTGTCTGTCTGGATGCCTCTCTGCACGCTTTCCCCTGCTTCCGGCTCATCCATCAGGCTAAGCCCCTGTGCCTAACTGCATCCCGCACCCGCCTGGGGCGCACTCTCCCCTCCGCCGCATTCTTCACCCTCCGTTCCTCGGCCGGCACCACTCCGTAGTTTGCCTATTCTTTCTTCTCTAAGTTCAACTCTGCTTTTCAGCTCCTCAGTGATGCTGTTACATATATATAAAATAGATACGTATTTTTAAATAATTTCCATTTGGTTATTTGTGTAACTGGCATCTCGGCTGACGTGCCATCGCCACCGCCTTCCTTTACTCGCTTAACCACGGTTCCAGCGAGCTCTGCGGACACGTCTCCGCGGCTGCTGCGAGGCCCTTCCCAACCACCCCGCAACCAAGCGCCCCCAAGCATCCCTGCTGCCTGCTTCACCTCCAGCCGTGTCCAGTGTACAGACCACAGCTTCCTGATTCTTTGTATTCCTCAATTTTATTCTGCAAACTTGACATTTTCTAAACGTACTCTATCCACTGTGGCTGTTGTTCCCCCGACTGGGGGGTTATTTATTAGTGCAGTGTCCGGGTGCACTATTTTAGCCAGGCTTACTCCTTCCCCAGAAGGGAGGCGCTGGAGCCGCCGCTCATGGAGGACAGCTGTGGCCAGGCCCACGGGCAGCTTCGTGCCCTTCTTCCATTTCCCTAGCTATAACTGCTATCAAACTCCATGAACTAACTGGTGATCGCTCTTGCCAATAACGCCCCGAGGCATAACTTACTCCACAAACTAATTCATTAAAATTCTTATTTCTTTCAAGTGCGGTTCCTAAAGTCAGTGTCTGATATCAAATATTTTGTGACCTCAGAAGGGCTCCTCCTATTCCCGTCTCAAAATCTCACAGCCAAGGTCTGGAACTGAGGATGTCTATATGGTGGCAGGTTTGCCTTTGTTTTTACACGTGCATGCGCGCGCGCGCGCACACACACACACACACACACACACACTCACGAGCTGAGCTCTGACTGGACGGGCAGGGCAGCAGCAGCAAGGGTCCCTTTGTACCCCTGGCTCAGTGTGGAACGACCACTCCAAGGGCCACTGGGGTCCTGGTTTTGTAGAGTGCGCAGCCCAAGGTGCAGCCTCCAGCCCAAAGGCAGAGGCTGGGTGGGGAAGGTGCCAGCAGCAAGAAGCAGCCCCCCACCCACCCCCACCACCAGAGGCAAGCTCTCAGCCCGCCGGGGCAGGAGGCAGGAGGAGCCGGTGTCCCTCTGGCCCTCCCAGAGCTGGGAAGGGGGAGCAGGGAACAGTACGAATTCAAACTCCACAGATTCTCACTACCCACACTGATGTTTATTTGCTATAGTTCCCCTCAAAACCATTTCCCGAGGCTCTAATCCTTTTAAAAATAATTTTCACACATTTCGCTGGGGAGAGGCCACGGAGACCTAAGGCTGTGAGGCAAGAAGTGCTTCTCCTCTGATTTCTTAATACTCACACTGTAACAAGCCATCCTGTTGCTGTCTCTTATTGATACTAATAATGCAAATAACAGAGAATACTCAATCCGTTACTTTCAGGTCAAACTGCATGAAACTGACAGTACATACCCACTTGTACAAAAACGGCCACTTCATTCAGCCTTCCAGGGACATGGCAAGTGCCCTGTGTTACATCCCTTAATCCTCACAACTCAACGTGATGGCTACTACCACGGCTCCTGCTTTGTAGGCCAGGAAAACATCGGCAGAGAGGGTAAGCAACTTCCCATGTGCCTGACAGCTGGCACATAGCAGCAGAGCCAGGACCGGACATCCAGTGGGCCCCGAGTATGTGTTCTACATCACCACCATACAGAAAGCCCAGATTCATACTTTTCAACCAATAATGTCAGATTTCTCTAGACAGACAAGAATACTACCTGCAAAGTTTTTGGATAATGTTACCACTGCTCATCACGGTTAGCTATACTGGCTAGAAATCCTAAAACAGGGTTACACAGCGGCGGCCCTGGGGCAAGGGGTGAGCAGGGCAAGGCCACGGGCATGCACAGGGTAGCCCTTTGCGGGGAGCTAGTTCTCTATCTTGGCAGGGGAGGAGGTTAAGTGAATCTGTTCGTGGGAGCAGGTTGTAGAGAACTATTCTCACACATGCGCACGCACACGCACAGAGGCACACACGCGCGCACACACAAAGAATGATAAAACTGGTGTATACTGAGCAGTCTGTAGTCTAGGTAACAGCACTGTATGATCACCAATTTCTTTGTCCTGATGTTGCACTACAGTTATGTAAGATGCCGCCACTGGAGAGGCACAGATGGCTCCATGGGCCTGTTTATGACTCATGCAGCCTAGGAGGCTACATTTCAAAGTAAACAGCAGTGACCAAAACAAGTATCTTCATCTAATTTTGAGTATCACAAGCATACTCTAAGATTTTGCTTCCAAGCAAAATGTTGGGCTAAGATCTGTATTATTTATGTGCTTCATGAGTAATATTCCTCTAAGACAAAGAGAAACTGATATACTGTAAGGTATCACAGTGCCTACCTACTTCATTTGATCTAATTCATAAAACCAGATAAAAATGAATTCAAAGATAACATTCAGCACTTGGACGGAACTTTGGTACAAAAATTAGGATCAATGATTTATGAATTTTTCACCTCTCAGACCACAGTAAATAAAACTAAGAGACTTCGCAGTCAGAAGGCTCGCTTGACCCCTGCCACCTCCTTGCTGCTCAACTAATAATGTCAGATTTTTCTAGACAGGCAAAGTTTTCAAATAATCTTACCACTGCTCATCACGGTTAGCTTGCGAGCCCAGTGCCCCAATGATCCTGGGACCTTCCCAAAAGATAAGGTACTGGGGGGGGGGGGGGGACGGAGGACAGTTCAGATGCAAACCACAACACAAACTGACATCCACCAACAAGCAGGAATCTGGCATCGTAAATACCAACTCCTTCTCCCCATGATGAGCCATCTCATTTCTTTATTCGCAACAAATTTCTTTCCACCGTATTTCTCCTGGGATCTTTTCCATTACCAAGATCCTTTGGATTTTACCAAAAACACCGGACCTGTGGATCCTGGAAAAGTTTCCTCCACCCCGCCTCAGGTTCTTTGGTTGGGACTACAAAATGACCTGACAACAGACAGGGGGTTCAAATATAGAATTTTACTAGATGCTAAAAGTTTTACATGGAGAAAGGGGGGCTTCACAGAAAGAAGAGTCCCTGAGGAAAGGACTATGCTTGGAAGTGCTTACACCGCCCCTCCAACACACACACCAGAAACGGAAACTTTAAAGGGAGGGGACACAAGGACGGAACTCGGAGCTTCCCGGGTGGGAGCCTGCTGGGGCAGCTCAGGGGAGGCAGAACCCGGCGGCAGGGAAGGCCCGGGCAGGAGGCTGGGCCTGTTCGCGTCCTCCTTCTCAGCGCCACCTCCCGGCCCAGAGGCCTCACCTGGGAATTCTCCTCCGAGAAGGGAGCGGAGCGCAGGGAAACTTGGGGTGTCTTCAGCAGGGGCCGGGGGAGTCAAAAGAATGTTTGCTGGAGGGGCACATTCTGGTCTCTCACGACCACTGATGCCGTGAAAGGAGACAGAAGAAACAAACGGGGGGAAAAGGGTGAGGGATTTCAGGCAACTGGAGATGAGAACAGAATTAAAACTACCCCCTCAACTGTTCCCATATCAAGGACTCACTCTGAAATCAACAGAAACACAGGCCGTGCTCACGTCTACAGACACAGGCAGTGCCCGGCCGGCAGCCAAGCGAACCCGCAGCACTGGGACCACAGTGAAGAGGAGAGGAGAGATGCTGGGTTCTCAGTGTCTGTGTACGTGTACGTGTACACGTGCATGTGCGTGTGTGTGCGTGCGCGCGTGTTTGGAGGAGCCCTTTGTGACTTCCTCTTCGAGAAACCCTTTGCTGAACATCTCTAATCTGAAAATCTGAAATACAAAATACCTTAAAATGTGAATTTTTTTTTTTTTAAACATGGTCTCAGACAAGTTGTGAATGGTGTAGTCCAGGCTGGCCTCAAACGCACAGCAATCCTCTTGCCTCCGCCTCCAAGTGCTGGGGTCATAGGCGTGCACCACCATGTCCAGCGTTTATGGTCCTGAGGGATCCAACCCAGGCCCTTGTGCTTGCTAGGCAATTACTTTAACTGCTGCCTATGCCGTAAGCTCCCAAATTTGAAACTTCTGAACGCCATGGTAATTCTCAAAAAGATTTAAATTTTGAACTATAGATTTTCAGATCAAGGATGTTCAACTCATAGTTATGTGCAGACACCCCTATTTCCAAACAACTCTAAACGCAGAACTCTTCTGTTCCCAAGCATTTCAGATGTGGTAAAATTAAAGTCATCACGCATGCCCATTCTAATAGTTCCCGCCTTTCTTGAGTCACTCAGCTAGGGATGGAGACATCACACACAGACTTGTGAATGCCAGGCTCCCAGCTTACAAGCTTTAGGTAATTTTCACAGATCTGCATGACAAGTTCAAAAAACACAAATCTGTAACATTAAAGTTAATTAGGGCAAAATACTATTTAATAAAATCCAATATTCCAAAATAACACAGATAAAACACAAAAGCGCTTTTAAAAAGAAGCAATTGTTTTGATCATTTCTTTATTAAGGTAGCTAAAATAAGTGTGCATACATATGGGACTGCCAGTGAGGTGCCCACGCCCATGAAGACCCCTGCAGGGATCAGGGAGAAGACAGGAGCAGTCAGGCGAGCCCAGAGCTCCGAAGGAGGAAGGCAGCTGCTGGGGACCCCTGAAGTTCTGGTGGGGGACAGTCAAAGCACTTCAGCCAATTTGTGGTTGGCAAAAAGACAGCCTCCACCAGCCCTTAACGTCCTCTTTGACACTTCAGAGGGTGCTCAGAATATCCAGTCAGGGGTGGGAGGCATCAAAGTGGGGCCCTCAGGGAGACATGACCAAGGAAGCCAAGGCTTCCACCATGCGCTGACACCTGTTTTCCCAAGGTCACAGAGGGGCACGGAGCACTGACCACAGGACAAGTCCCTTCCTATGCGAGGTCACTCCTCCCTGCATCCATTCTCTCTCTATCTAGTCCCCATCTCTCTAGATTATCTTGATAGTTTCTGTAGCTATCAAGTCCCAGGAGGGGAAGGACTCCCAGGATGGCAGAATAAAAGTCCCTGAGAACCAAACTCTACCATGCAACGAGTAAGAGCTCCAGCGACAATTGTGAAGTCACATTTTCAAGACTCCAGGAACTCAGCAAGGCTCGTAGTAATCCAGACAGAGTTTATTTGAGACAGATGACGGGTGTTAAGTTCGAGCAAACTGCAGGTGAGTTAACTTTCTCTTCTAGCATAGCCCTTTCCCTGGCGGCCAGAACCCTGCAAAACCAACTGCACTGAGATGTCAGCGGCCTTAAAGCAGGGAAGCCACCAAGGGGCACAGCAGAATCACTCCGCGAGATTTGTCAGGAAGCGCCCTCTCAGCGCGTGCCTTTATTTGGCCTGACTCTGAGCTTGCTCTGTGCAAAAAGCCCTATCCTCAGGGAGTTTGTTGAAGATCATCTGTGACAAGTGCTCAGTCCTGCAGTTGCCTGCAGCAGCCACACTGGTGGGGCTAGCAAGTGGCCGACCAAAATGGTTAAAAGGCAGAACTGGAGAATGTGACATGTTTGTAGGGACTTTAAAATCTCTGACATATCCTGGGTATTCAGAAGGCTGCCCACATGTGCAGGGCTGAGAACACTCACAGAAGAAAGACCCCAAAACACCCAAATATTTAATATTTCACCCTTGGTGGATTCTCGGTTCTGCTCAGACAAGAGGTGGAGGGATGTAGACTGCCCTTCAACACACTGAACTCATACCTACCTCGAGACACACACGAGCCGCTTGGCACAGCCATGAAGGTTTGTGGGCCAAACCACTTAAACAAATCTGTGTTCAGTCAGTAGGTAACCATCAAGCTAAATGAGCGGAAACGGTAGTGGCCCCAAGTCTGAAGGACATGTGTGTCACAGACACAGTCCAGGGAGGGACTTGAGCAAGGCGATGTGAGCAACGCTGGGTGGGGCAGGGAGTCACACATCCAAAGCTCCTATGTTACATTATTAAATGCCCCTTTTCAACAAATACATGAAATACGTTGTGCAAATAAGCAGGAAAGTACAGCCTACATACTGGAGAAAATGGTCCCTGGAATCCTGGAAATTGTCCCTAAGGAACCATATGCACGGGACTTGCTAGTCAAAAAATAACAAAAACAAAACAAAACAACTTTGAAATAGCTACAGCAAATGCTAAAGGCTAGAGAACGTAACTTCTAGAGAATTAAAGGAAAGAATAAGAACTCTGCCTCGCCAACAGAACACTGACAGACAGAGCCGACAAACAGCCGTAGCTGCTGGGCCTGACCGGCTAGAGGGGAACCAGGCACTGAACACGCGACTCAAAGCCGGCAGCGGGTGCCCCGGCAGGCGGCCACGCCACAACCCCCACACTGCGCTCGCAACTGCGGGGCAGGGACACCTACATCCCCCATGTCTGGGCGGAAGACTGGGAAAAAAAATAAAACCCTTCAAGTGAAGGAGATGCTCTCATTTAAAGTCAACAACGAAAAAGGACCCCTAAGACCACCTCGACTGAGTGCGTCAGGACAATTCGCAGCGCTGTGTGACTGCACAATGCACTTGCATCCTGTGAAAGTTCTTCAGCGGAAGCGTCCTACTGGACAGTGTGTTTGGCATATGTGACCTCCACAGGGTACAAACTGATCAATTCAAACTTTCCGCAAAGACAACAACATGCTTTAGGAGCCGGCTAAATGTACCTAACGCTTCTTTCCAAGAAGCCTGTTACAGTATTTCATGCTTAACACTGACCTGCCCAATGACTCTTTCAATTAACTGGAAAAAAATACATAGGGACGAAGTCACTTTTTCACGTATAGACGAGTGAGAAAGTGGGAAAATCCCACAGCCAGTGACTCCTGGGATGACTTGCTGGACACCGGGTTGCTTCCCTAGACCATAGCTCCATGTCCGACCAGGAAGGACACACCCCCACAGCAGGGGATAAGGGCCCCGGCAAAGCGAGACAGCACATCCCAGGTGTAACAGAAACGTGAATGTTTAAATTCTTTTTTTAAAAAAACGGGGGCTGGAGGAATGGCACAGCAGTTAAAACGCGCACCTTGCAAGCACAAGGCCCTGAGTTTGATTCCCCAGCCCATAAGGCTGAGTGTGGTGGTGCTCGCCTGTAATCTCAGCACTCGGGAGGCTGAGGCAGGTGGATCGTCCTAAGTCCAAGGCCAGCCTGTGCTACACCAATGAGTCCAGGACCAGACTGAGCTAGAGAGAGAGACTCTGTTTCAAATAAATAAATAAGAGATAGATAGACAGATAAAAATTTCTTAAAAATGTACTAGAGACTTAGTGCTCAAATCCCCTGCAAAGTGCCCGGCTTCACACCCTTGGCTTAGCCTTCCCGTCCTGCCACGTTCCGAAGCAGTTCTGCAAGTCCTCGTTCCGGAGTGAATTCACATAATGTGATCAAAAACGCAACAGCACTACCGTGGGCGCCACCCAACAGAGAGGCGGCTCGTAACAACGCAGCAGCGTATACCAGATCAGGCACCGGGCAAATTCTCGCTCCTTCTCCAAGTCAAAATGACCACGAAGGGCCAACATCCACTAGAGACGTCCGGGCAGCCCCAGCAGCACGACTGAAGACACGCATGAAAGCGCATGTCCGGAATGGCTTCAGAAATGGGCAAAGGCAGCGGGGCCCATGTGCTGGGAGCCATGGGCGCATTCTGAAGGACTCGTGCCCAGCTGTCGGTTCCTTTCATTTTTTTGTGCTGTTTAAACAGCCACTGTCGTTCTCAATCTCACTTCGTAAGGGATACCGCGGCCATCACACAGGCCTTCCAACCAGGGCAGGGAAGGCCTGCCTGCCCGCCTGCCCAGCGCGGCCTCCTGAGGCCGCTGCGGCCGCGGTGCAGCCCTGGGCTGGGGGCTCCGTGGGCCCTCTGCCTTTGAATTACATTTCACTGATCGCACTCCCAGCCATTTCAGTGCCTCAATTAAACAACGAGGAGCCACGCTGCAAGGATTAATTAGTGTTTGCCTCTCGGGCTCTCTGAATACTTCCCAAGGAGAAGGCAGAGAAATGTGTTGCCAGTAAGAAAATAAAAGCATAATTATTAGCCCTGAACCAGAGGGAAATATGTGAACGGAAATAAATAATGGGGAGAGGGCGGGTGGAAACGCGGCAAATATGCATCGTGTGGAGTGGAATCTAACCGCGGAGTCTCAGGAAAACCTGCATCTTCCCACGGAGTGGCGGGGAGCCCTACCGCGCTCTGCCCAAATAGGGTCCAGGTGACACGTCGGCGCTGTCCCCAGAGGCACCACGCATTCTGACCGTGCCCGTGTCTTTAGACACCTGTGTGTCCGCCGGCTGGCCGCTCCCCCACGCCCCACCGGCTACACGCTAGCAGCCCACTTCTCCTCACCAGCTACTCCCGAAGCACAGGCAGCGCCAGAGCCCCGTGCAGCCCCTGCCAGCAGCCCCTCCTCCCCTCACCGTCCCACGCGCAACGCCAAGTCACGGGAGGCTCTTCTCCCCGAGGCGTCCTTCCACGCTCCCCGCACCTGCAGGTTTCTTTCCTTCCTCCGGCCCACGGGCGCGGGCTGAGCCAGGGCCTTGGCACACCCGGATTTCTACCATCGTCCCGTGGGAGGGAGACAGCGGCCGCCCGGGGCGGACCTCCACTCCAGGCGGACGCCGCGCAGAGCTCTGCGCGCCACAGCCACACCAGGAAACGGGAAACGGCAAGGCCAGCCCGGGAAGCGCGGGCGGCGGACAGTCGGGGCAGCTACTGGCCGCTCTGCAGCTCCGCAGCCGTGGCCGAGCACGGGTGCCGGGAGGCCTGGCGTGTCACCCTAGCGGGGCCATGAGGCTGGCTTCCTGGGGCCCCAGTACCGAATGTGCCAAGGCAGCGGCCTGAGCACACACAGGTGCGCTTCTCTTTCTCTCCCGGAGCCAGGCTGGCAGGAACCGTGCCCACATGAGCCCCGCAGGACGAAGAGGGGACAAGACGGGGACGGAGCGCCCGTCCGAGCCGGCCCCGACCCCACTTCTGTCACTCTGCCATCTTCACAGTCACCCGCCAACTCACAGACCTGCGGCAAGGAGCAATCTTCCGAGTCGCTAAATTTGCAGGTGACTGCAGGTGGGCGACAGCTCAGAGACACAGCGCACCACTCAATAGAGAAGGGACCTGACGGACAAACAAAATGACCAGAGCGGTGGCCTGAAGTTCCTCTGGGAACCGAGGGCGGCTCCTGTGCTTCAGGAAGACGGATGGCAGAGATGTGCGAAGGCCCGGCTGGGAGCCACGGGCACCCGCAGGCCAGGGCCGGGCCAAGGGTGCCGGGAGCCCTGGCCACACCCTCTCTGCACTCGGCCCTTGGCCCAGCAGAGGGGCCTTGCCTGCGCGCCTGGCCACTGGCTCTCTGTGATTCCTGGAAGGAACACAGACCCCCACTCTGCACGTCAAGAAAACTGATCTCAGATCTGGAACCCAGGCCACCACCCTTGTACACCCTGGCTTCCTTCCCAGAGGAAAGGGCCATCTGTCACCTCTTCTTCTGAGCCCTGCTGCCAAGACACGCCATCTTATGCCCGGCTCCGCCCGCTGGCACCAGTCCTCCCTCTCCCTTCCCAGCATCCCGTCACTCACATCTCTAACGCCCCGGGCATCCTGCATCCTGCCATCTCACAGTCCGCACACCCACACGGCCCCAGGGGACTCAGAGTCCTGGGGGCTGCCCTGAGTGCTGGCTTCACCCCAGAGCTCCTGTCCTCTCCAGGCTAGGGAGCACAGCCCGACGGTTCAGTTGCGAGCTCACGTCACGAGCTCAGCGTGGAAACCCTAGTGGGTCCCACCATCAGGTGCACATGTTTAGTAAGTCGTCACTGTGGGGAGGGACGCAACAGTCCCACCAACCTCCCAGACAACAGAACACGCGATTTCGTTCCAATGTGGGTGTTCTCCAGGCCACCGCTCTCTCTCTCTCTAACAATGACCCCTAAGCTCTGGGCGTTGCCCCCGTGAGGATGAAGGCTTCCTTCTGGGGCCACAAACACTACCTGCACCCAAGCATTCCCTGGAGAGTGAATAACCCACGAGGTGACGGGTCTCACACACACACACTCTGCCGTCTTTCAAATGTTGTGGTCTGTAAGATCCAAATTATTGCAGAAGTGTCAGTAGATCCACACCACTGCTCCTTGTCACAGAACTACAGTGCATCCTTCCAGTTAGGGAAGCCCAGTGATTACATGATTGTAGGCGACTCCTTCAGAGTTCTGGCCTTTTCACAAGCAAACAGGCTAGGCTGCAACCACTGCTCAGGGTGTCTGACTCCATTTTAGATCAAACTAGGGCTGCATATGTTCTTTGCTACCTTCTAACTAAATTAAATACACCAGTCTCAGGGGTCACAGGAAGATGTATCAGTCAAGAACTGGTCAACCATCTAAGCTTCTCAGCTGGTGATCTGTTTAGGGGCAGATCATTCTTTTCTGTGGAGCTGTTTCGTGCATCGTGGGGTGCCGGGCAGCACCCCAGGTCTCGATTCACAAGGTGCCAGCAGCAGTCCCCCCCACCCCGAATTACGACCACCAAAAATGTCTCCAGACATGGCCAAGTGTTCCCCAAGAGGCAACTGGCCCCCAAATCGGAAAACAATGCAAGAGAGGACCCCTCCAGCAACGCAGCCTGTGAACCCCGTGTTCCTCTGTGCAGGACTGTTTCCGTCTGGGCTGATGGACAGTTCTACACCTGCATATATAATGTTATCTTTGCTTCTAAATGTAAAATGAAACAATAGATGCTTCTTAAGAGACATTTAATTTCATTGTACCCAAACTTTTACCAACACCCTCAAAGTATGATACTCTGAGAAACAAGCATGACACCTCCAGGCAAGAACACATCTGCGCCCTAGAGTCAAGCGGCGGGACCAAGTAGTCCTACAGCTGCTCACCTCAGTGTCCAAGGCAGGGGTCACCAGGTACTGCTGGCCATCCCTGTTCTCCACAAACTGCCTTCCTATTTATTTAGAGACAGGCTCTTGCTCTGTGGTTCAGTCTGGTCCTAAATGTACTGTGTATTCCAGGACGGCCTCAAACTCACAGCAGCCCTTCTGCCTCAGCATCCCAAGTGCTAAGATTACAGACAGGCGCCACCACACCCAGCTTATGTGGTACTGGGGAATCGAACCTGGGGCCTTTGTGCTTGTTAGGCAAGTGCTCTAGCCGCTGTAGCCCCTGGTTTTTATTTCTTGAGTGAGGGTCTCATTATGTACCCCAGGCTGGTCTTGAACTTGCAAGTCTCCTGCCTCAGCCTTCTGAGGGCTGAAACATAGGCGTGTGCTATTATACCTGGCCACTTCCTAATATTTAAATGAAAATTTTTCTACTGAATGTTTATGACACTAACACACTCACTCTTAAACGCAGTTGTTTCATTGGAAGTTTCTGTTTATTTCATTTTCTTCTACAAGCCACACATTTTGTCGGCGTTTCATTCCAAATTCCAGTTTTGGGCTGGCACTTAGCTAGCGCGAAGTATGAAGACTCTCCAGCCCTCTGTGCCACCGGCAACGTTACACGCGTGCACAAGCAACGGTAACGTAACGTGACAAGGCAGCGGAGGGGAAGCGCGGGGGCTAAAGAAAACACGGCAGATGTGCACTCTGATTTAAAATTAATCGAGGGGAAAATTTTTCAGATGAAATAAAAGTAAATGGCATGGGTCAAGAATAATTAAAACTCAGAGTTCTTGGGAGGGAATCCAGGGAGAGCAACCTCTGCGACAGTCTGAGCTGTATGTCACACGCCCCGCTAGTTAGCAAAGGTAGGCTAACATCCCCGCCAAAGTGACAGGTTCGGAGCAGGTTACAGGGAACACTGGCTCCTCCAAAGTCCCTCTGCATTCTCAGAAACAGCCCCGCAATTTGGTGAACCACACCTGCCTGGTCTCCACGGCCTTTCTCAGAGGGGTTCCCATAGAAACAAGTGGTCTTCAGTATCATCTAAGCGCCGGGAGCCTTCCTACCTTCCTCCCTATGAATGCTCAGGGAAGAGTCCGTGAGACATTGCAAGCTGTGGATTGACCTTCCCCCAGAGGACCCACAACAAGGTGACCCCTGAGCCGGGCCTGCCAGGACAGCTGGATTCCCGCAGGTCGACATGGGTACTGGGGAGGCAGGCGTAGAGGGAGTTTCCAGACGACAGATCCGAGAGACACATCCTGGGCCAACGAAGGAGGGGAGCCAAGGCCAGGGGCACGTGCCTGGTGTACGGATTCCTCCCCTCCGTGGCTTCCTCCCCAGGTCCTACCAACCCAACCCTGGGAGAGCCTCGGAAATCCCAAACGGAAAGACACTCTAGACTGCCAGAAAGCACCCCTGAAACCTGCTACATTTCTCCAAAGCAAGCAAAGCCTGAGACACTGGGGCAGGTAGAAGACGCCTAAGTGGCCCAGTGGGCATGTGCAAGGCCAACGGGACAGAGCCCTGGGACAGAAAGAGACGACGGGGAGAACGGAAGGGAATCTGAACGAAGCACGGGCTTCGACAAGCACGATTTTTCTCTTTCTTTGATTTGGTTGCTGTTCTACTTTTTTTTGTCACTGGGACGGAGCTCACGGTGTTCACACCTAGCTACATCTCCAGCCCATTTTTATTGTTCTTTAGTTTTGATTTTGCCCATTATTATTCTTGTGATTATTATTTTTACTTTTGATTTTGACACAGTTTTACTAAGTAGTTACATGGGAGCCGGGGTGAAGGGGGTGACAAGCTGCTGGGAAAGGGTGGGGACAAGCCAGCACCCGGCTTTCCAGAAGACACGGGTGGAGGCCCTTTCCTACTTAGAGAGTCCGATGACACTAGATCAGCACATACAAACAAACAGAACTCTAATTAAATCAATGTGGCACCAAGGTTGCTTTTAAACTCCAAGTAACTTGCTTCTCCCTCTGCCGTGGAAACCATCAGTGAGTGATACGTTTTCCAACACCTACTTTTATGTACGATCAACTGAAATTTTAAAACATCAATCCCTTCCACAGCCTCCCCAAAGCCGGCTGCTCCCTTATCAAAAGGCAGTCATGTCTGCCAAGACTGAAACCCATATTCTTAAGAGCGTCAGTCAAAGAGACCTACCTTATTCATGGTCAATTTATCAGGGAGACAGGCAATTACGGTTTGATTAGCATGTAATAAATGGTGTTTCTTTCCAATATATCTAGCAGAGTGGTTGAGTAAAAATGGTTTGGCGAGATTTATACCTCTGTGGACTGCAAAGTAGAGAGGTGCTGAGTATCGAGGTGAGGAGCACAGGGATGAAATGGGCAGCTGGTGGGACATTTTCTGGAAGGACACAGTCCAGGAGGTCTGTGGATGCTCCAGACACTGCTGGCACGGGCTGTGGTGTCCCCTAGCTCTGGCTGGATATGAGAGTCCGGAGTTCGACGCTCCCCATTACCAACACTTTAAATTATCTGAAGCATTAAAGACTGGGTACTTTTTTTGTTAAGCTGACCTTCTTTTTAAGTTGAATCACGTCAGAAACAACTACCTCACAGTGGACTCGAACCAAATGTTAAAAAAAAAAAGCTAACAAAATACGAAGAACTTGCTCTCTTAAAGAAAGATGTGCAGAGTCGCGACAGGTCAACCTCAGGATGTGTCAAAAGGCCACAGGAAAAGTTTCCTGTACACCATACTCAGAGCTGACCTAACTACTTCCAAGTTCCTGGTCTGCCGACGTCACTTCTTTTTAGAATTTGCTCCACAGTGACCAGCGGACAGACTTGACTGAGTTCCCCGCCACATCTGATCTTTCAGAAAAAGGTTTGTCAATCCCGTAGCCTTCTTCTGTTACTGGAGCGAGGCGATGAGTTTTAAGAGTTAAGTTTCAGCCCCAGTCTAAAGCATCTCATGAGATGCTGCCCACACCCACAGATCCTTTCTCTTACTGGTCAGAATCCCTGCACTGCCCATTTCCCTGGAAAGCTGGGCACCAAGCATTAGGCAAATGTAAGGTGATGTTACTCCAAGCTTACTTAGCAAATCAGCAATTTATTTCTCCCCTGAAGAATTTTAATAGCGCCTGTGTCGTACTGAGATATTGGCTCCTGAACACAACCTTATTTTTCTCACACCAGTCATTATTTTGTGATGTAAGCATGTTTTAGCCCCAAATCAATTGACTGTTCAATACAATTGGATTCCGACTGCAGTAATTTTAGAAACTTTATTACAGTTGTAAATTGTGGCTTCAAATCAGATGTCATTCACGACCATGCTTATAACAGTGACCCACGACACTACAACTCTTTCGCTGGCACAAATAATTTTCTTCTCTCCTGTGGCCTTGGCTTTGGGCAGCTGTGAGGTCTGACCATTTACAGTTGACGCTCCAGGAAGTACATGGCTTTATGGGGTCAGTGCTAAAAGGCAGAGCGCCAGGGAGGAGCCAAGATGGGCAGAGCTGTTTGAACAAACAGCAGGTCAGTGTATTAACTAATGTTCTCTCTGAAGCGGGGATCTTAACACAGCTTCCTTTGTAGCAAGATCAGGGAAACACACACACACACAAACACACACTTGGTCACAACTCCAGTAATCTGATTTCAAGGAGGCCAGGCCAGAGGATTTCTGAATAAACAGGAGTCTGTTCAGATCTCCCTCCTCACCTGCCTGGCCAGAGCTTTTGGGTGCGGCGCAGGAAGGTAGAGATACGGAGCTCATCCACGCAGTGGTAGGCCCAGGGTGGTGTCCACCAAACTCCGCTCCTGAAGTCTGAGCTGTCTTACCTCTGTAGCGAGAGAGGGAAGACTGCCCTGTGGTTTCAGAATGCCCTAGAGAGTCGTCTTCACTAACCGAACTCTTGCTTAAAAAAAAGTGCCCTAGGAACTGAACTACGGGCAGCTCCCTACCACGCTCTCTCTTAAAATACTTGCCTGGGCTCATTTATTGGGAAACAGGACGCGGCAAGATAGGAAAGACCGAGCCAATGCAGCCTAAGAAGCCTCTGGGAGGCTGAGGCAGGAGAACTACAAGTTCAAGACCAGCCTGGATAACGTAGCAAGACCCTGTCTTAAAATCAAAATTAAAAATGGACTGGGAGTGTAGCTCAAAATGAAGGCCCAGGCCTTTTCTCTATCACTACCACCACCACCAACAACAACACTAAATAAATAAATAAATAACATTTTAAGTAATTAATTTTCAAAAAAAAAAAAAGCAAGTCTCTGCAGCACTTGGACCGGCTGTTTACCAAATCAATTCTGATTCAAAAAACGCAGCCTGTAGCTGGGCAGCCGGTAACCACAGTCACCTACCTCTCACTCCTTGCAAGCAGGTGTGACCGTGGGACAAGATATGGGGAAACTGGCTGCCGCAGCCAGGCCAGGCTCAGAAGAGGTTGCTGCCTTCTCATTCCTGTCCCCCACCCCCCAAGCTGCAGTCACACTTGGTACCAGGGGCAGAGGTCCAGGTAGAAGGGCCCTGTGTCTCCAGGAGGGGGAGGAGGTCTCCAGGGTCACAGGACCCTGCGTCTCTCTATGGAAGGGAGCACTCCCAAGACCAGGAGCTCTTTCCTGGTCTTTGCTGGGAACGAAAAATACTTCTGTTGTATTGAGCTTTGATTCTACGGTGACCTCACCTGAAACCGTCTCTTACTAGGCCCCTCTGAAGGGATACGTAAGATCACAAACACTTTCTGCTACCTCGCCTCGTCACACACAGAAAATAAATTGCTGAGACAAAGCTCAGGCTGCTACCTGATGACAAACTACTTAATATGCGCAGGCTGCCTCCTTCCAGTTACTCAGACTTCATTTTTAAAAAGCATATGTTTAAAATCCAGGTTTCACAATGAAAAGTTCAAAATATTACCATTAGGTCAACAGATAATTTTTTGACTGACTTTTCTAAATTTGCTACTAGCTTATGAGTAAAGACATCTGAAAAAATAAAACCCTTTCAACTTTCCTATTTGTTAAGTCATCAAGACCTCAAAGCAGGCATAGAAGGTTCCCTTTTATTAACAAGTACCTTTTGTTTAAAAATGGCTTATATTTAAGATATGAATAGTTATTCTATTATTTTAGGAAAGTGGTATCTGATTTTTATGGTAATCATATGAATTTATGTTTACACCTCAGTACTCAAAAGCAACTACTTTATTTGGTCTAACTTATTTACTATCTCATTTCAGACTCCTAAATTATTGCTCAGTGGGGACAAAGCTAAATTTTGAGTATAGATATTTTTTATTTTAGAGCACACTTGAGAACGAACTGAGAATAGAATTATAAAGTTAGAAGCCCCTTCCTAACACATATACGCTACCTGGCACTGTGGAAGTCACTTAACTTTATCGTTTCTGTTTCCCAGGTGTGAAACTGAATATTACATGTTAGTTCTTTTCTTCTCCCAAAGAGAAATGAGAAGTTTCAGAACTGTAGAGCGATTTCAAGGTGAAAGGGGCACACAAATTCTAAGCACCAGAGTCGATGCTCCCCTGCACCTGGAGAAATGGAGGGAATGGGGGCTGGTGGGCGGAGGGAGCCCAAGCCGGAGCTCCGCCCTGCCCCAGCCTTAGGGCATGGCCGCAAAAAGAAGGGGGTAAGAAGAAGAAAGGAAACACAGGCTAGGGACGTGCTGACCCACTGGAGCCTCCAGTCTCCAGGGAGCTGACTGGGGGGCCTGGACATGCGCCAGGAACCAGCAGGTGGGAGGTCGGCTAACTCTGTGAGCACCGGAGGTGGCGCGCTCAGGTGTGCGCCTGATTCTGACACACGGACACACACCAAGGGCTGATGCACACGGAGGCAGGTGCCCCCTCCCCAACCCGGGCAAGTTCCCTGCAGTGATTACAAGTTCTACACCTACTTTTCTCCCCAGGGAGCCCCTTCCCTGTGGCTGCCACGTGGGGAGACTGAGGCGGCTCTGATTGGTCCCCAGCTAGTTCTTCCTTCTGTCCTGGAGTCCCTGCCTCTCCGGCAGTGAGTGCTGCACAGGATGGGGTCTCCCAGCCTCCCCTTCTCCCAGGGAGTCTACAAGCCAGCGCTCTTTGCGGAAACTGTGAGCATGGTTCACCGCGGTGATAAAGAGAACCGGGAAACCGACGCAGGAGGGGAGATTCAGGGCAGGGAGCGGGTGATGTGGTTCCCTGCGGGGGGCAGCACCCTTCCACTAGCCCCTCATGGGCTCCTCTCAGGCCCCTGTGTCTTCCTTCCTCTTCCTCGGGGAGAGCACAAGTCGTCTTCTGGAATCACCAGAGACCCACCACGGCAGACACGGGGTAGGATACCCACGGTCACGGGCTTCTCAGGCACACCAGAGACATGGCCAGGTCATGGTAGCTACCTCCTTCCAAAATTTAAAAGCTTATTCCCTAAAAGCATCATCATTATTTGCTTTGTATAAATTCAAATTGCTTTTCATTAAAAAATACTTTTTCTTTTGAAATAATTATCAGTTCACAAGAATTTTCAAAGAAACGTACGGGGAGGCCCTGCACCTTCACTCACCGTTCAGCCGGCACAACAGCGAGGGTAGAACAAAGCTCAGAAAATCAGGAAACTGACAGCCTGAAGAAGATCTGGGGTGCACCACGCTGCGTGTGCTCACCGCCACGCGTGTGCATATACACAACTTCGCAATTCCACCCCAGGCAGCCAGCACCACGAGCAAGGGCGCAGCGAGGCCGGGACCTCGAGGCTCCCTCCAGCCTCATCCTGCCCTTGCTCCACACCCCAGCAGCGAACTCCTGAACTCCTGGCGACAGGCGGGCTCTCCCCCTCCCCGTAACTGGGGGATCTCAAGATCGTCACCTACGTGGGCACAGATGCGGTCAGGTGAGACAAGAGGTGTCCCCCGGGTGGCTCTCGGGCCCATGCACGGTCTATGCTCCCCAAGCCTGAGCAAGAGCGCTGGAGAGAAAGATAACAGCTTCTCTTTCCCTCCCTCCCTCCCTTCCAACATTCACTGATAGTCGGGTGGTGTCATGTTTGGACTACTGCAAATCAAGCTGCTGTGAACATTCAGAGATGTAAGTTTTGGGGAGAACATGGTTTTCACGTCTCTTGGACATGTGGAATGGGGGCAGATGCTGGGCCACAGAGCAAGTACGTTATTACTTCCAGAAGAAACTTCCAAATTGCTTTCCATTTCAGAGCGCTTTGTACTGGTCACTCTATTATTATTATTATTTTGTGTGTGTGTGTGTATGTGTGTGTGTGTGTGTGTGTGTGTGTTTGCGCGTGCACACACATATGTATCAACTCTTGGCATCACCATAGTTAAAAACCCTTCTCCTGTTCTCTGCTCCCAAAGACATTTGTTGTACTTTTTTTTCCTAAAAATTTTTTTTCACTTTTACATAAAACAAAGCTAAGTCAGGATTCCCCTCCCCCTCCTTCTTCTTGGGCTGTGGACGTTTAATTGCTCCAGCAAGAATTATCATAAAGGCCATCTGTTCTTCACGGAACCACCACGACCTTTGTGAAAAAGCGAGTCATGCCCCTGAAGCCCCATGCTGTGGTACGGGTCTGGAACACCTCCCTAAGGCCCGTGTGTCCAACTCTTGGCACCACCCTGAGATGGAAGATTTAAGAAGCGGGACCTCCTCAGTGGCTTACAGTCACCGGATGTGTGCCACTGAGGGGGGTGGCCATGAGCAAGCGGGCTTCCTCCACCACGCCTGGCCACAGCCACAGGAAAATAAGGCCAACCTTATAGGCGTAAAACCTCCAAGACTGTGAGACCGAAATAATTCTTTCCCCTTCGTAAGCAGACTACCTGAGGTATTTGTTTCTGGCTGAGTCGCCCGCACTTGCGTCTACTGGCAACCAATGCCATGCCACCATGACCGCCATCACTAACAGTGGAGTGGGTACCCCTCTGTGGCCTTCGCTTTTCAGAGGTTTCAGTTACTCTAGGTGCTTTGCTGTGCAATACACATTTTAGAACGAGATCGCCTAAGTCTACACACACACACACACACACACAAAACTTGCTGGATTTTTGACAACTGTTATGTCAGACCTCTAAGTAAATTTGGAGAGAAGTGACATCTTCACTGTGCTGAAGCTTTCTGACCCATGAACAAAGTGAGGCTCTCCTGTATTTCTTCAGGTCCTTGATTTCTTTTGTTTCTCAGCATGTAGTTCCAGGGAGCTGCTAGATTTATACCTAAGTATTTCACTTTCTTTGGAGCAAACGTGAATGACATTGTGTTGTTAATCTGCTTTCCATATGCTTACTGTTACCATGTGGAAACGTGACTGATTTCTGCAGAACTCTGTAGCCCGCAATCTTGCTGACATCACTTTCGGTATGGACTTTCTCCGCCAATCGCTTTGGCTTTTCTCTGTAGACAAGCACGCCATCTGCAAACAAAAACAGCTTGTTCTTCCTCTCCGATCTGTGTGCCTTTGCTCTTTCCTCCTTACCATCCCAGGTCAATACTACGGCACGGGAGGAAGAGCACGTGTTCTTGCCTGATACCATTTCAGGGGCCAAGTGCCGCGCCCTTCGCCATGAACTACGACGTCCCCTCCAAGTTTCTGTGCGTGCTCTTTACAGAGTTTAACAACTCAGTCCCTACGGCCAGGCTTCTGAGAATCATTTTTAAATCAGGAGTGAGCGTTGGATCTTCTCAAATCCTTTTTGGTGTCACCAGATGTGCTCCCAAGATTGCTTCCTTAGGTACTTGATATGATGGATTACATGGATTGATTTTCAAACATTGAGCTAGCCTTGCATGCCTGGAATAAAACCCACTCGGTGGTGGTATACGATTTATTTTACACTTTGCCGGATTCACTCTGGCAATGTTGTGCTAAGGATTTTTGAGTCTATACTCATAGGACTACTGGTTCATCAGTGTTTGTGCGTGCTGTATTTCTGTTAGTCTGGGTATCAAGAGCACAATGGCCTCCTGACATGAACTGGAGAGTGTTTCTCGTTCTTTACCAACACTGTAAAACACTGATTTAGATTTTTCTTTCAACGTTTCATAAATGTTTCCGAGAAAATGATAATGGCTATGATATGGACGGGGGAGGATTTAACTACTAAACGAATTTCTTTAATGGCTACTGGACATTTCAGATGATCTATTTCATTTAGGTCAAGTTTAGCCTTTCTGTAGGTTTTGAGAATTGAGTTCAGTTAATCTCAGCTGTCGGACCGACGCGCCTCCTGTTCTTTCTGAATCCGCAGACACTGCGCTGACACCCACTCCTTTGCTCCGGTAGCGGTGACCGCGTCTTGTCCCTTTCACCGGCTCCTCAGTTCCAAAGAGGGAACTAGCGCCACCGAGACTTCCCTCCGAGGATGGGCTCTCGACGCCACAGCCCTCCTCAGCGCACATTCTCAGAGGCGTCTCACACATGTTCACGTCCTGCACCTTCATTTTCAGATCTACAAACTTCCTTTGCCTGCCTTATGATTTTTTCTGATCTATTGTCAAAAAGTTACTTAATATTTACACATTTATAGATTTTCCTGTTATCTTTGTCAGTAGTTTCTCTGACATACCATCTTCACATGTTCACAGAACATACTTACCAAGATTTCAATTCGTATAAACACGATCAGGTTTCACTTCCTGAGATACAGAATGTTCTAGAGAATCCTCCGCAGGTGTTTTAAGGCAAGTGCATTCTGTGGTTATCGGTCAGATCCCACCAGCCGATGATGTTAAGCCCTTGGAGATCCTTAGTATCAACTAGCTGTAGCTTCCAAATAAAACTGTAGATCTGGCCAGGCCTTCTCAGCTCAGTGAGTTTTTATGCCCTGTGTTTTGAAATTCTTTTGTTCAGAACATAGTTAGAATTTAAAAAAAAATCTCGGTAGAGTCACGTTTGCATCATTCTTCAATGGTCTGTTTTTCCCATGGAGGCCACTTTTATCCTCATAGGAAAGCAGCCAGCACACGTGTGTGTGTGTGTGTGTGTGTGTGTGTGTGTGCATGTGCGTGTGTGTGCCTGTGTGTCGTGCATGCACATGGGCATTAACGTTGTTTGGTGTAACTTTCTTCCCTCTTACTTCCTATGTGTACAAATCACGTGTGAAGTGATTTCGCAGTTCAGCTTTTAACTGGTGCCACATCTACAGTCTATGATCTCCCCGCCTCCACCCCGGGCCCTTTTCTCTCTCACGCCTTCCTTGGAAAAGAGTCTCATTCACGGATTCCATCCTGATGCACTTAGTGTCGTGGCGTCTCTCACATGTTATGTTGCCCTTTCTCTACAAGTTGCTCTAATTAACCCAGCCTATGCATGCGACTTTCCCTGCCCGGTCTCCCCACCCTTCTGCATGGCTTTCTGCGTGACCAAGGGAAGTGTCATGATTCCCTCACTCTGGAAATGGAACTGCTGCAAGCATTTCCTTACATATTTAAATCTATTATTTAAATATAGTAAGTATCCCCTCTGTACGTAGTAGTCACTGTTCCGGTGGTGTTATATTTTCTTCAAACTTCAAATACAACTTAAGACAGCTCATAAGGGGAAGGGAATCTGTTTCATTTGCACTCAACTCATCATCCCTTTGTTCTTCCTCCTTTCTGTAGTTCTAAGCTTTGATCTCCAATCACCCCCTTTCTGTGAGGGGCTATCTCCCCCTCATCCTTCCAGGGCGAACACTGTGTCCACCCGCCCCTTGAGTCTCCCTGGTTCTTAGGAATCTTTTTCCAGATGTAGGCTAAGGGGGTGACAGGGCTTGACCGCAGCTTGGAGAGGGTTTCAAAACTGGCTTCACAAGTTTAATCACCATATGTCCTCAAACAGTTTCTTAGAGTTTATTCATGATTTATTTACCTTTCTGAATCAGCATCTGTACAGGTTTTCCCCCAATCACGGAAGTTTCAGCCATTATTTCTTTGAGTACTTTGTTCAGCTCCGAGCGCTTCTGTCTCCATCTAGATCTCCCGTAACAGGAAAGCTGGATCTCTGATTATACAAACCTCACGGAGCCCTGAGGTATTTTTTTTTTTTAACATGATGCTTTGCCTGGGCATGTAGCTCTGTGGTAAGGTGCTTGCCTCGTATGGGCAAGGCAGTGAGTTTGACCTCCATCACTGAATTAAAGAGCCCCTTCCTCTGTTTTCAATACTGTGTAAATTCTGTGGCCTTATCCTCATAGACACTGATTCTGTCTTTTTCACCTCAGCTCTACTGCTGAGGTTATCTGGCTAGATTTTTAGTCAAAACATGCTTCACTTCACTATTTTTTAAAATTCTTTCCATGGTAAAATCTGCTGAGTCTCCATTTGTTCAGAGTCTTAACAGTTTGCTCACGAGCTCTATATACGATGCTAAGCCTCCTCGCCTCCTCGGGCCGGCCCACCAGCTCGTCCCAAGGCTGGCCTCGGCTGGGCCTTCCTCATTCTGATTCAGACTTTTTCTGAACCTGGTCTCACTTCACGGGCTTCGGTGCCAATGACAAACTGCTCTGCAGACTGAGCCTGGCCTGCTGTGCTCCCCAGCACCTGGGAGGTGCCCACTTTGTCTCTGCTGTTGTGGCAAGAGTAGGCATTTCCCTCTGCTGACCCGGGTGACCAGGCGGGAGGTGACACACGCCTGGCTTTGCAGACAGAGTCCCTTTGGTCACCTGGGGCTGCTGAGCTAAGTGCTGTCTCAGCTAGCACTCCAGGAAATGCCTACCAGGTAGGTCTACCTCTTGCCATGGCAGTGATCAGGAAACACGGGATCAAATCAGGTTGGATGTCATAAAATTCTGGTAAGTAGATACATACATGAATTTGATTATGATCTGTAGTTCATCTGCCAAAAGTGAAATTAAACCTTAGGTTCACAATTATATTTGGACAATTTATGACAATCTAGCATATTTGTGAATAGGGTAATTTAACGTCTCTCATTAACGGAGGCTAATTATATGTGCAGTTATTTTGGAAAAGAGTGAACAATACGGACAATTACAACCTTTGCATTTAACATATTTAAGTCATAATTTGAGAGGGTGAACCAACTGAGAGATGAGTGTTCTATTTGATTCTTCATTTATTTTTTATTTAATTGAGTTTTAATGCTACCTAATATTGAATCTCAACCTAAAAGATTAGAATTACGATCCATCTAAGCACACACTGCATTTTCTCAAAGCCCAGTTTAAATTCTAAACACTGGTGTCATTTGTTAATTTCTTTGTAATTTGCACTTAATGAGACCTTCTCCATATGTGAGGCGAACACACACAACGACCCGTTCTGGCACGATGGGGGACTTGAACACTTCTACAGAAACAGACTCCCAAATAGCTGGGGCTCAGTGCTTCAAGCATGTAAACTTGTTTCAGAATCACTTTCTAGAAAAGAGAAATTATCTGAAATGCTTCAAGTGCATCGGGTGACATTCAACCTTTTTTAGGGACTTGGGACCAAAGTTACAACAGGTATAAGGATGCTAAACAGGACTCGCACCTGCATGCATGGGAAGTGCTCCGAGTGCAGAGCAGTTAAGGACAGCTCCTCACGGGGTGAAACCCACAAGCAGAGACAATTTCCATTCTCTGCTCCTGAGGGAAGTGAGACCGGGAGGGAGAGCGGAAGAAGGGTCCTTAACTGACCTGCTCGCCAGCCCGTAGAAGAAAGGAAATAAAAACCCAGCATTCACCGCGGGTTTCACAGTTCCAAAACCCTAATAACAAATACTTTAGTAAGAGTAATTATCCTCCACAATTGACTGTGAGAAAATGAAAGTTCACATGTTTTAAGCGACGGGCGGATCCCAGAGGGAGTGGGTGAAGCTTCCCCCTCCTGACCCCGCGCCAGCTTACCTGGTGAGGTACCAGGGCATTTGCATCTGAAGTTTGGAGCTCTTCCTGCTCCCCAGAGGCACGGGCCCGACAGCCTCCCGCGGCAGCCTCCCGGCGCCAGTACTTGAGGTCTCTGGAGCCCTCTCTGCGCGGTCCGGCTGCTGGCTTGCTCGTGGCTGCTGCCTGTACACCTGCTTCCCCTTGTTCCTCATTCTGGGCCAAGATAACACAGCCTTTGAATTAGGGTCTGAGAGCTCTCTCTTTTAAATTGTCATGAATCAATGGGACATTTTATTTTGGCAAAGCCAAGCCTGCTTTGCTACTTCCGTCTCTGTTTTGTTCTTAATCGCAACGGTTGCTAGAGATAACACTTGTCAACGAGCGAGGAGAAGTGACTGGAAGACCTTAACGTACGCAGACTGCACAACGACCAGTATTAAACTGCGGCGGGTTTTGCTCTCAGAGCTGGTACGCACTCGAGATGAGAGCCCCAGGTCCGACTCCGTGATCAGTGGTCACACACAGTGACAGGAAGCTGCTGAAAGGGCTCTGCTGGCACACAGGATCTTATGCCAGTGGAGCTGACACACGCTTGAGAAGATTCTTTTTGGTTTCTCTTTTTTTGACAGTCTTTTGTTGTTGTTACCGACATCAGGGTTCAAGAGTCCAGACTGGGCGCAGTTCCACGGTACAAGACAGGAGAACCAGTGTTGGGGGAGAAACAGGAGCTAGGTGAGATCCCGAAAGCAGCGAGCGCAGGAGTGGCTCTGGGAGAACAGAGGACGGTGTGCAAGATCGCTTTCCCCTTCCGGCCTTCCAGCCTTAGTTCAGTTTACGTCTTTGGAAACTCACTTCCTTAAAGAACAGGGTTTTGAGGCACGGAAAGATGAACCAGCCCAACCCAGAGGCGAGTTCCCAGAGGACTCTGACTACAGAGATCGTTCTGTTTCCAGTTCCAGCGAGAGAGACACCATCCCCACCACCAGCCACATTCCGGCAGCCAGGACGCCGCACGGGGAGCTGGTCCTGGGTGCTCTCACACCTCTGGTGCTCACCCAGAATCCCCTGGTCCTTTCGGGCTGGCCGCTGCCCTCTAGCACCCTTCGTCCGGCCACAAGGCACCCCCTCATGTCATCTCTTGGTCACCCCCAACTGTCTTATCCTCCTGGGCATGGAGTGTGTGTGGCTCTGCGTCTCAGAGAAGGGGCGATGCTCTGGACCAAAGCCAATGCATGTGCATGGAAGGCCCCGAGGGATGAGCTGGGGCCCCGGGGCCAAATTGCAGGCCCACGAGGGGCTGATGAGCCACAGTCGGGCCACGCTCCCTTACGCAGCCTTACGGACCTCGGCCCCAGCAGAAAACTCTTCCTTTCACACTGGATTTATCCTGCACACAGTCCTAATAATGCACCTCCGGGGCCATGCGTGCCTGATGGTGCACCCGCCGCTGTGAGCTCCGTGCAGGCAGCGAGGCATCCGACCAGGTACTACGTCACTGCTACTGTAGCAGTACTACGTCACTGCTACATCACAGAGCCTACACCGCGACCGCACTCTGTGTCAGCCCTTTTAGAGCTGTTACCACCACCACCACTAATCTCACTGGCAACTCGGGGACGAGCTCTCACGATACTGAGTCGTACACTGAGGGCTCTCTCTCCCACGAGCTCACCCTGCGAGTCCCAAGCCAGGAAGGTCAGGTCATGAGCACACCCATGGCTTCCGCCCACGCTCAGAGTCAACTCAGATGACGTGAGTTTAGGGTCTGCTGCCTCTAGACCTGACCCCACCTCACTTCCATCTGGTCTCAGGGACTCCCCACTGCCTGGTCCCTGCCTGCATCCTGGGCAAACCTGGCTTTCCTACCTCGGGCTTCTGGAGCCTGTGGTACTCACAGCACGGGAAGCTCTACCCTCCAGTGCTGGCGCATTTTCACACTCTAGGGCTCGGCACGAAGATCCCTGACCTGTAGCAGCTACCCCGACCACCCTCCAAGGTCACTCGCGACTCTCTAGATCAGCCGCTTTCTCCATTTGCTCACCTGTTAACCACCTGTGCCTCCCATGTAAACTTCCTCAGGTCAGCGACCTTATTTGTCAACTCTAATGTCTCCCTGAAGTGCAACCCTAGTACTAAATAAATATTTAATGGAAGAATAAATGAATCCTTAATAGCAAAAATGACGGACAGCGCCATTTCCTGAATTTCATGAGGATTAGTCTACTTTAAGAGAAAATCCACAAAAATATTTAGAAGTAGTTTCGAAGTGTTGGATAAAGCCAAAACAACCTGTTCCCTATGATCAGCAAGAAAGTGTAATTTTCTCAAATTACATGAAATCAAACTTCTGGACATAAAGCATTTACCTTCTGAAAAACGAACAAGTTACCAGCAAATTGTAATTTGGGATTTCACAAAATAAAAACCTCCTGAAAATGTCCTGGAGATTAAAATTTTTAAATTTGGAAATGGGTATAAATGTAAAAGCATGGCTTTCAAAAATACTTCTTATTTCAGAGAAAAATCTTTGCTACAGGAGGGCACGGTAGTGAAGCTACTGGCCAGGTGTTTGTTTGTGTGTTTGTTTGTTTATGTTTGAGACAGGATGTCTGTCCTCTCTAGCCCAGGCCAGTCTTGAACTCATCATGTAGCCCAGGCTGGGCCTGACGTCACAGGAATCCTCCGGCTCAGCCTCCCAAGTGGTGGCATTAAAGGCACGAGCCACCACGCCCGGCTTTATGTGGCTTTACTCCCCGTGCCATTCCTCCAGTGCCTCGGACTGGCGTTTATTACTGATGTGGCATTCGCCATTGCAGGTGACAGTGTGAGGAGGTAACCTGAGGACAGAGGAAGGACCGCGCCACGGCACACAGCACCGGGGGCCTTCCGAAGCATCATGGGAGATTGCTGTGCCTGCTGCCTGGCTCCCTCCCCAGCCACACTCCCTCCAGTTCAGGCACCGACACAGCTACAGGAAAACAAAGCCCAAGTGTAATTGACCTGCACGTCCAAGCGCGCTCACGAGTTCTGCCTTATACCCCACCGCTGTTTCAGCAGAGGAGAGAAAGCGGTAAATAAGGACTCTTTAAGCTCCGAAACAGGAGTAGAAGATTTCCCCTCCACAGCCTCAGCTTGCGTCACAACTAGAAACGTCTCCGGCCAATCTCTGTCCTTAATGACACCATTACAGGAAGGTCAGCAAGAATGATCAAATTTGGGAAATGGGTCACTTTTATCCCGGTCTCACCGAAATGAAACAGAAACCAGGCAACTCCGAACTATGCGAACAGTACGTCAGGGTCCTTCACCAAGCCTGGCACCCTAACGGAGCCAGAACAATGTCACACGGCCCTCCTCACGAGAAATCCGGGCAGGAACGCAAACGGCGTACTTGGAGACAGAAGGCCAGCTCTGGCCAGATGTCCCTGGCCATAAGTAACTCGGGGCCTGTCCCTGAGGAGTGCAAGGAGAATCAACTCCAACTATCTGGGAGCAACTTCAAACATAAAACGTGCTATAAGCAGTATCAAAAGTTAGAAAGAAAGGTTTAAAGAGTTTTAATGAAATCTTTTTTCGCCTTTCCAGAGTCAAACAATCTACCAAATAATTCAAAATTTTCATCAAATAGCAAAACACAAAACAAACATAAAACCTAGCCCTGTGGCTGGCGGTAGACGCTGAGCTCCCGTGAGCGCAGCAAGGCGGGGTCCAATCGCGGCGGGTATGTGTCCACTGTGGACTTGGGTAGAAACACCAGCGGGACAGCGCCTCTTGCTTCTGACCTTTGTAAATTCCAGTGGGACAAGCTCTCCCTTGATATCGGAAGTTGAGTTTACCTTGTAAAGTAGCCAAGGAAACTTTTCCAAATTTCAATTTCCAAGACAAAGTTCTTATTTTTAAAGCAGGAAGATTTTGTTGATGAAAAAAATAAAATAAAATGCACCCAGTACTATAACATAATAAACGGCACCACCACAACCAACCCTCCTGGGAAGCCAGGGATGACGATTTCCAAAGGGCATCGGAGACAGCGCCCCCTCTGGTTAACATTTTACCTTTAAATAGCTACAGACACACAGGAAGCTGGAAAGTGAGCGCAGGGCAACAGCCCCCATCCCCAGCCAGTCTCCCCTAGCAGAACCCCTGGAGGACGTGCAGCAGAAAAAAAAAAAAAAAAAACAGAACGTAAAACACGAATGCAACCGTGAATCAAGCTGCCTGTCCCTTCTCATGTGACTTCACGTGGCCTCACCAGGACACAGAACTACTACCGAAAATGAGAAAAGAATCAATTATTGATTAACCAGAACAGACTTAAAACGTAAAATCCAACCACAACCAAGGGGCAGCGTGCCCCTCGCTATGTCCATCTTCTCCTCCCACGCAGACCCGTGTCCCTGCCCCTCCCAGCCCGTGCCACCACCTGCTTCTTCGTATGTACAGTCTGTCATGTTGAGAATGCTGTGTAGTATGTGACCTTTCAAGAGACGCTCTCCTCTGATTTGATGGAAGTCCCCTGAGGTTTATCCACGTGTTACTTTACTCATGGTGCATTCTTTAACATTGCTGCGTGGTATCTTACAGCATGCATGTTCCGTACTTTGAACATTCACTCACTGAAAAACATAGGAGTGACTTCCAATTGACAGCTCCAACTGGAGCTTACAGAACACCTCTGGGCACATACGGTGTAGACACGTGTTCTCATTTCTCTGGGATTACACACTTAGGGCACAAATGCTGAATATTACCATCAGCTGTTATGGTTTAAATCTAGAATGTCCCTCCAAAGCTTTGTGTTTGGAAGGCGATCCAATCATGGGGGCTCAATCCACGGATCTTCCCGTGATGCTAAGGGTCTGAAGGGCAGATTGTGGCACACAACGTGGAAGGGGCGGACCACAGGGCATGACCGGGCAGGGTACACACCAGCTCCACCCTTCATCTTGCTCTCTGCTTCCCGTTGCCATGAACGGCTTTTTTCCAGCTACACCTGCACCAGACCCTTGTACCACTGCCAGTCACCCACAAATGAACTGACACATCCTGAAACTGTGAGCTAAAATAAACCTTTCCTCCCCTAAGTTGTGAAGTGGGGCTTATTATCCCAGTAATGAGAAAGTGACTAAGATACTAGCGTAGTTTTAAAATTAAAAATTTTGGCCATACCATTTCCAGCCCACCAGTGACGCATGTAAGATTCAATTTCTCCAGATCCTTGCCAGCGTTTGGTATCGCTAGTACTTAAGATGTTAGCCATTTTAACGGCCACCTGGTGACATCTTACTATAGTCTGAGCTTCCACTTCTCTGACTGCCGGTGGTGCTGAACATATTTTTATGTGTTTATTTGTCATCCACATGCCTTCTTTTATAAAATGACCCCTTGGGTCTCCTGCCCCCCCCCCCCCCAGTATCTCCTTGTGTGGTATTTTCACTTCATTCTGGAGTTTTGAGAGATCACTCTGATCTCTAGATAGAACTACTTTCTCAGCTATGTCACTATCTTTTCATATCCTGAACAATGTCTTTGCAGAGAAAGATTTTAAGTTTTATGAATTTCAATTTGTGAATTTCTTTTCCACTTAATATCTACACCTTGATTTCAGTCATGTCTTAACAACCTTTCAAACAAACTGTGAGCCCAGAAACTTCTTGTGAGCATTAGTGTTTCCTTCTGAAACCTTAATAGTTGCACAAGTCACATTAACCCAGCCCAAGTGGAGTAGATTTTCGTGTAAGGAGTAAGCTTAGCTCACGGTTTCCTTTTTGGCCTGTGGATGTCCAATCACTTTAGCACCACCTGTTAAAAAGATTTACTGGTGACTTCTGGTCAAGAGGGCAGCTAAGTAACAGAACTGCATGATGTCTCCTAGTGGACCCACTTAAAAAGCTGAGAATATAGTAAAAAAAAAAACAAACCCACCTTATTTGGTGTAGGTAGGCCAGGGAAGAGCACCCCAGCAACTGAAAGGAGGCCACAGGAGGGCGAGGTACCCTGAAAACACACCGGAAGCAGAGGTAAACAGCAGCCCAGGAAGCCACCCAGGACAACCTTGAACAGTTGGGAGCTGCTGGCATCCACAGACGGAGGAAAGCCTGTAGCCTGGAACCTCTGACCAAGGTAAGCGCAGATCCAGGAGAAGTGGGAATGACAGCAGCTGGCAGTCTCGGCGTCCAAACGCAAGCCTGCAGGTAACGCAGACTAGAAACACAAAGCATGCTCCCCCTAGAGAAGGCCTCCTGGAGCCTAGATCAGAAGCAGTGCTTGGCAGCCATCACAGGCGACGACCTAAGCAGGAGTCATTTTTTAAAAAGAGCCTGAGACTGAACAGTTTAGAGTAAAAGAAAGTTCAAAAGAGCACATCACGGGGCAGCCTGGGCTCCACAGGGAGGTCAGGACCAGCCTGGGCTGCGGCGTGAGACCCTGCCTCGAAAACAAGAACAAAAACAAAAATTAGAGCACATCAAAAGTTTTGAGCTCACTCTTAAATAGTGCCCAGGAAGAAACCGGCACAAGGAACAGTTGCAGAGAGGAGAAAAAGGCTTCGCACCTCCTGAACAGCTCAGCTCACCTCGAGGGTGGGAAGGCAGGACAGACTGGGAGAGCTTGTGAGGGGGTTACAGGTGATCATAACATCTCAGCCACCAGACTGTTAGGTCCTCCCTCACTGCCCATCCCCAGCATGTAACTGGGAGGAATCCCCCCCCCCACACACACACCCACACACACACCTGCATACTCATTCAAAGAGACCTCTCGGCTAGGCCTTTAAGGTGAAGTCCCACAACAGCAGAAACACGGGAAGAAGGCCAGGCAACAGGGCACCCACAGAGAAGCCTGAGACCCAGAAACCCACGTCATGGGCCCTGAAGTAGCGGGACTCATCGGGAAGGACGTCAAGTACCAATTAAGGAGTCAAACAGCCAGTTCACATAAGATGTCCTCCAAGAAATGCAAGCACTGATGAGCAGGCCTAAAGAGGAACTGACGAAACAAACAGGGGCCCTGCTGGGAACAAAGCTCACAGAGCACACAGAAGCACAAACAAAAGCTGGGTGAGGTAAACAAGGAAACGCAAGATACGCAAGATACGGAGGAGCGTTTTGATAGAGACATGGAAATCCTGAAAAGAAATCCAGCTGAATAGGAAAAATACATATGAATGCAGCGGAAGTCGACCTGAGCACTCTGAGGACAGAATTTCAGACCTCGATGACAAGGCTGAGGACACAAATGCCACAGGCACGACTCCAAAATTAGAAGTGAGCAAAGTTGATGGATACAACAGCTGACGGATGATTCAAAGAGAATCAATCTCAGAATTATGGGTGAGGGAGAAAAAGGCAGAAGACAGCACCAAAGATATAAAGAATTCATTCAGTGAAATCATACAAGATATTTTCCCAAAACTAGGAAAGGAAATTAACTTTCAGGTACAAGAAGCCTACAGAACACCACATAACCTCAATCAGCAATGAGACTCGCCACAACACATCATAATCAAAACTTCAGAAACAGAACATAAAGAGAGAATATTAAAAGCAGCAAGAGAAAAACAGACATTATTCTACCACAGCAAACCCATCTGAATTACCAGAGATTTCTCAATGCAAAACTTTAAAGGCCAGGAGAGCTTCGAGCAAAATCTTTCAAGCTTCAAGTGTCAACCCAGGTTGTTGTATCCAGCAAAATTTTCCTTGAAAATTGAAGTGGAAGTAAAGATTCTTCATGACCAAGAATCCCTAAAGAAATCTGCAACCACTAGCCCAGCGTTGCAGAAAATACTTGAAGGAATCTTTGAGAGAGACAGAGAGACAAGCGGCACCAAACAACATGGAAGAAAGGAAGCATCTAAAGCGAGAGTGTAACCAAAAAAATAGATTGGTATTTGAATCATCTGATTGGCATCTCACTAAAACAGCATCAGCTTTCTCATAAAATCTGTGAAACCTCCCCCCAAAAGTATTATTTTTATAGTATATTAGTTTGCAAAACATAATAACTATTCTCAACATGGAGAATTGATATAAAATTTTTATAAAATATGTAATCATGAATTTATGGATAGGTAGATAAAATTATAAATCAAATCTGGCAAAATGTTAGTAATTAGTCAAATGTGAGTAAGTAATTTATGAAAGTTTAAAAAGTTCCGAAATAGCTAAGCATGCCATTATATCTACTGCTTGTGTGTAATTTACTCTTGTGACGTACACATAGTTCATTTAATGTAGCAATTCATTTATTTGGTCTTTGATGTAAGTTTATCCTAAGAAAACTGACTGATGAAATGATAACCTGAATGGCTTTTGAATGTGCAAACATTTACCTTTCAGTACTCAGCAAAGGAATATGAAATTTAACTTCTTTGTCTTTCTTATGTTTTCTAGCCCTATGAATTTCATTGTTATAGTTCTTTTCTTATGTGGACTGCTGGCGAGGCCATGTTAAAGAATCTCAACAAAAATACACTAAGATACAAAAAAAAAAAAAAGTCTTTTGACGAATCATCCCAATAACGGGCTCTGCTGGACCCAGTGCAGAGGCATCAAGATGTGTCCACTGCAGCCCATCCTGCGGGAAGGAGGCTGAGCTAAACAGTGGTGATTTGAATGGTGAAGTGAGCCAGACACAGAAGATTAAATATATTCAATATCACATGGTTTCTCTCATTTGGGAAACCCACAATAAGCATTCTGTAGAACCAACGGGTGTGCCGATGAGACCTGGGGGAGGTGGGGAGCGTGTGGGAGGGCCAAAATGGGAAGAGACTGCAAAGCTGATGTGGTTATATATGTGCACAAAATAGTCAAGTTCACTGTAAACATTCCATATCGCATATATATATATATATATATATATATATATATATATATATATATATGGAAAAAGAGAAAGACTTATTATTTCTCCATTGGAGTGATTTCATGCTTCCGTAAAAACCCAGGCAGCTGGGTTTGCACAGCCCTGTCTCCCTGTTCTTTGTCATTGATCTAGGTTGTCTACTTCTGTGCTGACATCACAGTTTCAAATACCTTAGCCTAGGAAGGATGCGGATTGAGTAGTATCATTCTTTGTTTTCTACTCTTCTTATAAGAAATACTTCACCTATTCTAGGCACTTGGCTCACGCACATACATTTTGAAGTAATCTTTCTATACATACCGAGAAGTCTTGGCAGGGATTTGATAGAAACTGTGTTAAATCTATACATCAATTTAAGAAAAACTGACTTCTTTCAGTCTATGGACACAATTTATCCCCCCATATATTCAGCTATTTGATTTCTCTCATCAGTATTTTGTAGTTCTCGGTACCAATTCCTATATACGCTTTGTTAGATTTATGCCTAAGTATTTTTTCAAAGCAATTGTGATACTGTATTTTTTTATTCCAATTTCCACACGCTCATCACTATTTTACAGAAATGTGATTGATTTTTGTATGTTGGTATTATATCCTGTGACCTCGATGAACTTATAAATTCTATGGATTTTTATAATAAATTCCTTCATAGTTTCTAGGTAGAACGTCACGCCAACTGCAAGCAGGGACTACGGTTTCTCCCTTTTTTATCTGCAGGTCTATTCTTTTCTTTTCCTGAACAATGGAGCTGGCTGGGACTGAAGAGCGCTGGAGCGAATGTCCTTGTCTGGCTTCTGAGCGCAAAGGAAAGCAGCCAGTATTTCACATGAAAAACGGTGTCAGGGTTAAGTTTACTCCATCTGCAGCTCATCAAACTGAGGGAGTTCCAGTTATCCCGACTTCGCTGACCGGATCAGAAATGGGTGTTGACTGCTCGGCATTATTTCGTGATCCTGACCTTTCCCCTTCACGTTGTCGGTAAGTCTGATGTCCTGACTTGATCTGCGAGTGCTGCACAAGCTTTGTGCAGTTGAAATAAGCATCCTACAATCAGGTCTGTAGTTATTTCCAACACACTGCTAACTTCTATTTGCTAATAATTAAGGATGACTTATTTTCACTGGTGAGAGATGTTCACTCTATTATTTGTATGTGTGTGTGTGTGTGTTTGATTTTTTTTGTTTTGCTTTGGGATCAATGTTAATACTGGGTAAAACGTGAGAAGTATTCCACGCTACTTCCAAGAAGAGACAGAGTACTGGTACAGTACAAGCGCACAGTGAAATTAATTCAGGCACCAAAACTTCCATATAAGAACGTTTAAAATCCCAAGTCCAATTTCCTTAACCATTACGGGACCATCCAAATAATCTATTTCATATCAGGAAGCTATAGTACTTCGTGCTCGTTGAGATATTGGTCCAGGTCACTTAAGTTGGCAAATAAATGTGTTGAGTCATCCAAGGCTCGTTTGCCCTTCAGTCCTGCTTTTGCTGTGTCCTACACATTCCAAAACACCACATTTTCATTTTCAAAGTATTTTTAAAATTTCTTTTTAGACTTCTTCTTCGATCCATGCATTATTCAAAAAATGGAGTATTTCTAAATGTTCTGAAGTTCCCATGTAATCTTTCTGTTACCAATACCCTATTTGACGCCAGTGTAGTCAGAAAACACACTCTGTATGACTTCGATTCTTTTCACTGTAATAAGGCTCTCTTTCCGGCTTGGGGCAACATCTACCTTGGTATAGACCCACTGAGGAGGGTATTCTGCTTGCTGACCGGAGTACTCACTGAGCGTCAACCAGTACTCGCTGACTAATGGCATGAGCCGAGTTCTTCCCCCATTTTTATTAGTATGTATATGTGATTCGTAATGGTTACATTGAACTTGAGAATTTTGAGCGCACGCACACACACACAATGTGGTCTCTGTAGCGTGTCAATGTCACGTTCCCTCCTGCTTTTCACTGCCCTACCTCACCCTCCCCCCGGACTCCCAACATCTCACGCATATGACACTATTATTTATTTGAATTCGGGGTTTCTCACATTAGAGGAACCACAGGACATTTAACTTTCTGAGTCTGACCTCACCAAGCACGTGACCTCAAGTTGTGTCCACCTACCTACAAATGACTCAAGTCTATCTGCCGCTATGGCACAGTGGCACTCCGCTGTGCACCCACCGTTCTGCTGACACATACTCTGGCACCTTCCACACTTCAGCTGTTGGTGGTTGAGCGGCCACAGAAATGGGTAACCACGTACCTCCGCTATTTGGTGCTTACAGCTCTTGTGGAAAGTAAGAGTTGAGTTCTTCGAAACAGCCTGACAAAGCTGACAGTGACACTCAGCCTCCAAATACAGCACTGAATTTATAGACCTTACTTCTATTCGTTTATACTTCACATATTTTCTAGCTCTATTTGATTTATACATATTCAGGATCAGTATATTTACTTGGTCGACTGAGGTCTCTCCAGCCAGGCCCCTCCTCCCGGCAGGCCCCTCCTCCAGCCAGGCCCCTCCTCCTCACAGCACAGTCAGCTGCGAAGTCCTTAGTGATACGCCGCTGATGACTACAGCACCCCATGATCTGGTCACATTCTGAAAGTCCACACGTCTGTGAACACAGGAGCCTTCAGAGGGACATTTTACATCGAAACCACAACACAAGGCCTTACAGTGGCTGGTGCAGGCACTACAGCATACCCACACATGCTAGTGTCCACAATTCACCATTTTGAGCAGTGTATAAAAACCTTCCCTTCCTTGCTGCCCCTTAACCTTTCTCTTGTAAGATGGTCATAAATACTCCCCCTAACTCACTGAAAACTGCATCTGATGATGTGAAACTCCCTGCTCCGATCAGCAAACCTAGCTTCGGGCACTCACAAGAGAAAGGCGACCCCCTTGGCCCGCACCTTGACCCTTCTGTTGTCCCTTCTTCCTTCCTGACACCCAGAGGTAGGCCTGCTTCTGCTTCTTGTTACCCCCCGTTCTCTCTGCTGCGCTTCGTCCCCCACCGCTTCGGGGCAGGAATCTGGAAACACATCCCCTTGTTTCCCTACGCCCGAGGACATTCCCTTCCCTTCACTGCTGACGGACGATTTCTCCAGGTCCAGAATTAGAAGCGGGCAGCTCCTGTCTTCCAGCACTCGGCCAGCCGCCTGCCACCTCCGTGGCTTCTAACGAGAAGCGGGATGGTGCTCACGTTGCCCTCCTCTGCAGGTATGATGCTGTTTCTACCTGGAGTTTCTTGGGGTTTCTATTTACCCCCCCCCCCCCCACTGTTGTAGTTTCTCAAGTTTGACAACCGAGTTTCCTGGTGCGGATTTCTTTTCATTCAGGCTGTTTGGCCTTCACTCGGCTTCTGGCACGCAGCCTGAGTGCTTCAAGCTGCAATAGTTTGGAAACCTTCGATCACGATTTCTCTGAATGGGGTTTCAACCCTGCCACCCATCTACTCTTTTTCTGCCCGCTCATGAAAAAAATTCCACCTTTGGTTGTAGTTCCAGAGATCTCTGATGCTCCGTCATTTTTTATTTTCTCTTGTTAAGATTAAGTAATTTCTACCTGTTTTTCTTCAAGTCCACTGGGTCCTTCCCCGTCCCCGCTATCCTGCCCCTCAGGGCTCTTCTGTTTTTCATTTCTAACATTTTGGTTTAGTACATCATTCTCACTCTTAATTCTTTGCTTGAGATTTTCTATTTCCTGGTGAGGCACTCTCTCCCCTCCACAACACTGGCTTCCAGCATCTCCACAACTGCTGACAGCATTTTTATGTGTTTTTTTTAAGCCTGAGTCAGATACTCGGAGCACCGTATCATGCTGCCGATGGTGTGTTGGCTGTATCTCCCCATTCAGTGATTCTCAGACGAAACCCAGGCATCTCGGGAAGTACTGACTCTTGGATGTTACGTTAGCCTTCATGAGAACAGGCCCTTGCTCGTATTGCTTTAGTAGGAAAATGGGTGCTGCTCCTCACTGCTGCCAGGCATGGGCGGGTGTCTAGGATTCCCCTTTGACACTGGGAGTAGGGTGGCGAATCTTGATGTTGCTACCTAGGGTGGGGAGTTCTGGCTGGGCAGAAGGCTGCTACAACCAAATGCCTGTGTCCCCACCGCTCAGATGTTAAAGCCTTAGCCCCCAACGTGAAAATATTTAGACTTGGATACAGAGACGGCTTGAGAACTGCGTGGGACAAAGGGAAGAGGACTCTGAGAAAATAATGATCTGAGTATCAGAGGATCAGGGCACGTTGCTATCACAAGGCCTGAGAGTCAGAACAGAACACCCCTTGGTAAGGTCTCACATCAACCCAATGAACTGGACAGAAAGAGATGTTCCCCACACCACCCTCTGAACACCACTCAACCGCCCCCTGCAGGTGAGTCCAAGACGACAGAAAAGAACTGACAGAGGCCCCAGTAATCACCCGCTCTCAGGAAGGCGTGTGCTAGCTCTGCCGGAGGCAGGCCCAAGCAACCAGCGCCGCACAAACCCCAGGTCTCGGATTTCCCCACAACGGGCAGACAAGCAACCGAAAGGCCACAGCCCAGGCCCTGCACAGAGTCCACATCGCTGCTTCCCAAGGCGGGGAGAAGCCGGCGGAAACGAGGCGCACATCGCTCACCGCCCCCGTGCCCACGCTGGCTGGGTGCCGCGACAGAGCAGAAGCTAGAAAACAGAGGATTGCTTCCCCGTCCACACTGCTGTGCTTTAGGGTTTTCAAAGGATTTCTGAGGCACAGGCTTCATTTAGTGCCGAGCATATATTCCAAATTAACTCGCCACACATGCCATATTACTTATGTTTCCTTTAGGATACTGCATGGCAAATATTAGCGGTCTTCTAACCACTAGCTGTTCAATACCCTGGGGTGTTACAAACAATGAAATTTCTCTACCTTTATAGTGAATCACTTTCTTATAATTACATTTTAGTTGCCAAATTCAATATGCTATTTAATAGAATAATTAGAGAATCAATAAACTAAAAATAATTTAATATATTACACTATTTCTTTCACCCTTTGATTAATTTTCTGAACTTTTAGGAGTTAGCACCAACACATAATGAGAAATATCAACAATTACCAAAAATAATTAGTGATTCTTGTTGAATAATCTCCACGCAGATGACAACACAAAGGAAGAGAGAAAGTGTGCTCGGTGAGAACGAAGCCGACGGGCGTGGGATGGCACGTCCAAGCACCACGGCTGCGTGCTGGGTATCGTCGCCACCAGAGAGCCAACGGCTCAGCAGCAACGGACAGCGACGCAATCAGCGGCCTGGCCCGTCCTCAGCCGCTCACGGCCGGTGATCTCCATGTGTGCAGTACCCCCAGGGGCACAGCCAACGCAGGCGTGATGCCACGTGTACAAGCAGAGACTGATCTGAGAGGCCTAAGGACAGAAGGTCGACCAAGGTCACACAGAGGACCACGTGAGTGGAGGCCCTAGGAGGGGCTCACACACAGCCGGTGGGCAGCAGGGTGCCAGCCGGACAGGCGTCCGCCTGAGGGGCGCGTCAAAGACACGGTGGCGACAACAAGTGTTGGGAGACAGAAGAGAGGCAGGAGAGCAGAGACTGCGCCAAGTGTGTTTTACCAATGACAGGAAAACTCCGCAGCTGTCCGCGTGGCCGAGAGTCGCTGTCAGAGGAAGGCCTGGGACAGAACTGGGGGCGGGGGGGGAGGGAGACGGCAAAAGGGGAGAAGAGGCGTCAGGGGGCAAGGTGCGTTCATCCACGGCTCCGAGAGCTTAGAAAGACAGGACCACGGAAAAGGCAGAACCCAGCTGGGCCTGGTGGTGTAGACCTGTAGACCCAGAACGGGGGGAGGCTGAGGCAAAAGGACCCCAAGTTCGAGCCCAACCCGGACAATTCGGCTCAGCGAGACCTATCCCCAACGTAAAAACTGACACTGGCCAGGGATGCAGCTCAGTGTTAAGGCCTTGGGCTCGTTCCCCAGAACAAAAGCAAAACAAAACCAGCGACCCCAAGTGAAAGTGGTCCGCTGCGACAATAATGGTACTACCAGTGCAGAACAAGGACAGCAAGCTTCAGCTCTGGCTCTGGCATGGCTACCTGCCTCCCTCGCGGGCCTCCACCACCCCCACGGCCACTGGGCCTCTGCCACGCTCACAGCAGCAGCTCGCTCCCACTTTCCTTCCCAGTTTATGTTCAGGCATACGAATCATTCACATCCGTATACACAGGTTATAAGGAAACCGTGCCCGTAGCACGGATGTTTCTGTGACTCCGATGTATTCAGTTGAAATACTTCGTGTCCTGGTGACACGGCTCTCCCACTTTACACGCACTTCTGACTTTGGGGGATATTCTTATCAAAGTCCACTCGTGATACGACGAAACGTCACGCAACCATTAAGATTATTTTTGACAAATGCTCGGTAAGTGAAATCGTCTACAAGTATAATCCGTCCTAATCTAAAAACGCTTACAAAGCAGTTTATCACGAAAGATCTCAACAACGAAAAATCTATCAGAGAAAGAAACGTGACAGATGCTCACGGGTGCGGGGACGAACCCGGACCAAGGGCGGCCCGCTCTGCTCACGCCTCATCCTCCCCGTTAACCTACCGTATTCCAACGAGCAGGAACTTTACCAAAACTTTAACAAATGGAAAAGAACACTGAAGCCCGAAGACAGAATCCATTTCCAGTCCTCCTACACTGCTGTCTGGCAGCCAAGGTTTTGGGGGGAGATGCCTGCCGTATTTGTGGGGGTCGCTCACACAGGCCACGCCGCCTTGCAAGACTCTGATCACACAGGGAAAACAGTTTTAGTAATGAGAATATCACGGCAGGAGTTGCAGGCACTGAAGAAGGAAAAGTTTCACAGCTGAACAATCGCTTCTCTCGTTTCTGCCTAACGTGGACAATTCTCAACAAGCTGTCCATGTGCCTGCTTCCTAGGCAACGCATGTGCACAACCAAAGTACTGCAGATTTTGGTGGACCAATAAGGAGACATGCAGACAAATATGACAGCACTAAAATAACTACTAATCTAGGGTATGGTCTGTGGTGTTTCCACATTTATTTGTGCATTTTTTTTAAATTTTAGAGAAGAAATTATTTTTGACAAAGCCTGTGTATAAGCATTAAAAATCCTACCGTTCTATCACTAAACAGGTGTGGTAGGGGGACAGCAAGTTCAAGGCCAGCCCAGAGTATGGAGTGAGATGTCTCAAAAAAATCCTACTGTTCTAATGAGTGTTCACAAAAAAAAAATATAAGAGAAAAGTAGATTCCTGGGTGTAAATGTCAGACTGAATTTTAAGAGTTATGGCTTAGAAACATGTTTTCAAAAGCTCCCTAGCATGTGTGAGTCCAAGGCTGTCCTGAACCAGCCTGGGCTCCAAAGTAATACCCTGCCTCAAAAATAAATAAATAAATAAAAACAAAAACAAAAACAGAAAGAAAGAAAGAAAGAAAGAAAGAAAAGAGAAAGTTCCCTAGCGTAGCAGACATGCCCGAACCCCAGGGCTGCTTTCCTGACTTGCATCAACACACACCCTCTCCAGACAAATGCACGTGCCAGATAAACACCAGGGTGGAGGTGTAGCTTCAACCACGACTGTCAGGAAGTCCACAAGAACACTCATCTGCCAAGAGTGGCCAATCCCCAGTCAGCAACTGGTCTAGGAGAGGGCAGGGTGGTGCCCAGGCTGGACCGGCCTTCCGGGGCCTCCTCACCTGGCAGGGGAAACACTGCGCCGCCAGCCTCTCTTGGGTCTGCGTTTTTCAGACTCCTAAAAGCCTTCACATCATCGTAGGAGGTGGGCAGAGTGTAACTGAGGATTTCCACACCGAAAGAAAACGCAGGCAAAGAAGGACGCGAGAGGCTGTCGCACTGTCACATGGCTAATTTTCATGTCTGTTACACTTGGTGGGCAAAAAAGGAATACACAAAACCATAGAAAGCAACGCACAAACGCCACTTCCACAAGAGGTTCTAGAGTAGAAACGCCTCCTAAGGGCTAGAGAAAGCAGCCAGCAGCTGTGGGAGGGACAGCACAGGAGCAGGGAGGAGCAGGGCGGGCAGAGACAAAGGCCAGCACACCAGGCCAGGTGCCCTCAGGACATCAGATAAGCCGCAGCCCTGCAGGTGAGCAGGCCGCACAAACTCGGCCAGTCTTCTCTGGGGTCCTCAGGATGACAGCCACGGTAGCTGAAGACGGTCTCCCAGAAAAAAGACGATAGAACGCTGTTCACAGTAACAAAAAATGCCAAATTCCTCGTGGCATTTAGAAAGCCTGACATGGAGGGACAAGAAAACCTTAACCAAACACCACCTGAAGATGTAAAGGTTTAGTCTGAAGACAGACATTATTTTTGGAGGTGAAGATGTAATACTGTAAAGATGCCAATCCTCCCTAAATTAAATTTATGCTTTTAACGTAATTCTAATGAAAATCCCTACAGTGTTCTGTTTTAACTCACCAGTGTAATTCATGAAAAGAATTAAGAGACAAAACTATGAAGCAGAAGGATAATGACTGAAAGTGTCTGCCACAAACTTTAAGACAATAAATAACTATAACAACACATGGTAACGTTTTTCTTTTCTGTGCAGTGGGTCTTACAAACAGGGAGTTCCACTCTACATCTCTGACCTTTTCTGTTGGTTTGTTTGTTTGTTCGTTTGTTTTTGAAATAGGATCCTACCAAGTTGCCCAGACTGGCCCCAAACTTGTGATCCTTCTGCCTCAGGCTCCCGGTTAGCACTGATTAAAGGCATGAGCTCCACGCCAGGCCTACCTTACGACTTTTCTTTATGTAAGAAAGAAAATGAGCTGACACTGAGGTGAGCACAGACTCTACAGGCAAGTCAGCAATACAACTAAATGTGTATTCGTTCATTTGTAAAACAAAAGAGGTGACATCCCTAGGAAACAATACAATGTTCTCTATACTAATATGTAAGTAAACTGTTGTCATGTCATTCTAAAGTATAACAGTGAACCTATGATTTTGTATGACATTAGTTACTTCAGGTATGTTCAAACACTGTGATGTCAATGGAAAAGTCGTGGCAAACCACACCCACGCTAGATGACTGGAAAATAGATACCAGAAGCCTTGAATGGAAACATCAGGGTGTGACCCCTGCCCATCAAACTGCGTGTGTCTAGGATCTAGAAATCCCAGGTGGCTCCAAGACCACGCAGGTGAGGCACGCATACGCTGCCTGAATGAGCGAGCAAGTGGGTGAAGTTGTAGAAAGCAGGAGAATGCTAGCATCTGTACATACATATAATAGAGCAGGCAGAAATAAATATTTTATAAAGTTCCATACATGTCATGATACATGAAGCATTTCTGGACTATTTATATCCTTTGACCTAGTAATTTCAGTTCTACATTATATGCTAGACTAATGACAAAAAAACCAAACAAACAAGAATTTATGTTTTCATCTGATTAGTTAAAAATAAGAACAACATTGGAGGATGTACCTGAACTGTACCCAAATAGAATAGTTAAATAATTCATGCTACACAACTAAATAATTCAGGAAGTCTACAATATATTTTTAAAGAAAATTTAATGTGAGAATTTCTCACTATTTAATGATAATTAAAGGATACAATAAAAATGAATTGTAGTGTGATTGCAAGTATAAGCCCACATGCAGGCACACTTGCACGCACAGAGAACAACTCAGTAGGAAAAGGGCCGATATCTTACGACGCATCTTAGGTCCCCTTTCTTTCTTGATCTTTCTCATAGTCTCCAAATGTTTTAAAGTCTTAGAGTTAGAATGTTTAGGAGAAAAACAGAAATCAAAACTGCTTTTGGGTCAGGAATTAAAATCACATAGAATTACTTGTATCATTCTTCATTTAATGTCTGTTCCCGATTCGGGTGGAGTTAGAGCGGAATCACAGCCACCTGGCCCTCAGCTGCCCTCTGACTGCCTGACACGTTACATAAACTTAACTAACATTAGTAAGTGAATAAACAAGAGAGAGAGAGAAGAAGGGGAGGAGGAAAGACAGAAGGTGAGCGGGCCACGGGCAGATGCGCGGACAGCTGCGTGGAGGGCAGGGCCAGGTCGCGCTGACTCAGTCAGGACACGGGGCTCCTGCAACCTGCAGCTTCGCAAGGACACTCTGGGGGCCCAGCCACTGCCTGGCCCGCGCTACATGCTGACCACACAGCAGACCCACCGAGACTGGCCTCTTGATTAAGGCAAGAATAAACACGAAGGGGCGCCTCTTTTTTCATCTCCGACTCCAGGGCACGGTAAGCACAACGAAAACTTGACCTAGTAGCAAGGGCCGTGCTTGGGCCGGTGTGTGTGACCAAGGTCTCAGCAGAGTATCAGTAAGATCTGGTCAGCAGGGACCACCCCAGACGGTCTACTTATTTCTTTTTTAAATACCATGTCACCAGGGAACATTCATCTTCTACCTCCTGTTGTGACACCAACTCCCTCCGTATGTTGTCTGGAAATTCGAAGAGGGCGCCCTGGTTCTGAGCCACACACAACAGGCCGCGAGCTCCCGGAGGAAGCAAGGCGCGCCGGCTGGGCTCTGCTGGCTGTCCCACGGCCGTGCCGTGCCTCTAGACGCCCAGAGCAGAAGACTGCAGGGCCCACCGCCCACAGGGAGCCCCAGGATTCGCCCTGTGCCTCAGAAGTACCCTGCCTCTCCATATCCGAGCAAGCCTTCTCCTTCCACCATGTTTCTGATTGTCCCACATCTGGGCTGCACTTGGTGTCCTGCAGGTCTGAAATTCAGAATTTTCTAACCACTTTCCCCAACATTTGAATTTACTCATGCTGAAAGGCGATTCTAAGGTATGAAACATGGGTGTGACTGTCTGAAAGGAACTGGTCAGCTTCCCGCTGAGTGATAAGTAGAAGAGATAGGAGTAATTTTCTTCTATAAATTGAACAAATTATCTTGTGAATAACTTTTCTTACAGACACAAATTCATCAATGACGACAAATATGCTGACAGATCACAGAGCCTTAAATGGAAACATCAGCTCAATGATGCTGATAATCCCAGGTCGAAATATTAGCGTGTTTTATTTTGGCAATATTTTCAGACTCGGTATTACAAAGGGTGTGCTACAGGTACAGAGTATCACTTTCAAATTAAATTTTCTTGAAACTCTAAACAAAATTCATCTGTTTTTTTTTTTTTTTTTATTAATGAAACAAGTCCTCTGACCTCGTAATGGAGAGAGCCACCAGCATTTGGATGGGAAAGGGGTCTTGGGAACGGGAGGCGGGAACACAGGGCGAGGAAGGGGAAGCCGGGTGAAGCCGTGCGCCGTGTGTTTACGCGCGGGCTCCCACGCTAAGCGCGGCTGCCGTGTGCCCCAGACATAGTCTGATAAAAACAGCAACTACGGGGAAACAGATAGCCCGTGCAAGGGAACAGCTACGAAACAGATAAAATGCATGAATGAAAAGCAGCCGAGAAGAAAACCAAAAAGAAAAACAGTAGCATAAGGTTACCGGGGTCACAGCAAACATGGGACCCTAAAAAGAAAACCTGCTTCTGCGCCTCCCAAACAGCGTGGACGCGGCATGTCTGTTTGACAACCGATCTGCAAAGGTTACACTGCGACGTTGTCATTCCGCATCAGTAAAACGACTGGACCCGTGCTTTATCGCCTCTCTACCCTCAAGGCCAGGAAAGGGGTACGTTTTCGCACTTACCCCACCGACAATATGAAAGAGAAACAACACGATTATAAACAGATGAACCCTTGCCACCAGCCCTGCGCATCAACAGCAAGCCTTGGGCAACTCATACTCTCGTGGGGGAAGGGGTGGTAACATTCGTTTCTCTCATAGCCCTCAAAGAAAAAAAATATAGTAAGAAAAAACAATATTACATGACTCTTAAGACACAGGACCATACATAATTTAGTTCTGGACCCAGAGTAAATGTCACGTGAAATCTCCACCCGCCAGCCCTGGGCATGTGCCCGAGTGGACAGGAGGAACTCGACATTGGCAGTGACCAGGCCATCCATCACAGTTGCCGCTCCACATCTCTGACAAAGCTTTGATCTGTCCTTTGTTAGAAACTGTAAATGTTGCCGGAGAGCACGCACGCCACTGGGTGCTTCTCGAAGACAATATTCTAAGAAATGGATGAATGTATTTGCAAAACCATTTAGCAAACACATTTTGTAGCTCACATCAAACACAAAACATTCGTTTCCACACAGATGATCAGAATAACCACGGCTAAACTGGAAATATTTTCGTTTGCAATTGAAAGACACGTTCTTGCTGTCAAAACATTTCTAAATAAAATATGTTCTTTTCCAAAGGTACTTAATTTGGTAAATATGGGCCTGTGTAGACATAGATTTGGAGGAATTCAGACTTATTTATGGGTTCATCAGGACACAAAAATAATGACTTCCGATTATTTTTTTATTCTATGGAAGAAACAGAGCAAAAGCCTTTTTCTTATCATCTCCCTTAATTCTTATTATTAAAGTCAGAAATGGAAAGGAAATCGGAGGCCTCGAGTTCAGTAATTGTCTGCCCATCTCATAACTAGTAAAAGCCCACAGCAACCGGATGGCATTCAGGTGCCAGCAGCGGCAGTTCTAAAAGCCTTAAATTACATTTCTCCAAATATAACCTAAAATCTGAAAATACAGATTCCAGGGCCAGGCAGCAGCTCCAGGTTGCTGCAAGCATGCTCCTCCACTCAGCCGGGCTCCACGCCCGTGCAGCAGAATCCGGGGAGGCCACCGCACCGGTGAGCACCGGACTCTCCGTAGGGCAGCATGGTGGGAAAGAGGCGGGAACTGCAGGCTCCGATAGGTGCTGCCACTCCGCTCCGTGAAGGGGGGCCAGGCGACCCCCAAGCTGCGCAGGAAGCCAGGAGCCTGGGGGACTGAGTCCTCCCCGTTGCCTAGGGGGCAGCTTGCTGTTTTTCTGGGAAGCTCCGGCAAGTGTACAGTTAGGATTGGCAGGTTACGTGGCATCTCTCACCACGCGGCCACAGGGCTGAAAACAACCATAGTCGGTCGTGCACAGCGGGAGGCCAGGTCCCAACGAAACTTGATTTAAAGAAACACGAAGTGGACGGGGGAGAGGGTGCAGGTGGACTGGCCCCGGGAGCAGTTGTTTGCTGACTCATCTAAGAATCATCACACCCCCTAGGAGGGTAATGCACAGTGTTTCCCTGGACAAATCTCAGTCTCGTGGGAGGCCGTGGGAACAGCAGCGGGAAGGAGCATCCTGCAACATAGGAAGACCCAGGACTCACGACGAGGCCTGCGACGCTTCTCAGCTTGTGCTTACAACGCCTGTGACTGCTTCTGAGCTCACCTTGGTATCAACGAAGGGGGCACCTGGAAGCCACTTTCCACACCTGCTCTGCCCGGCTAAGAGGCAACGCAACCAGAGGAACGCGCGGTCCGGAAGCCTACGTGGCTTTGGAGAAATCACAGCGCCGCTCAGCAGGGAAGATGCGCGCCTCCGGCTCTTCACAGCCCTCCCGCTGCACCTGCTGCTGCTCCGGCCGCAGCAGGGCTGGCCCCGCCCTGGTGGGTGCTCACCACCTCCGCTTCACAACACCCAGCGCAGACACAACTTTCCAGGCTTCATACGACACGTGGGAACGGAAGCCAGCTGGGGTGGGGTGCAACCCTGCAATCCTCGGACTCAACGAGGCTGAGGCGGGAGGATCACAAGTTCAAACCCAACCAGGGCAATTTAGCGAGACCTTGTCTCAAAATAAAAAATAAATACAGGCTGACGAAAGATCTCAGTTAAAGGCCCTACATGCAATCCCCGTCACCATGACATAAAACAGCAACTAAGAGCTGAAGAGAATTTGCCACATATCATACAACAAGCGTGCGACAGCACACAGATCTGAACTCAGGACCGCCACGGGGTCCGGGCTCTCACCCAGCAGACCGAACTGCACACACAGCCTGGAGTGGGTGCCACTGCTTCTCAGGACACGAGGAAGGAACGGAGCTCTCTCAAAGCCCATAGCTTTGCGACAGTAAGTGCCCGAGCTACTGTGTGCGCAGCACCCAGACGGGCCGGGCTGGGGCTGCGCCTCTCACCCTGCTGCGCACCCATTGTCTCAAAGCTGCTCGCCCACCAGCGGCCGTCAGCACAGATGGGCGCTGTCTGATGAGGCGCCTCCTGGAAACCGTCCACCCTTTGGGAATAGAACTTTGCTGGGATCTGCACCGTTGCCCCGTTTCTCCCTCTGCTCCCTCATTTGGGCTCTGGGGTGGCTGCAGGTTCCCAAGCAGCTGGAAGTAGCTCAGCCTGCGGGTTGCCGGCCATGCCACCCTGGGACGTCACTGACACGGTCAAAGCATGCCTGGGGGTCCCAGCTCCTGTCTGTGATCCACTCACCTCTGTGCCCCTCACCTCCCTGACCCCAGCCTCTCGTCTGTTCCTGACTCCGGTAACAGCCCACTCACGAACGTGCTGTGCACGGACTCACTGAGCAAGCGCCCTGGCGGGGCTGCGTCTTTTCCCAGGTGGCTCCTCAAGCTCCCCGGGGTGCGGTGCCACTCGCAGCGCCTTCCTCGCTGCACAGCACAACTCCGCACTTCACGGACGCACAGCGGTTAGACTAGCCGCTGCCTAGCTGAGGCGGGACATCTGGGATGTTTTCAATTTGTAGTTATTATAAATAAAATTGCTACGAACATGTGTGTATGAATTTCTGAGGGAACACAATTTTTTATTTCTCTAAGAAAAATGTCTGTGTGACACAGGCATTTTTTTTTAAACCATCTTACACTTGGGTCTTTGAATTGTCCTGACCTAGTTTTGAGGCCTTGGCTCCGGACCGGTCAGATCCCACTTCCTGTGCAGCAGATACCCTTCACATAACAACCACACCCTACTCTGGGCTCCACCCGTCAAGTCCAGGCACCAGACACCAGGGCCGGCCCCTCGGTCAGGTAAGCCAGTGAAATTCTTCAAAGCATTCAGTCCACAGGGAGCCTGCAAAAGGCAGCTTTCCCCAGCTCTGCTGGCCATAGCCGCGGCCCCCTCCCACTCCCACCTGGTGCTCTCCGTTCCAGGTGGCAGCCTCCATCACGGTCCTGTTGGTGGCCCGACTCTCTTGTCCAGAGCTGTAACAGTGAGTCCTGCCTTTCTTCTACCCCAAGGCCCATGTTGCGGGCTGCCATCAAATTAATCTTTAGCTTTTATCAAACAGCCCAAGAACACACGGGATGAGTTGTATAATATTTGCATACTTAATATTTATGGATAACCTGCCAAGCCATTTGCTACAGTAACTGTCACGTATGTCCTCAGGCGATGTGAGAGTAACGAGTTGGTTTTCAAGGCATTTTTTGACATTTAAAAAAAAAATCACATTGAGGTCATTCTCAACTATTTCTTGCTTCTGAGAATTTCTACCAAAAATAGGTGCTGAATTTTACAAGCTGTTTTGCGTGAATTAATACAGTCACAGATTTTTATTGTTTAGCCTGTTGATACAACTAAGGATGACAATCATAATTTTCAAACTATGAGCCAGCCTTCAGTACCTGGAATAAGTTCTATGTAGTCACAGCATACAATTCTTTGTGTGCGGTGCTGGAATAGTCAATTTGTTAACGTGATGTTGAAGATGCTTGCCACTAAGCACAGAGAGAGCAAGAGCTGCGGCTCTGTCACACTGTACCCTGCCTGGCCTGGCTCTAAAAGTCGCAGTACTCTCATAAAACAAACTCGGAGAGACGAATCCTTCTTTTTTTAAAGATATCATGTAAAATTGGCTTCAATTCTTCCAAAGTTTGGAAAAAATCTCCAATAAAACTCATTTCAAACCCGCTGGCACCAAACACTGCACAGAGGGCTGGGGTGCGGCTCGGTGCCTGTCTAGCGCGCTCCAGCCCTGAGTTCAGCCCATGGCACGGCAAGAGAAAGAGGACCGTGGGGAGGAGAAGAAAGGAACACAGAAGAGAACACTGAGCTGAAATTTACTTTTTCAGGTAAATAACACATTCAGTTTCCTAATGTCTCCCGGACCGTGCAGGTTACATCGATTTAACCTTGTCCAGGTTTGGGTGGACTTCAGGACCGTGTCCATGCCACCGAAGTGACTGCCGGGGCTGGGCAAAGCCCTTTCCGGTCCTCCCCTCCTGCCGCTGGGACTTCTGCAGGGGTGTGGGGGCAGTTCCTGATCATTTCTCACATGGCGCTTTGGGTCTTTTGTGTTTGCACTGTCAGTCTTGCTAAAGGTTTGTCAATTTTACTGATCTTCTTAAAGAGCTAGGTTTTTTTCTAACATTGATTTCTCTTGCTCTAACTTCTGTCAATTTCACTAATTTCTCTCTTATCTTTATTATTCCCTGTCCTCTACCTGCATTGACTGTTTAGCTCGCCTTTTTCTCGTTTCTTGAGGTGGGCACTTAAAGATTTCTCCTTTTCCTTTTTCTCCGTGTGCTCAGTTTTCGCTTGCACTACCTCACTTTCTGACTTTGTGACCAGACACTTCAGAGAAGCTTGCGGGAGGAAAGGTTTATTTGGCTCACGGTTTCAGTCCATGTTCAACTGGCTCCAAGGCAGAAAATCCTGGCAAAGTGTGGTGGAGGAAAGCTGCTTGCCTCACGGTAGCCAAGGAGCAGAGCACAAGAGAGAGAAAGAAGCGGGAGAGAGATGGTGCGGAGGGCAGCCGGACCCCGCAAAGGTGTCTCCCACAACTCGCTGCCTTCAACCGGGACCTACCTGCTTTTCCCCAAAGTCTCATGCATTTGGCTGTTATGCATTGTCTGTGCAACTGTGTGCTCTTGGGAGATCGGGGCCTGGTCTCGAGTGTTGGACTGCATGCATGTAAACTGGATTACAGGCATGGGTGGAAGATTACCACCTTCTGCACCTGGAAGGGGTCAACACTGAGGCTGAACCAGGAGTAGATCACGCGGATGGGTGTTGGGTGATATCTAAGATGGCGCCTGCCAGAAGTCCCAGAGGAGGCCACCTCAGGTGTTTACCAGGGAAGATGATTGGGCCAAGCCGTTTCCACCCTGGCAAACCACGTGTGATCCCAATACTATTACTACGAGCACCAGGCGCCTGCCTGAATGGACATCTTGCTGACTGGCTTAACACGCGCTTACGTAGACACCATGTCAAATTGCCTACTCTCCCCTCCTTGCCACGTTCTCCCTCTACCCTACATAAGCTTCTGTACTTCCTGAATAAAGTGAGTCCTCCCTCCACCCCATCCGGTACGTTGCATTTCCACTTTCATTCAGTTCTCTGTATTTTAAAATTTTTTCCTTTGCGATTTCCTTTCTTGGCCCAAGGATTATTTAGAATTGTGCCGTTTGGTTTCTAATGTTTGGAGATTTTCCTGTGCTGTTTTTGTTTTTTTTTTCTTTTGGTTTGATTCCATTATAGTCAGAGAAGCTTTTCATGTGATTTCAATTCGTCCCATTTTAAAGTTTGTTCTATGGTCCAGGATAATGTCTGTCTTTTGAAATTGTATGCTTCATGTGTATTTGAAAAAATGTGTGTTGCTTTTGTTGGGTGAAGTATTGTATGCTGAGTAAGTACTGTTAATTGTAGTCAATAATGTGTTTCAGATCTTTATTTCTGATTGCCTGGGAAATATTCTAAGGAATTGCAAACATCGTAAACTTTAAATCTGCAAGTGGGAGGGTGGCTTTTTCTCTTTTTGCTTCATGCATTTCATGGTTCTGTTACTTGGTGCATACACACTTAACATTATTTGTTTCTGGTAGACATTCTTTTTATCACTAAGAAATGCTCTTGTCTGCAGTAATTTTCTCTGTTATGCAGACTTTCGTTACAAACTGAGTGCTCGCCACTTCACAAACATAAACATATACAGAAGTCCTACCCTCCAGTAGCTCAGAATGTGACCATATTTGGGGGAAAAAATCAAAATGTACCTAGTTAAGGATGAAGTCATATGCATCACGCAGAACAGGCTGGGCCCTGACCTAATGATGCCGCGTTCTCATAAGAAGCTGGCCCGAAGGACCCAAGGACAGCGCGCAAGCAACACCGCGTGAGGACCAGGGCCCAGCACGGCACTGCTGCACGGCGCAGCACGGGAAGGATGTCTGCACGCCACCCCGAGGCAGGAGAGAACCAAGGAACGATCCAATGCTGGTGTCGAGGAAAGCACAGCCCTGCCCACACCACAACTTCAAACTTCCACCCTCCTGAACTGAAAGACAAAAGCCTCCTGTGGGCTTAAGCCACATACGCTGTGCTTCCTTACTGTGACTGAGATTCTAACACAACTGCACTTGCTCTGCTGTAACAAGACACGGATTCTTCTTACAATGTTGTGTGTCTTGCGTTCCATTTTCTGTCATTTTACTTTCAGTCTACCTGTATATTGCACTGTAAGCGAGTTTCTTAAAGGCAATGTGTCATTGGGTCACGTGCTCTTGTCCAATCTGCAAATACACGTATTGTCATGGGTTTAGATCATTGGCATTTAATGTAGTTATTGATATGCAGTGGCCTCAATCTACAATTTTATCACTTTATTTCCTATGAGCCTTCTTACCCTCTCTTCCTATGCAATATGTGAACTTTTTTCTTAGAAACCTTGATGGGTTTATTTTTAGCAATTTTCTGTTTTTTCTTCCGCGTTCTTAGAGCCTTGCGAGGACTGCGATACGTACATGCAGTTTCCTCCTCTGAGTGAAATGCAGGGACTTGACTTCTGTGCACGTGGGTCCTTTCAGCGTCTCCATTCTTTAAATGTCTTTTACACATTTCTTCTGTGTGCATTTAGCTCTACACCAGAAGGGTTACGATTCTGGTCCAGCCATCAGGTGTTCAAAACCCCTTAGAGAAGCAGGGTGGTCGCCATGGTTTGGTCCTGGAGTGACATGACCGTGGGAGGTAGGGTCGTGCCGGGAAGGGGCAGATGCCTGGGGTTTGATGGGAGCGACTGGGTCAACTTGTTGAAACTGGGGAGCTGCCAGCCAGGGCAAGGCTTTCAGATGTGTGTTGTTGGTTTGCGGGCCAGAAAGCGAGGGAGGGACACCCACCCAGGGTGTGGGTCCAGCCCACAGACTGAACTAAGTAAAAAAAGGGCGAGGAGACACTGTTACAGCTGCCCCCCCCCCCCCAAGGCCTGAGGCACCAGGCGTCTACTCCCTCCTGCCTCACTGGCCTCTGTCTGCAACGGGGTGAGCAGCTCTCCCCCTCCGCCATGGGCTTCCGCAGCTGCCCGCTGCCCTTGAACAGACCGAGCGAGCTTCTCCAACCGTGAGCTGAAACAAACCTTCCCTCCCTCCAGCTGCTGACGCCGGGTATTCTGCCACAGCAACGGGGAGGTAACTAAGACGGCAGCTTACACGATTCACGCCAGTGCAGGCATCCTGCCGCTCTCTCCCTTCCCACGTTTCAGCACTCCGTCTGTAAGGTCTTTCTGTTCAGAGAATTTTCCTCAGCTGTTCTTCAAGGAGAGGCTTGCTAGCCCCGACTTTCTCATTTTTCCATCACCCGAGGACACCCGGATTTCCCATTCGTCCCTGAAGGACGTAGGCACCGGGGCACGATCTGCTCCTGGCAGTTCTTTTCTTCATGAGTTTAAAAGCGTGCCGCTTCCTGCTGGCCTCATGGTTCCTCGTGACCGGCCGCCAGATTCTGCCCATCTCCTCTAAGCAACGTGGCATGTTTCCCTTACTACATTAGACACTTATTTTTTAATGTTCAAAGTTTAATTATGTCTGAGTATGAATTTGTTTTTATTCTGAAGTCCACTCAGGTTCATGAATTTGTAGTTATGGTGCTTTTGCCAAATGTGGGAAGCTTCACGATGTTATTTCTTTAAAAACTTTTCAGTTCCAGCTCGTTCCTAATCAACTTCTGGTTTTACTGATAGGAATATGGCTCCTGTTTTCGTCCCACGGGGCCTGCTGGTTCTTTTAACTGTTTCACTCTACTCCAATCTTTTATTTCTCAGTTTTCCAAACTGGCTAAATGCTTGATCCATCCTCAAGGTCATTGATTTAAAGTCTGTCACCTCTGTCAGCTACTGAGTCCTTCTAATGAGTTTCCTATTTTGTTCATCTTATTTTTAAGTTCTGTATCTTGTGCACGGTTTTATCTTTCTTGTGATTTTCTATTTTTATATTTATTTCAAGAGAATTCATAACTGTTCACTGATGTACTTTCAAGACCTAGTGCTTTAAAATCCTTTCCAGAGTAAGTCTGATTTATCCCTGTGTCAGTACTATTGACGGGGTTTTCTCATTCAGGTTGTACTTTTCCTGGTCATTAGCATGAACAGGTGACCTGCACCTGTGTTCTAGATGTTCTGGGGGTTACCTGGTGAGACTCTGCATGCTGTATAGAGCGAGCACACCCACCGCTGATAGGTGGCTAAAGGCCTCAGTGGGTATGTATACTCAGCCTGGCACTGGGCTTCTCCTGGCAGAAGTGGGGCACAGACTTCCGCCACCTGTCTGGGAGAGGACAGCAGCTCCAATGCAGGCCCTATAGCTATGGGGAGTGGAGAAGAAGGAGGCACTTGCCACCTTACAGTTGCAGGACTGGCGAGAGGCTCACCGCCCCGTGGAGGCCAGCGGAAAAGCAGGAGTGGGGTGAAGCTTGTGGTAACTGGGGTCACTTCTCTCTGCTCTTAGGGCTGTGTGACGGGGTGGAGGGTGGAGGTGCAGCTCTATGCTGAACTCGTGAACACTGCTGTGCTGCAGGAGTGAAAACCCCCAACACAGACAGAAGGGAAAGGGAGACCAGCGCCATGCGACGTCCTGGCACCACCACCTAACCAGGGAATCACCCGGGCACCCACATGTTCCGGGAGAGCCAACAGTGGAGTGAGGCATTACCCCCCAGCCTGCCCCCCGGAGGCCAGTGAAAGGGGTTGACGGGGGGGGGGGGGGGGCACTTATTCCACTCCTGTGTGGCCTGAACGGGACGCGTGTTGCCTAGATACGCTTTGTGGTTAGGCTACCATTTGCCTGGTCCTTACCCTACAAATAAGCTTCTCTAGGTGCAGTCAGTGCCGCTGTTGGCTGATGGTTCACAACTAGAGTTTCTACAGCGCGTGTCTGGGGTACATAGGAGGGAACAGGCCGCTCCCGACAGGACGCCGCAGGCCCAGAGTCCCTTGGCAGGCTGCTGCTCCTTTCCCCTTTTCAGCATTCCTGAGCTCACCCACCGTGTTCTGCTGGGGAACTTGTTCTAAGGAGAGGGCCTGCGGGGCACAGGGCGCTCTTGCCGGACAAAGGTGCAGTAAGAATCTACTCTTTGGATCACTACAATGGGCCAGGATAGCTGAGTCGCCATCCTCACAAGGTCACGCAAGTCTCGACCAAATACCACACATACCACACCCCCCAATACTGTACGACGTGATCTCTGCAAGTCCACGCCCACTGACTCTCTTCAAAAATCTCCCTATTTGTTTCCTGTGTATAAAGTGGTTCTGTTAACAAAGCCTGAAGGAACTGATCTTGTAAAGATACAGGGCTTAGGTAAGCATGTGTGCATGAAGCAAATGTCTGGAAAGTGGAGAGCCTGCAGTGTCTCCCGACAGGTAAGAGGAGAGCCTCGGAGAACAAAGGCCGCGCCAGTCTCACTTTCAGCAGTACTGCAGGCAGCAAACAGGCAACAGGGGCGCAGGGCCTTGTGCAACAGTCATCCAGTCGCTCAATCTACTCACGGCTAACGCCTTGTTAGGTAGACCCTGCCTGAAACTCCATCCCCGTGACATGGGCCTAGCCCAGATGTTTGATTTCAGACCCAGCTCTGCTTTGGGTGAGATCTGGGAAAGGAATTCTCAACAGAGGAAAGAGAGGACTGAGGAGGACCAGCCTCAGGGCGCACGCAGAGGCTCAGGGCGCCCTCTGTGGCAGACCGCTGAGTCCAGGGCGACGCACACATCAGCCCGAGCACTGCCATTAGCTCAGTTCCAACCCCCAGGACAACTGTGCATGATTTATGACAGCTTCATTATACAGGAGCATTTTCCCCTCTGGAAATGTTAATTTACAAATCACAGAAATTGCTACTTTCGTCAATAACAAGCAGCTGTGGCATTGTTAAAAATATATATATTAGAATCAAAAGACCAGGTCTGTTTCTCAGCTATGCTGTTTAGAAAACCTGGGAGTAACATCCATATTGCCTGGCGCCTCGATGATCTCATCTGTCAAGTGGGTATCGTAACACCTACTCTGCCTACCACCTCAGCATTAGAATGAAAAGCAGGCGTCCGTCAGAAACACCAATGCACAGTGTCAGCCTCTCTGATCACCACGGTGACCTGGCAGGCGGTACTAAGCAAACCGCCACCGTACTGACGCGGGGCTTCGAATCTGCTCCCACCCCATTTAGCACAAACTGCGGAGGCACCCGTGCGTTTGATCATGCGGTGCTTCCCGAGACAGCAGTTGTATGGTAAGGCTACATACGGGCCATATTAGCTTTCCAAAATATAAAAACTGCAAGGGTCTGAATTCCAAGACTCAGCAGGCCTGAAAGAAATGCAGGAAACAAAACTGGACTTTATTCGTTCCAATCCTGTTCATGCAAAAGGCCAGTTAATCCACGGGGAGGACAGTCTCTCGGGGCTCAAGTCATCCAATCAGCCAGTCAGCACCCAGCGCCCAGCGTGTCCCAGAGTCCACGCTGGAGACCAGGGACACGGGTGGGAAAAGCAGCCAAGAGGGCGGGAGCCAACGGTTCCGTGTGGGAGACACACAAGCATTATAAACAAGCATGAGAATGCTAACGGCGTTGGATAAATGGGTAATTCGAATTATTTTGAAATAGGTGTTTCTCATAAGCTTGAGGATACGCGTGTGTTTATAACCAGGATCAACCTAACAACCATTCCACACAAGTGGATGGGGAGCTGACAGAAAGGGTAATGGCGGCGCCGGCGTCTAATCAGGAGACGGCGCAGAGAGGCACACGGTGGTGCTCGTGTGGGACGGACTCTCACGCGGCGACGACACGTGTCTTCCACAAGAGGTGTCGGCCGCACGCGGGCAACGCCGAGTGGGAGCACTGCGGTACAGGAGCTCACACCACATGGCGTCCAAATCCAAACATCACAAAGAAACGCCAAGCTTAACCGGGGACCTGGGCAGCTGCGACCTTGAAGGAGCTAAGCGGGAAAAGGCCAAACCCGGGGCTTCCCGGAGGCTGCCACACCCCACTCCTGATACCAGTGCACACGAATTTGCTAAACACTTAAGCTAAAGAGCTACTGTTTGGATTTAGATCTAAAAATGCCCCCGAAAGGCTCATGTGTGCAGAGATGGGGCTTTGGAAGGTGGCTGGACCATAAGGGGCAGAACCACCAGTGGCTTGGTCCACGGAAGGAGTCCAGTTCGATGGCATCACTCTCGGGATGTTGCTGTCGCAGTGGAAAACTGACCCACACATGTGTGCTCTATGGGTCAGCAGACTAGGTCTGTTTCTCAGCTGTGCTGAGATTCACAGGAACAGGTGTACACAGCACAGCCTCAGAGGCCTTGGGGGTGAAGCCTCAGGTGCCTCTCGTAGAACATCCCAATGGAACAGCCAGGCACAGCCCAGACCTCACAGGTGTGGAATCTGTGTGCAGGAGCTCACGCTTGGGAGGGCGCTAGGCGCCTTCGGCACACTCGCCGCTACCACAGTCGCGGGCAGCACCGCTCTGCACCATAAAGGCCCCTTCCACTGCTCCCTCCTCCTCCCACTCTCTCTAGCTCCGGCTTTTCCCACCCCTCTGCATGGGGACCACCTGGAAAATGTTCCGGGAGCGGAGCCACAGGCATGCACTTAGGGGCCCGGGGTTTCCACCGGCAAGAGGCTGCTAGTTCCCTCCTCGTTCCTGCTGAGGGGACTCTCAGGCTGTGCATGGACCAAGGTTCGCCTAATCACTTGCCGAACGGACGATATCTGGGTTACTGTTAGCACTCTGCTAATCCCAAATAAATTTCTAAAGCTCACCTGTTACACATAAAGCTAGCACGAACCTGTCTGTCTATTTCTGTGTGAACACAGGTTTCATTTCTCCAAGATAAATGCCAAGAGATGTGATCAATAGGTCACATGACAATTACATGCTTTATCTTTAAAGAAACTGCCAGCCCGTTTCTCACAGTAGTGGTACCCGTTTCCACACTGTCCAACAAGGTATGAACTATTCAGCACCTTCACATCTAGACAGAATTCAGCTGTGTTGACAGGTAAGCAGTGAGATCCTGTTGTGGTCTGAATCTGCATGTTACTGATAGTTAATGACACTAAACGTGTTTTCGTATATGTATCGGACATCTTCATTTACACGTTGGTGAAGTGAGTATTCATTTCCTTGCCATTTTTTTTTCTATTTTTAAACTATTGAATTTTAAGAGTTCTTCCTAGGTCCCAGAGAGAAGCCTTCTGGATGTTGTCTGCAATTTGTTTTCTCTCCATTTGTAACTTGTCTTTTTGTTCTCTTTAACATCTTTCACAAAGCAGGAGGTTTGGACTTTGCTGACACTGACTCATTGATTTTTTTTGTTTTTATGTAAGGATCACGACATTGGTGACATGTCCAAGAATGTCCCTCTAATCCTTACGTCCTAAGGATTTTCTAATGTTTTCCCAAAAGTTCTATAATTTTATATTTTGATATTTTTTCATTTAAGTCTATAGTATGCTATCAATTGATATGCTTAATAAAGTTTAGGTCACATTTTTGGCCTATTGATATCAAATTGCTGTCATAATTTATTGAAAAGATTAGTTTTTCTTTCCAATGAATTGTATTTCTTAGGTTGTAAAGGAAATATATATGACATGAAGTTTTTCATATTAATGACTTCTAAGTGTACAGCGTAGTAGCATTAGGTACGTTCACAATGCTGCACAACCACCACTGTCTCCTCCCACAGAACTTGCCCCCTGGCTCCCTCCAGTTCATATCATACTTTGTCTGTCTGGCTTTGGCCATTCCAGATCCCTCACATAAGTGAAATCATGCAACACGTGACGGTTACAGTGTCACCATCAAGAAGATCAGAGAGTACTAAAACAGGTATTCAGATTTCTCAAAGATGGCAGCAGAAACAAGCATCTCTGCAGCCCACAAATCCAAGAACTCTTGGGGTGCTCAGGGGAGAAGTGGGAGGTTAGAAACGTTTGGGGACGAGATGGAACAGTCACGTAGGCCTCTGCGAGTACTTCAGCCTTTATCCCGAGTGAAACAAGAAACCACTTCTGATTCTGAAGAGCATCATCATCGAACTTACGTTCTCTAAGGGTCATTAGCTGGGCAATGAATAGATTACATAATAGCAAAAGAGTAGATCAAATCGGTTATGATATGGTAGGCCTGTAATCCCAGTACTCAGGAAGGCTGAGGCAGGAGGACCAGAGTCTCAGCCCAGCCTGGGTAACTCGGCCACTTAGTTGGCCCATCTCAAAATAAAAAATAAAAAAGGGTGGTGGGCATAGCTCAAGTGTGAGGGCCCTGGGCTCACTTCTTTGTGGAAAGTTGGGGGGGCAGGTGGGACGGAGGGGTAAAGACAGAAGGGGACAGGGAGGGAGGGCATGCGTGAGAATGTCGGGTCAGAGACGAAGGGCTGCTCCATTAACCCCCGTTATGTAGGTGGCTGTTCCAAGGTCCACGTGGCAGCGCTGAAAATCAGACTCTGAAAGGTGGGGTGACGAATTCTTCTTTGGCTGTGGGGTGAGATAGGTGGAGATGCCAAAAAGGGGAGCCAGGTTTTGGCTGGACTAATCTGAAGACAAAGCCGCCTCGAAACAACAGGGCACAGCTGGCGCGGCACCCGCGGACCATCAGCAGGTGGGAGGTAACCAGATGCCCCCGGAGACTTCTCTGGTACAAGGATGGCTACAACAGGTACTGCTGCAGTGTGGTGTGTGGGCCGGCCAAACCCAAGACAGGCCTGTGTTCACACAGCCCAGAGGTCTCCTTGGGCCACTGTGCCTCGCTTCACGGGAACAAGAGGGACCCCAGAAGCCCCTCTTCCTACTACCCACATCCTGCCCATCTCTGCCAACTACGCCCTTATCCCGTGTGCTGAAACCGGCTCCTACTGATTCGTAAGAGCCAACTGTGTGACTGTCCAACTTTGCATAGGATAATCGACTGCTTGTAGGTAAGCTGAAGTCTTCTATGGTCAGAACATTTACACCACAGAAATCAGCAAAAGCGCAAATCAGGACTTTTCCGTGCCAAATGCCACCTACTAGACACTCAGCGGCAGCGCACCACTGCCTTTGGCCTGCTCAGGAATCAAGCCCCGGAATCTCAACCCATCACTCGTCTTCCACATGTGAATTACAGGGTGGGACAGTTCCTAGCCCGGCACCCCCACCAGCCCCAACTCCTGAGCCCTCCGCACTGCCCCTTCAGACACTCACAGTCCAACCTCCGCAGGAGTTCCTGCCTCAAAACGGACCTGGTGCCCACCATTCAATCCCAGCACTCGGGGAGGCTGAGGCAGGAGGATCGCCATGTGGAGCCTCACCTGGGCCACTCAGTGCGACTCTGTCTCCAGAAAGAAAGGAAGAGGGGCCTAAATGTTGTAGCTCCGTTTGAAGGCCTTGGGTTCAGTCCCCGGCTCTGCCAACCTCCTCTCGGGGTATGTCTTCCAGCCTCGCCAGGGTCCTGGCCCCTGCAGCAGGCACCCCGGCCCTCACAGGCCTTCGCAACACTGCACGCGGAGTGGAGGCGCGGCCTCGTGAGCACGCTCCCTTCTCTGCCGTCTCCACACACCGCCCACCTCTACTGCGATCTCTCGCCCTTAGTTTTTGACAGCACAGCTCTTGGTCCACAAGTTCAGTATGTCCCTCAACAGCCCCTCCTTCCTCAGGGCCTCAACCTACACCTTCCAGGACAATTCCCCCGACTGTGCCTTTCATACCCCTGTCAGCCCCACACTTCAGAAGCACTTCAAACAACTCCAGGATCACGGAAATAGCTCTGTTCTCACCTCTCCAAAAACTCCTTGGAATAATCCTTATTCTCAAAGTTTCTATTCTGAGTTTTAATGAGATAAAACTGCTTTGATGATTTATCATCATTTCACCAATAAGGCACTCTAAATGTAGATTAAGAGGCATTTGGAACCAGGTTTTACAACCCCAAATGCAACAGGCGCGTCCTCTTCCTGTCTGGAAGTGTAAGCTGCTGTCCACCGTGCCACAAGTGTCTCTGGCAGCAGCCACGTCCACAGAGACCTGTGGGCCACCCCTGCAGGACAAAGCCACTTGGTGCCCCTAGACAGCAAAATACTCAAAATCACAGGAGACAGAAACAACCGAGTAAGGCCACGCCGGGCATCTGAAATGGGTGAGCATCACCTCAGGTGGAAACGCGCCGGCAGGAGCTGTGGCAGGCCAGTGTTTTTATTTTAACGGAATTAAATATTTGATTATAAATTATCATGAGTTTTGAGACCCTCGCAGCGGCTGATGAAAATGAGGACGGGAAATCATTCAGAAAGCGAGAGCCAGTCAACAAAAACTCCAGGCCTCTGGGGAGGCTCCTTCAGAGAGCCGGCGCTTCCTTTCCGCCCCTTTCCTCTGCTGACACTGCAGCGCTCAGATCCTCCACCCAGGGAACAGTCCTGCTGGTCACGCAGCCCTGCAGGCCCGGCCCGCGGCTCGTCGCGCGTCTCTGCACTTCTGGTGTCTCAGAGACCGACTCCCTCTGGAAGCTGACTTCTGAAACGCTTAGTGCACCACTGAAATTGAGGAAACTCACTCCCTAGCTGCCCCACAGCTACAAGAAGCAAAACATAAAAGTTTATTTTGTTTTTAAAAAGTCAGAAAAAAGCAAAACAAAACAGGAACAACTTGAACACTGAAAGATGCACCTAGAACCAGTATAACTATTTACAAGAGCGGGGACGTTTACTGCACAGTCACCCGAGACGGGGCTCGCCCAGCAGCCATGGGGGCGCACGCGAGCCCTCTGGGCAAGGGGAGCTTTCAGTCTTTTATTACTTCCCCATGCGGTCCCTTCCTGGGGGCGTGAATTCCAGAGCCCGGAGCTGCGATGACTCAGGATGTGCCCGGCATGGGCTCCCAGTCACGTCCCTCTCCACCTGCACACCATTCTGCAGGCACTGCCCCCCAGGCACCTCCAGCGGAAGACGCAGCTCTGGTGTGGGGTGCTGACCTTTCTCCAGGGGGCCACGACAGAAAGGCACTTCCAGATCCTGGAGGCAGGGTGGATGCGCTCCTGCCCTAGGCAGGACCCTACAGGTCACCTGCTCCCCAGGTCCTGCAGGTGAGACACACAGTCATTCCACAATGGCAGCTTCCTAAAAGCCTCAGGAGATCCTGCTTCCTAAAGCACCGGAAATCCTCCAAGACACCACCGTGACCTCAGCATGGCCGCTGCCAGGCCGGGGTTCCTGTTTTGACAGGCAATCCACTGAGAAGCCCGCGTGTACCACCGTAAGGGTGCGACAGGGTGGCCGAGTCTCTCATGCGACAAAACACGGGCACAAGCACACGGGTCACAAACAAATCCTCCCGACCTCTCAGAGCTACTCAGAGACCTGCGCGAACCAGAAGGGAAAACATCCACGAAGAGGTCTGAGTATTTCCCACTGGTGTCACAGATGTCATCTCTACTCTGAACTTCCGTTTCAGGTTCTTACACGTCTGTCTCCTCAAGGGTTTGTCCTTCGTCTGGAAAGCAACAGCAGCAACAGAAAGCGTGTGATGGGCTAGCTGCCTAGAGAAAAACACGCTTTAGGTAACGTTAACTCGGGGCCTTTCCCCCCAGTTAGCCCGACTGGCATGGCAATCACAGGGAATGCGTTTTCTCATATGTATTTTTTGAGACATACGTATAGAGAAAGAAACAGAACCATTCTTCACACAGTCAGGACTTCACAAGAAAAAGGACCGTAACTAGGGCTTCGGTTACTGGGTAACAAGGTATTCGCTCAGGGGGTCTGCGATGAGTCCAGATCACTCTTAGACTGTGTGATTAATTAATGAGATACTATGACTCCTTATAAAATAGGTCAGATGCCCTCGACGCTCATGACAGAGTCAAAAAGAATTTTAGCCCAATTTTCTCCCGGTACAAGGGAAGAAAGAGAAGTTCCAGAGAGAGGAAGTGACCTAATGTTTAACATGAGGAGTAGGACAGAGGTGGGACCAAGTTCCCTGGGCTTTTGTCTTTTCAGTCACAACATCTGGCGAGTCGTGGCTCCCAACCGACCAAGTGCTAGGGACCACTGGTGTGGGAAGAGGGCCCAGGAGCTGGTCCTCAGCCGCTGGCCTAGCAGGAGAACCAACCACCCAGGAACCAGCTGCACCAGGACCCGCTCTCATTATAATCGTGATAACAACTGAAAAGAAAAATACTGGATGCACCATGGAAACAAATAAAAAGGGACCAGACCGGAAAACGGCTGCTGAACTGAGCACCGAGAGGTGACGACGTAGCTTGCAAACTGGCAGAAGAAAAGGACAAGGAAGTCGATCAGGAGGCGTTAGGTGACCCACAGCAGACAAAATGGTGGCGGTCTCAGGCCACCCAGGGCAAAAAGTGCCCTCAGAACAGAAGGGCCAGTCAGTTCCGCCAGACCAGGTGAGAGAGCCCTGGGGACATTCCCCAGAGCCATGGCACCAGAGGCTTCAGGACATGGTGTGGCACGAGGCTGAGAAACACTGAGCACCAGGCTCCTGCCTCGCGTGCCTCCTGTCAAGCGGTCCACATGGCTACCCGAAGAGATCAGCACAGGGAACTCCATCCAGACGGTGGGGCAAGAGCCACTCCCCGGGCAGCAGGGGACCTTGGGAGGATGATAAGCCCACGGTGCCTCTTGGTGGTGGAGATGCACCAGCAGAGCCAGTCTGTATGCTTGGAAATATCCACAGAGCTGTACATGACACAGGGTGACCGGGTCGATTACTCAAAGTGAAAGACCCAAGCTGAACAGACTTCAGGACAGGTTTCAAAGTTACTCTAAAAGTTACTGGATCTAAGCCTCAGCTTCCTCAGGTTGTAAAATAATTGTGAAAAAATGCCCAAGGCCGGGATAGCCTTGGGGCACTTGGTTACCTAGTTACAGCCAATCAGAAAGGGAAACTAATCTGGCTTTCATGGGCCTGGGGCAGAGCCAAGAAATCATAAATAGTTGCCCGGTGACAACTAAACAATCACTCGCGGCCCCTTTAGACCCTACCCAGGCCACTGAAACACCACACTCGGTTGGTTACATCCAAAAGCCTCCTAAAAGGTCATGATTGGGTTATAACAAAAGTTGTGGCCACTCTGCCTCTCTAAGGGGTCAGCATCGCCATCATAAAAACTGTGTACTTACTATGCAAATGATAATGTACCTGTGCCCCATCTCCTGAGACCACCCCTGCCCCTACCCCATAAAACCCCTGCTCATCCTCTGTTCTGGGCCCTCTGCACGGATCCACTGCGTTGGTGAAGTCTGAGAGTCCGAGCTCAAGCCCGAATAAAAGCTCCTTATTCCTGCAGGCGTGACTGGTTCTCTGGTTATTTGGGGCTCCCCGAAATCTGGGCACAACACAAGGAGCGGGAGGAGCGCGACGTGTGGGGAGAGGAGGCCAGGAGCAGGAGGCGCCCGGGAGGAAGCCCCGTCCACAGTGTGCTCCCCCGCTCGTCACCCGGAGCTGCGGAAACGAGGGGCCGTGTTCCCCAGGGCCTGGGGACACAGCGGCAGAGCACGGAGCCACCAGGGCTGGGCCGCCCTGCTGCTCCCCGGGGCTCTCCTGGCCTGCCTGCGTCCGCCCATCTGTCCTCTTCTCATCCCCTCGGCAGGCCGGCTGCTGCTATTTCTTGAGTGTCCTCTCCAGCCCTGTGAGCCGGCATGAGGTGCAGCCCAAGGATTTCCGGGACACAGACTCTAGGCTTCAGGGCTTCTTAGTATAGATTTTTAAAAAGATTCTGATTATTCAATGACCAGCTGACGACTTAACTCCTCCGTCACCTCTGATCTGCAGTCAGCGGTCACTGGACGGACTGTGTGGTGTGAATACGGCCCGCAGGAACTGAACTGCCCTTCTCCAGAAATGTGACTTCTAGACACTTCTAGAGAAGGAAGAAGGTGCCGGAAGGATCAGCGTGTCTTGGAAGTGGCAGGTTAGCTGGACCCAGGGATGGGATAACCCGGCAGAGCAACGGCAAAACCAACCAAATGGAAAACATCAGCCACGACACAGGCACTAATTCGCCAAGCCCCGTGGTTCTAATGCGTTACAGGATTTGGAATTCATGTATTTACAAAAAAAATGTTAAACTTAATGTCATGTGAATTTTTTATCACAACAAAAACCACATATCCACACACATGCAGCCATGGGTGCCAACCGGCCACAGGGACAGACAATGGGACGGGTCTCCGGAGCTGTTCAGGAAACCACACAATCAGGGCAGGAGAGCGTGCACTCGGGGGACCCTTCAGAGGCCAAAGAGAAGCAAAAGACATGAGCCAGAACGGCAATGGAGACAGCAGGTGGCCCCGCAGGAGGGCAGCTGTGCCGGGGAGGGGTGGGCACCGCGACGGGAGGGGCAGCCAGCGGCCCACACGGGCGCCCGCTCGGGGTCCGTCTCCATTAAGCGCATCCGTTTCGCGTGCTGCTCTGCAGTTCTGCACATTTCATAATCAAGTCCTCGCACCCCAGCTGGAGGGAGAGGATACGGGGTGGGTGGTTAGTACATGCAGTGGGGCGAGAGACGGAAATCGAACAGGTCGGGAACGTCTGTGGCTGGGGAAACGCTGGTGGCGTCAGTTGGAGGGGGTACGAACAGCAATCGTGCAGGAGAAAAAGACCGACTTCACAGAAACCCGTTTAAAGTGACAGCGGTGACGCTGGTTTCAGTGTCACCTCCAAAACCATGCCGAAATGCAACTGTTCCTGTAGCCGTCCTAAGAGGCGAGGCCGGAGCAGGGACAGGACGAGTGTTCCAGCCACAGAAGAGATCAGTGCCGCGGAGCTCCTGAGAAAAGACCTTTCTTCTCTCTGCTCTACAGGCACCGACCGGCGCCTCCACCGCGGTCTCAGTTTGGCAAGAAAGCCACAGGGAACTGCTACCTTCCAGCAGCGGGAGCCGAAGGGACTTCCGCTGTTCACCACCTAGCCAGCCTGTGACAGGCTGTCCTGGCAGCAAAAACAGAATGAGACGGTGTTTTATTTGATACACTGTATGTTGATGTCTCGATGTTGAATGAGAAACAAATTAGCCATTATGAGAGTCCCATGGGAAGAAATATACTTTCAAATTGTTTCTCTTAATACGATGTATTACATTTATCTTAATTCCACAGAGACACTCTCCAAAAATAAATTGGCATACACGAGACAAAAAAAAGAAGGGGCATTTCACCTTTGCACAGGCTGACTGTTAAAATCTCAGCGTAGTACGCCCCCAGGGCCCAGCTGAACAGAGCAACCCCGAGGTTAGTGGGAGGAAGGCCCCGAAGGGTAGTCCCTCTGGCTCTTTCGTTTACACAAAAGCCCAAGTCAATGTGGGAATGTTCTCCCCAGACCATGAGCGATGCCTGCACTTGCCTCTTCCTTGGGAGCCACCTATCGCCAGCTTCTCATTTAGTCCAATTTTTCAAAAACTAGATTTAGAAAAAAAGAACATTACAGGCCTCGATGTTGTTACACAAATCACTCGTATAAAAAAGAAATAAATGATGTTATTGTAATAATGGAAGAAGTAGAAGGTGCACAGTCTTCTCTGCACAAAGATGTGGTTTGATGATAATAAAGAATGTAAAAAAAAAACCTCATGGATATATATTTCTCAAATGAGAATTACCTACAGTTAGGTCAGACTCATCTGGCAAGGTGCAAAGATGCACAAGAAACTGCATATGTCATAATTCACTGGGATTTTATTTCCTTTATCACTTATTGCTCTTCTAGGAGCACTTAATGGGAAAAAAAAAAAAACAAGTCCCTGTCATAAAACTTCCCAAAGTATAAGACCATTCCCACAACCAAACACAAGCCCTTAACAAGAGAGGCAAATTAAAAACCCACTTTAATTCCAGGTTCACGCCGTGCACAGCCCTGCACCCGCCGCCCCACCCGAGACTTGTAGGGCAGCTCAGACGGCAGGATGCAGCGGGCCTTTGCGGCTCCGCCCCACCCGCAGGGCCAGGGCAGGCGGGGTCGTCAGCCCACGGATACGGGAGAAGCAGGTGCTCGCCCACGGCTACTTCGTCTTCACAGATGGTTAGTACAGGCATGAGCTGGGGGCACGGAGCAACCAACAGAGACCACAGGACGCGGGGCCTTGCCAGTGGGAAGGGCCTCCGCCCCAGCATCGGCGCCTGTGGCCTGTGGTGACCGCGGCTAGCTGCACTGCAACTGTTCCCGTTTGTCCCTCTCTTCCGGTAACAAAAGAAAGGAGAAAGAAACCAAGACAAAAATGCCAACAGCCACAAGACAAAGCCGCACGCATGCAACCAACAACCATTTCAACTAACGAAGCAACATGGGAGGTGGCTTTAGGTCACACGGCGACAACAAAGGTGAAGCGAAAAGCCAGGCCCGGCCTCAGAGACGCCGAGTGGGCTGGCACGTGAGGTACAAGGGGTTGGAGCAGGGATACAGGCAGGAGTCTTCACTGCAGTAGCGGATACGCTGACCTTCCTGAGGTGTCCCCGAAAGAGCTCTCAGAGATCTTGCAGGCCTTCCCTGAGTCTGCGTGTCAGCTTCTGAGTCAGACGGGGCTGGGGGCATCGCTACGGAGGGAGGATGAGGGCACAGTGGCCCCGGGTGCACGGGAGCGTCTTCCCACCCACCGTCACGTGGGGAGGAGGACCAAGGGGCTCGTGCCAGCCCACCCACCGTTTCCTTAAGTTGAGAAGAACAGCAGGAAAAGTCCTGCAGCTCTGGGGACGCGCGCCACTCACTCACGCCTCACTGTCCTGTAAGCTCAGAGCTTGGAGTCTGTCGGAAGAGCCCGCGGGAAGCCACAAGGGCCTCACCACTCTGCAGAGGACACGTGTCACGCCAACACACCTGACGATGCCGGTGTGTCCTTAAAAATTCATATCACTCCACCAGGAAGGAAGGAAAGTAAATTTTTCTGTTTCCTGGAGACCACGTTCCTACGCCTGAGAGCCTCCAGCAAGATGCCAAGTGTAAGAACCAGGCAGATCTCCCAGCACGTCCAAACTCCGTCGCTACGTCACTTCAAATCTCTAAGCACGAAGTGGCCAGGAGCGAGCGTGCACATCGGGGTCAGGGCACACACGTGAGATCCTCTCACTACAATTTTTCACCACACAATTGCATTTTAGCTGGAGCTGCCCTGAGCAGCGAGGAATTAATGGCCTGGTGATGCCTGCCACAAGGTGGTGACTGCGGGGACGCAGGGACGAGGCTCGCTGGCCCTCTCCAGATGGCCTGGCACTCTACAGCCCCTTGGAGGCAGGCGTGTTTTTGCTAAGCATTCCACCCAGGAGAAAGAAAAATGTCTCCCCGGGGCAAACGGGGAAACGCTCCCAGGGCTAAGGTCAACAGGTGTGTCCCAACAACACCAAGTGGTATTCGGGGAAGAGCGAAGAGGAGGAAAGGGTGCCGGGGACGTACAAGGTGGGCGCGACTCCCGTGAGGTGCCGGGCCAGGCAGGGTCTTGCCGTGAAGGCCTCTCACACCAACAAGTAAGCCGGGGAAGCATGCCGAGTTCCTCCCGTCGTGACGATGAGGCGTTACTAAGAAAAATGCTTTGAAAATAAATCCAGTTCTGCTCACGAGATACGTCTTCCTGGCTTAGCAGCTATACGATAGTTACCTCATCTCAGATTTATTTTTCTGCTTTTCATACTTCTTTCTAGATGGAGAGCCTTTGACAATTGTAAGGAGAAGACACAATTGTAACAGAGCGAGTTTTATAACCACAGAAGCTATGAACAGAGAGGGCGGCACACCCCCTTGGTTTGCCCAAGGACTGAGGGCATTCAGTGCTCAACAAGGGACAGTAGGGAGCAAAATTAAATCGGCTGGTTATCACACACACACGTGCGCACGCACGCATGTGTACACGTGCATGCACACACCAGTACATGGGCTCACACGTGTGCTATCTAGAACCCATAGCCTAACGGCGGCTCTTTTTTCTCACTGCCTCCGCTGTGTTGGTGTACAAATCCCTTAGTTTTAACACAGATTTCTAGAAGGGCAGCTCCACAGAAAGTAAATCAACAAAACCCAAAGGAAGCATCTCAGCACTCCGGAGGCTGGGACTGGAGGACGGCAGGCTCCAGTCGCACCTGGGCAACTTACTCATTCAGCAACATCTTTTCTCAGGGTAAAATAAAGTTAAACAAAAATAAAAATGCTAAGGGATGGAAATGTAACAAAGGCCCTGGTTTCAATCTCCAATATTGGAGGAAAAATACCACTAACCTCAAACCTCAGGAGATACGTCATGAGCATAAATCCGACTTCTCTAATATTTTATTTAATTTAAAACTCAAGAGACTGGAAAAAAACTACACAGGAAATAAGATTCAACTTCTTATAATCCACTGAAAATTAACCCACACCTGAAGAGAAAAACACAGATGTTCGCTTTGTCAAGTAGGATGTTTTCTTATCATTACAAACCTTAGCCTGTAAGTCAGCCACAGAATTTTGCCCGTGTGAATCATGGTCAAGGGTCAGAACCTTTGGCCACTGTATTGGAAAGTACAGTACAAAATAAACCACATGTGCACTCCTTCAAAGTCCAACATTAGATCAAATAAGTGTACTGTCTGATACACACATGTATATAGACATGCATCTCTGCACAGCTATTCCATAATTTTAACGCATAAATATCACACACGTGTGAGACACACCTGTAGGCCACAGAGAGATAAGCACCCTCCACAGCTGCTACACTCCTCCTCTGACCCAGAGCCCAGCCCGGCAGCAGGCAGCCCCCTCTACCGCAGCCCATGCCACAACCTTTCATTCCAAGACCACAAGAAAGATGATCTCCCCCTCAGTTCCTTCTCAGATCAGGCTAGGATTGGACACAGGCAGCCCAGGAGGGTCGTTCCAGCTGATGGATTTGTTTCGGCTGGGACGAACTTGTCAGGGAAGGACAGGCCGCCAGCCGCAGACGTGTGTGTGCTCCACGTCCCATACTGGGAAGCCAGCGGGTGTCCGAAGTCTCGGTCACCAAAGGCGATGCCACTGGAAGAGCACTGTGGCACGTGCCGCAGGCGCCTCGAAGGCCTGCCCAGCTTACGACGCGGCTCGCAGCATTTGTTTCACTGCAGCCTCGCCAGGATTGTTTCACTAAGTGCCATTAAGAGCCTGGACTCCTGTGGACATCTGGGATTAAGGAAATACTCTCCTTGCCTCCAGATGGGCTGACAGTAATCAGATACACAGAATGCAGTTCTGCTTTGTGATACGGCCTCCAGTGAACACCAAGAGAACAACGTAACCTTGCCTGTCTCTACATTGGAAATATCTGAGTACCGAACCATAGAGCAGCTTCCCTTTCAGATGCAGGGGTATGTTCCGAGCCCCAGGGGCGTCTGAAGCCACGCGGGGGCAGAGTGGGACCAAACCCTGCAGATACCGGGGGTTTTCTCAGCACCCTGCAGTGTGGCTACACAGTACAGAAGTTAATCTGTCCTTCCAGGTTTTATGCCCTGGGGCCTCCTTCAGGTCACAACTGTTGTACCTCATGCTATGTTTAAGTAAAACAAAGATTTCTTCTTTTTAAAGACAGGGTTTTTCTCTGTAGCCCAAGCTGGTCCTGAACTTGCTACACAGCCGTGGCTGGCCCCAGACCCATGACAATCCTCCTATCTCATCCTTTTGGGTGATAGGATTACAGCTGTATGCCACCACGCCCAGTTTCTGTGGTGCCTGGGAATCAAACTCAAGGCTGTACGCTTGCAAGGCAATTGCTTTAACTACTGTGCCATTCCTCCAGCCCCAAAATAAGGATTTCGTGAACATAATAAGCCTGTGACACTGCCACAGCCAGTGTGATAATCAACGTGGCTATTAAGTGACCAGCAGGCGGGTAGGGTATACAGCACGGATACGCTGGAAAAGGGACGCCGATGTCCCAAGCGGAAGAGCATGACGTGGCATCACACTAATCAGAAAGCCATGTCATTTAACAGTCAGGTATTGTTCACACCTGGAACTTTCCATTCAACACTTCGGGGCTGCAGTTTACTGCAGATAACTGAAGCTGAGAACAGTGAATCTGTGGGTAAGAGGGACTCCTATAATAATGGGAGGACTAACGGTTAATATAATCTTGAGGTAACCAAGCAGCTCGTCTCTGCCCCTCGGGTTGGCCTCTGCTTCCACAGGCCGTCCCCCAGCTGCCCCAGGCTCTGCAGAAGGGGACAGTGAGGTGCACGAAGCTGCGTCGCTTTCCCAGGGTCGCACAACGATCCTGTGTCACAGCCTGTATTTGAACCCAAAGCAGTACCGCTTCCAAGCTCACATTCTCAGCCATCATTCTGGGTTGCCTCTTCCCAAATTTTACCTATTATCTACCCCTAAAGATGTTAAAAAGAGGGTAATCCAGTCAAGATGGGGGCCAAGTAGCAGAGCTACACAACGTCTCCACATGGACTCACATAAAAAGTTGAGATTACAATTAAAAATGGTCTGTTCTACTTAGCTAAGAGAGCAAGGAGCACTCCAACAATTAAAAGGAAGCCGCAGGAAGATCAGAAATCCCAAATACACATCAGAAGCAGAGAAAACAGCATCCCAGGAAGCAGCTCCAGGCTGGACTTAAGAGTGGCCTGGGGCCCCTGGCATCGGCACACAGAGGAAAGCCCGGAGCCCAGAACGTCTGACGGAGGTAAGCGGGGATTTAGGGGAAGCGGGAAGTGACAGCAGCCAGTAGCTCCAGCCGCTAGAGGTGAGCCGGTGGGTCGTGCAGACTGCAAGCACGATGTCAGCTTCCCCTAGAAAAGGCCTCCTGGGGCCTGGAAGCAACACTCAGCAGCCCGAACACGCAGCAGCATCAACAGGAGCCATTTAAGGGGGAAAAAAAGAAAGAAAAGAAAAGCAGAAGGAGGAGGAGGAGGAGGAGGAGGAGGACTGTCCCCACGGGGCTCCTGTCCCCACGGGGCTCCGTGCACAGCCCCATCTGCAGCTGGATGGTCCCAAGCCTGTTAGAGACGAGGCAAGGCAGAGCAGCAGGTACACGTGGCAAAAAGGCTAAGGCCAGGATGACCGCCAACCGCGGCCCTCCCGAGAGCTTAGCTTTACTTTATGCAGACCCACTCTTGCTTTAAGAGGGAGGAGGGGGAGAGTCCGAGACTGAACTGTTTAAAGTTAAAGCGGGCCTAGAAGCGCACATCAGGGTTTTGGGGGTCACTCCTAAACAGTGCCTGGGAAGGAAATGACGTTAAGAGACAGTTGTGGAGAAGAGAGAAAGACTGCTGAAGTTCAGGGCTGGTGGTGGGAGGACCCCAAGGATGGAGAGCCCCGCCCTCAGGGAGGGAAGCCAGGGCACCTGGGACAGCTGCGCCCAGAGGGCCACGTGTGATCAAGACACTTGAGAGGCCACCAGACTGTTAGGTCCTCCCTTACTGCCGAGTCCCAGCATGTAACTGGGAGGAATTTTGGCTCCCCACACAAACCCTCATAGCAATTCAAAGAGACCTCTCGGCCAGGCCTTTAAGGTGAAGTCCCACAACAGCAGAAATACGGGAAGAAGGCAAGGCAACAGGGCACCCACAGAGAAGCCTGAGACCCCAGAAACCCACGTCATGGGCCCTGAAGTAGCGGGACTCATCGGGAAGGACGTCAAGTACCAATTAAGGAGTCAAACAGCCAGTTCACATAAGATGTCCTCCAAGAAATGCAAGCACTGATGAGCAGGCCTAAAGAGGAACTGACGAAACAAACAGGGGCCCTGCTGGGAACAAAGCTCACGGAGCACACAGAAGCACAAATAAAAGCTGGGTGAGGTAAACAAGGAAACGCAAGATACCGAGGAGCGTTTTGATAGAGACATGGAAATCCTGAAAAGAAATCCAGCTGAATAGGAAAAATACATACGAATGCAGCGGAAGTCGACCTGAGCACTCTGAGGACAGAATTTCAGACCTCGATGACAAGGCCGAGGACACAAATGCCACGGGCACGACTCCAAAATTAGAAGTGAGCGAAGTGGCTGGATACAACAGCTGATGGATGATCCAAAGAGAGCCAACCTCAGAATTATGGGTGTGGGAGAAAAAGGCAGAAGACAGCACCCAACGTATAAAGAATTTATGCACTGAAATCAGGCAGGAAAATTTCCCAAATCTAGGAAAAGGAATTAATTTTCAGGTACAAGAAACTTATAGAACACTAAAGAATTCCACACCTAGTGAAGATACTAACCACAGCATACCATAATCAAAACCTCAGAAATACAACATAAACAGAATATTAAAAGCAGCAAGAGAAAAACAGACACTATTCTACCGAGGCAAACCCATTCAAATTACCACAGATCTCTCAGTGCAAACTTTAAAGGCCAGGAGGGCCTGAAGCAAAATCTTTCAAACTGTAAAAGACAGCAAGTGTCAACACAGGTTTTTGTATTCGGCAAAATTATCCATGAAAACTGAAGGAGAAACAAAAATTTGTCATGGCCAAGAATCCCTAAAGAAATTTGTGGCCACCAGCCCAGCACTGCAGAAATACTTGAAGGAATCTTTGAGGGAGACAGACAGACAAGCAGCACCAAAGAACATGGAAGAAAGGAAGCATCTAAAGAGAAAGTGTAACCGAAATAAACATCAATCATTTGATAGGTATCTCACTAAAACAGTTCCAGCTTTCTTTTAAAGCCTGTGAAACTCCCCCCACCAAAAGATATTTAAAAGACCAGTAAGAGTAAGCAAAAATGATAAATCAAGAATATTTTCCACGAAGAATTTAGAAATACTTTTTAAAAATTTAATCAGTAGATGCTTTTCAAAAATTCCATAATGGCCACAATGTGGTATTTCATCATAAGATCAAAGAAATGACTAAATCCTACCCAGGCCACTTAGAGCTTATTTAAATACATGCAGAGTGTGTCAGATGACAGCCAGGTCCTGCACCACCAGATATTCCGCTCACAAGCACGAATCAGAAAGAAGCCACAGGCAGGTTGCCAGAGCCTCCAGCTTTAATGAACGGGAGCCGGGAGCACAGATTTCACATTCATTCCCACTGATAAGATTCTTAAATTTGACCAAAATTTAACTCAGTAACATTCATCCCTATACAGCAGCCTCAAACCAGACTATGATTTCTCTGCATGCACCCATTCTAAAAAAATAAAAAGTTAATAAAACAACATTAGTGACTTGGTTGTTCAAAGCACATGACGTGACACAGATTTTCAGAGGAAACACTAACGTCCACGAAGACCAGGTGAGCGGTGCTGCGGGTCACAGCGCTGGGCAACGGCACAGCCCATTGACTCCCGAGGGTGAAAGATGGCCATGAAAATGGCCACGGGCACAGATCGGCTTCACACGGGTGGTTCCTACATACCAACGGCATAGGTGATTCTCAAAATTGCTTCGCACATTAAACTACAGAAACTGCCTATAAAAATAAAGCACACATGCCACCGAGGGGCATCGTTTATTTCTCAGATATAATAATTTACCTCGACGAATAATGAATAGGCACGTCTAGACTGACGGAGGAAAGGTTCATGCGCTCAAAGACAAATAAGTCCTAAGGACGCCTCCTTATTTGTAACCTCCCAAGGTACAACAGTGCCATCCTGTCGGCTACGACGAAGACCCAGCACTGAAACGCGGAGAACGATCCCCGTGGGTGCGGTATGAACTAGCGCCGCCAAGTTGTCTGACCCGCCCACGGCACAGTTCTCCCAGGGGCCTGTCAAAGTCTAGCGACAGTGGACAGTGGAACTGGGCCCCCCTGACGCCCCCGGCTGTGGGAGCAGCCATCATGTGCCAGGTCACCCAAAGGTGAAGGACACCACAGAAACCCAGGCGTCCCCCCTCTCCTGCTGTTCTTCCCTTTCTCCCCGCGTCTCCCATCCTCCACCTGTTTATCCGTTTTGTTCTGGAATCCACACCCTGGGGGCCAGAGCTGCCTAGGGGTGCAGTCAGGTTCCACGGGCTCTCCCTGGGGAGTCCAAGGCGCAAGGCTCTCCGGTGGCCTCCACTGCTGCTGGGCTGCCCTGGACGACGTCTCAGCTCTCTGTGCTCTCCGGGTGGTGGCCCTTCAGAGCTCACCCCATCTCTCCCTCTCCGCCATCGCTTTCCCTGCGAGAGCTCCGCCCCCTCCAACGTCCGAAAGGCCACCTCCACGCTGAAAACCCTCCACCGCGGGGCCCAGTTCCAGTCCTCCTGGACGCGGCACACGGCGCGCAGCCTGAGGGGCAGCGAAAGCCGGGCATCCTACAGGCGTCTCAGACAGCATGCAGAGGCTGGCTGGTGGCACTTCTGCACGCGACCCAAGGCCCAAATGAGAAGCCGGCGGCCTGACTCACTGGATACTCGGCCATCTTCAGGACCTGCCCACTCTGGCCTTCCAGCTTCAGCTGACCGACCCTTCTCCTTTTTATCCACCCCATCTTTTCATACAATCACTGCTTTTGGTCTATGCTGGCAACGCACAACAGCTACATTCTATGCTATCCAGGAATTCCACCTGCTTCTCAGGAACTTGAGCACAGACACACCGCCCCTCGTCGTGCTCACGTCCCCTTCCTCCTGCAGCGCCCCTCCCCGCCTCCAGACTGTGTCTCATCTCCACAAAGCCCACCTCCGGCTTTCTACCAGCTCCGCCCCTTGGCGCTCTAAGTTATCTAGGCTTCGGCTTTCTCTTGAGAAGCCACGTTTCACCTCCGCTGTGGGACATGCTCCCCTCGGCACTGTGGTCTCCGGGACCATCCGTTTCCTGCGTCTTTATCCAGGCCGCTGGACATCTGCGAAAGCTTCTCCCGTGTTCTCCCGGCTCTGCTTCCGGCCCTTACTGTCCATCCTGCACCGAGCAGCTGCATTTCCGTAAGCCACATCCGATCCGGCTGTCCTGGTTCAAAATCCCCAACTGCACAGGGACAACGTCCAAGCCCCTCCGGCCAGGGGCCCGTGACCTGCCGACTCCCCGCGCACCTCAGTTCGCGCTGTCCCTGCGGGCACTGCAGCCGCACGTGTCCTTGGAGACATCGGGCATGCCCGGCCCCTCTCCACCTCAGACCGCACCGCTCTCCTGGGTTACACCCCAACCGCGCATGGACAACAGCCAAACCCGTCTCCCAGTCCGTGTCCCTTACCTGTGCCTGCCCCTGCGGGCCGCATCCGACCGCCCGGCTCCCAGCACTGCAGCCCAGGGCCTTCCTAGAGGTCCCGGCACCAGGCTCCTCCCACCTCGGCCCCCGCAGGTGCTGTACTCAGCCAGCGTCCGGCTCTGTCTCTTCAAGCCCCCGGCTCTCCTTCAGATTTTGGGGTCCTGCCGCCCTCACCACCTGTCCTCCTGCGTCCGTGTTTTGTGCATTTCTGTCCGTTTGCCCACATCACAGTACGAACTCATTAAGAGCAAGGACCCGTGGGAAGTCACGCCAGAACCCCCCGGAGGGCCTGGCACGACACGGGCCCTTGCCTCACCCACAGAACTGAGGCCAGGGAAGCCCTACTTAAGTGTGTGACGGCAACTGGGAAACGTGGGAGGAAAGAACAAGACGCAGACGGTGGAGTTAAAGCCACACAGGGTCAAAGGTCACGTAGCATATGATTGCTTCTGCATTAAATGTCCAGAACAAAGAAACTCACCGGGACAGGCCGAAGATGAGTAGAGGGGAGGGCCAGTCAAGAGCGGGCAGGGGGGTGACGCCAAGCGGGCACGGGCTTTTCTCTGGGGTGGAGGAAATGCCCCCACAGGCAGGGTGCTATGACCCTGCGGGCACACTAAAGCCATGATCAGACACTTCACAGGGTGAGTCTGATGGCCGGTCAACTACATCTCAATGAAAAGTTACTGTTTAAGGAAAACGGAGATTCTACGAGGCAGACAGCTGTGAGCTGACCCTAACCCACTCACCTGATGGCCAAGCTCCCGAGACCCAGAACCGTCTTGCTGGTGCCCTTTATCCCTGGGGCCCAGCACACAGCCAAGAGGCTGGCTAACTGGATGGTGACAGGGACATTAAGAATTGTCACTTGGAACAGTCCAGTTTGATCTCACTCGACTGTGGCCAGCTCTGGAACAAGACAGAACAAGCCGCGCGAGAAAAACGATCCTACACCCCACACACGTGCCCAAGGCTCTTGCACCCGTGATGGTACTGATGACTCCGTGCAAACGTCCGGGCCTGTGATGCGGGCAGTCCGGCTTACATTCCCGCACTTTCCAGATGGAGGAAGGGAGCCGCCCAGAACGTAGAGGCCTGTCCTGTGAGTCATGGCTGCAAGCAGACCACGGGCAAAGGCCAAGCCTAGGGCCCCTTCGGCCCCTTCACCATCCTCCAAGGCAGGCCGAGGCGGGCTGAGTCACGTGCATTCACTGAAAGGAAACGGCCCCAGCGGTATCATCCCGATTCTCCAGCCCGTCCTCAGCTCCACCCTGATGTATTATGTGACTTTAAATCACTCAGACCTGTTCTTCCCCTGCGCAGTCATCCTCAAATTGGTGTGATAAGGCCTCCCTGGCTTTCTCTACTGGCATGCCATTAAGATTGAGAGCAGTCCTGCGGGGAGATAAGGAACTACCGGCCTCCAAATTATCTGCATGGGTTGCACAACCCATGCCCAGCTTCCAGGAACAGCGTCCGCTAAGGACACCCAAGTCCCCCGTGCTAGTCACAGCTCTACCTCACTGCAGCCCACACAGCGTCTATGCTGGGCTTTCTCAGCAAAGGTCTGACCTCACGTCACATGTGGCAAAAATGGAGCCCCTCCCCCCACCAACCGTTTAGCCCGGCATGGAAGAGATCTGCGCTCCTCAAGGCCTTCTTCCTGCTTAGGTCCCGGTGTGGTTTGCTTGCCCGGCTCCCCACACACTCCCACCTCCAGACAATTCCAAGAACCTTCTCCCAGAGGGCATCCTCCCGGCGCGCAGGGGCCGACGGCAGTGGCCACTGCGGCCACAGAAGGCAGCCCGCTGCTCACCTGCCTCACACTCTGTGCCCTCCCGGCCAGTCGCCTATCCCTGTGCAGTCTATGCCTTCCTTGCGGCACGGACCATGAAGCCTGGCTCCTCCTCCCCGAGGTGACAGACAGCTTCTCCCCTCCTCCCTCTGGGGGAAAATATAACTTTAGTGCCCAAAGGCCCTGGAACAAGACCAGAGCTGCTAAGACACAGAGTACCCAAAGTACAAGAACAGAAAGAGTCCGGTGCCCTTGGCTCTTGACAGGCGCACTGGTGACAGGCATCCTGAGTGTCACCAGAGGTCCGTGTAAGGACCACGCCTGGGTCTGGATGCAACTGGAGAGCATCGCGGCACCCCTGACTTCTTACTCAAGCAATGGCTTGTCGGCCAGGGTCAAAGCACTTTTCCCACTACGGTGTAGCTGGTGCTTCAAGAGCTAACATTCCTGGACGATGTGGGTATGACTGGGTTCTCTTCCTAAATGAAGGAACGGAGACAGGCCCTGGATTTGAGGAGGGCAGCATGACACAATATTAAAAGCAAGAAGCCAATAAAAGCCACAGACGTTTGACGACGCGATGAACTTCACGTGTGACGCACAGGTGCCAAGTCTCCCTAGTTACTCAGCTAGCATTCTGGCCAGCTTGGGTTTCCCAAGGGCACAGTGACCGGGACAGAGGGAAGGGGGGGAGGGACGCAGGGGAGGCCGCTCCTCACAATCGGCATTACAACATGCCGCCAACCAAGGGCTGAGGGCTCATGATGGAAAACTATCTAAAAAAGTAAAGACCTAATGAGATGAGGAACAGTTTTGATCTGAGGATTAATGTCTATTCACGTATATAATTAGAGAGCACAGGTGCAGGGTGGGCATGCAGCTGTCATGCCACGTCATATTTACAAGTTAGGAGGTGTTTTTGACACCTAAAATCTTACGTGTCCAGTAAACGTTCCCAGGGATCGCTGCAACAGGTGGGCAGGGGAGCTACGGTGATCTCCGCATTAGACATCCCATCACTTTAACAGCGTTGAGTCATAGTTGCCTGACTTGAACAAGGTCCCACAGCCACGAAGCGTCAGGCCTAAGACTGAAACCTTAGCTTTGCCGTGTCTCAGAGCACTGCCCTGCCTCCCACGGCATCCCACCAGAACAAGCCATACACTATCGGTTACTTACTCATTCAAGAAGCAAAATGCTACGGTCTGGACGTGCAGTGTCCCCCGAAAGCCTCACGTATTTGGAACCGTATGCTGTTGGGAAGTGGGACCTGGCTGAAAGGGGCATATGACTGGCACCTGATCTCTAGGTTGTGCCAGTGTGTGGCGACTGGGATGGGGGACCCGCAGGGCAGAGCTTTCAGGGATGTGTTACTGACTGTGGGCCAGACGTAGGGGCCCAACTGGCAACATTAATTAAATAAAGGAAGGGAGAAGAAACACTGTTCTAGCTCCTTCCTCGGGCGAGCTCTGGCCTTCCGGCAGTCTCCTCGCTCAACTTGACTTCCGCTTCGTTTGGCTTCTGTCTGCAACGGAGTGTGTAGCTCTCCAGTGCTGGCCGTGTGCCTCCACTACGGCCAGGTGCCCGTGGATGACCAGACTGTGCAAGAGCTTCCGAAAGAGTGAGACAACATAAATCTTTCCTCCCTTAAACCGTGGACGTCAGGTATTCCACCACAGCCATGGGAGTGTAACTAAGACACAGCTATTCACTCAGGAAATATTCAGGGCTTACTAGGACCAGTCACTGGTAAATTCCTGGGGCCTTCAGAGACAAAGGAAATCTTTTTATGCCTCAAGGGTTAGGAGTACAAATAACCAATGATACGCCAGGGGTATAGACAGGTAGAACAACCCTAAGGAGACAGACTCACATTTCAAAATGCCTGTTGCTTAGCATTGCTGCCATTTCAAAGCATAATGCAGACACAAATTTAGGAGCTCAAAAAGGGAAAGGTATGAATCAACTAGCACATTCCAGACTTGGCAACCTCAGAATTTATTGCTCATTAAAACCGTATTTTAATTATCCTGGTTTTAATTAAAGTATTATGTAGAGTTGGTGAAATGCAATTATGTGCAACTGACTTAAGATGTATAATAGGCTAATATTTGTAAAGAAATGCATTATTGTCACTAGATCTGCTCATGTAAAATGAAGTGGTATTTTATTTCATATGAAAAATTGGTACATAGAATATTAAACTCTCGTCATTAAAGTTAAACACTACTTTGCCAACTCAAATGGAACCAAGTAATTCCTAGAACCCCTCCCCCGCCTTGGGCTGCTGGGTTCACATAGGAATGGTGTCCTATCTACCTGTGATGTGCCCTCGCAGCAGCAGGTGAGGGGCCAGCCACCTGCAGAGGCCCAACAGACATCACTGGGAGGGGACACTGACCACCTCCATCATTCCAGCCACATCACTGTAAACTGAAAGATCTGCCTGTGGCCAGCAACAGCCAACCTGACCTAATGCTGTCTGCCAGGTGAGCCTTCTCCAGGACGCCTGGAGGGCTGAAAGGTCCTACCACCCCCGTGGCCTTCCGCTCTGCACAGGGGGTGCGCACTGGTGAGACACCCAGGAACAGAAGGCGAAGTCACGGGCTGGATGCTTCACGCTAACAAGCAAGATGCTTCCAACCTTCGGCTTTCCTGTTCCGGTGGACACTGACTTCCCCCGGAATGACAGTGGCTCAGACAGCGGAATTCTCACTGTGCCCCATCCTCCAGGGGGCAGAGAGCTTTGGAATCCGGCGCCTACTGGAGAAGCCTATAGAATGCTTCACAGGCACTAAGGCAGGCAGGGGCAGGGCACTGTGTCCTGGGTTCCCCCGCCTCCTTTGTGAGTCACAGAAGACACACACACGGCCATCGGGAGGCCGCATCCGCACAGCGGGTCCTGAGAGCGGAGCAGCCGGGCCCCCACCAAGCCTACGCTGCCTTCACTTACGGACCCCGGGCAGCAGTGGCTTCCTGCTCCTCATCCTGGACCCCGGCTCCACGAGTGAAGCACAAGGACACACCTCCGGGGGATGTCCCAGGCTGCCCGGCACCGGAACCAAGCAACAGAGGGGGAGTTCCAGGAGACTTTCAGGGTCTGCTCAACTCAGGGCAAGCCCACCGGAGCCACGTGCAGGCACTACTCAACTGCCCCTGCCTGAGCCCCGGACAACACGGGGCTGGGGCAGCCGCCGCACGGCCTCGCCTTCTCAGGGCTGCCTCTCCTTCCTGGGGCCCAGGTGACTCCCCTCCTTGTGCCACCTGTCTGAGCCCCTGGCTCTCTGCCTCTTTGACATCTCCTGCCTTGTCTCCTAACCATGACTACTTCCTCCATAGTTACAGGCCCGCAACTTTCCTGGTCACTCCTTAAATCTCATCAGCCTCCACAAAAGGTCCCTCCCAAAGTCTAGATTTCAAATACATCCTATACCCTAGCCCAGGATTCCTGGAAGACAGAGCTTCTGCAGAAGTGTCAGAACTGACCCTTGCCCTTTCCTGGGGAGAGGGAGCCCAGAACAGCAGGTGCAGGGCGGGGAAGAGATAGCAGAACAAGGCACAACCCACAGGAAACCCTCAGAGAGGGACGTGAAGTTGGGGTGGCATGCGTGACCATCTGCTGACACGTGCACACAACCACTCTGGTTCCAGAGGGGTGGAAGTTTAGCCCACAGAAACTTAAGTCTGTAAAGTTTTCCTAGAGCACGTCAGCTGGTCTCTCCACATGTGAGAAGCAGATTCCTGGGACCGCACGAGTGGCCGTAGTAGGGTCCAGAGAGAAGGGCCAATATACCCACTGCTTCTCCTCTTCCCACGGCAATCATTCTTCCAATGCACAGGTGCGTCGAGTCTTCGGAGCTTATCCTACATGAGGATCCGTCACTTCCACCTTACACCACTCAAAGGCCACTGAGGTCCACTGCCCCTTGAGGACACCCCCAGTCTCTTTGCTTCTCACTTCCTTGTGACAGGCTATATGTCGGTCCTGTTTGACCCCAACTAGCTGGCTTCTCCCCAGCTGGACCAGAACCTCCAAATGGTACCAGAGAAATGCACCACCACAGACCGCAACTCTGCACTTATCACAAAGGCCCCCACGAGCCCAGTGTGTCTCCTCGCTTGCCTCTGGGTGGTTATTTACACCTTCTTTCTCCTCCTGCGCCACGCCTCCCTGCAGGCTTACACGCTCACCTTACTGTTAACAGATGAAAGCAAAAGTCACTTCCCGACAAGCACGCCCAGTCAGACACCATGCACCCATACCCACATTCTCACTTCCACCCTCTTAATGCAGAAGCTGTCCCTGACTTTACTCAGGGACTTAAAGGGCCACCAAGAAGTCACCAGGTTGTACCGGACAGCGACAAGCCCTTGCCTCACCCATCCTCCACGGACACCCATGCGCACCCGGCTCCTCTCCTGGAGTCTCCTTCAATCGCCACATCCTTCCTCCCCACTAGGTAACTCCTGCTGAGAGGTAAATCCGCTGAGGCCTCCTCGCCATGAGGAAAATCGGCTCCCTTGTCTGGGCACGCGGCACCCGCCCTCTGTGGCCACGCCCAGAAGGGCCCCAAGAGCCGTCTCAACATGCTGGCTGCCCTTCTCGTCTTTCATGTAAACATTCTAATAAAAAAAAGTTTCCTAAGTAGAGGAAACACCGTGTTGGGTGAATTGTGGTCTTGTGGAAGGCCCTTTGACCAGCATTCTAACATTAGAATGTTAACGGTCTTCTGAGCAACATCTCTAACATCCTATTTCCTTCTGGATTCCACGGCCTTCTTCAAACACAGCTTTAAACCCTTCAGGAACATTCTCAGAACTATAAATTCTCAATCTTGTCGGAAAATGCCTTCATCGTTCCCTTACACTTGCATGCTAGTCTAGCGGGACATCACATCTGACGAGGACAGTGACACCCCCGCGGCTTTCCTGGGGTGTAGCTGGATACCTTCTCCACTACTGGGGACAGCTGTCTTCCGACTGCTGCTCCTGCGCATGCAGGGAGGTCTTTAAGATCTCCTGCGATCTTGAAGTCCTACAGTGACAGGTCGTACACGTAGGTTCGGACTTACTTTGATTTGTTCTATTCAAATTTATTCTGCTTATTGACTCTGAAGACTCATCACCTCAGGAAACACCACAGCAGGATCTCTCTCACCGTCCTCTGTCCCCCTTTCTCTCCTTCTTTCCGTAAATCTTCACACATGCCCACGAGTATTCTGTCCCGGGAATCTGTCTCCCACAGTGTCCAGATTTTCATCTCTGCTTTGTCCTGAGTATTCTCAGATCTCACTTCAGCTGCACCGTCTGATGCTTTACTCACTCAAATGAATTTTAAAATAATCATTTTCATTGTAAAATGTTCAGCTTTCCCTACCAGGTTCTTCAAAGAAAAAATACAATTAGCACAGGAAAAGATGTTCAACATATTAGCCATTAACGGAAATAAATGTTCACAACTCAGTGAGACGTTAAATGTCTATCACGATGGCCAAAGTAAAAACAGGAATACCACCGCATGCTCCAGAGGAAGCAGAGAAACCAGATCATTTGCACACGGCTGGTACGGCACAGCAGTGTCGGAAAAAGGCTGGCATTTCCTTCACAAAAAAAAAAAAAAACACCTAAATACTCCACTACCCTAGAGCCCAGCTGTTGCACTCCTGGCTCTGACCCCAAGCAACGAAGTCTCATGTTTACATAAAATGTGCACAAGGCCGGCTTCCAACTGGAAACGGCCCTGCAGTCTTTCAATAAGGCAATCGTCACACACACGGCTGCACGTCCTACCAGGGGCACTACACACCAGCAACACAGAGCCAACTCCGGACAGACGCGGCAGCCTAGACGACACAGAGAATTGCACTGGATGCAAAGACGGCGACTTCTAAAAATCGCATACCATGCTGCACTCTTGAAATGACAAAATCACAGAAACAAAAACACATGCACGGCTGCCAGGGTCAGGAAGGTGACGCAGGTGGACAGGAGAGGACAACGGCGGAAAGCCCGGCAGATGCAGCGTCCTGTCTCTCCTCTGGACCAACGTCAGCATCCTGGTGGTAACGCTGGATGGGTCACAACGACCTCACCATCTGTGGACACGCGTTGGTCCCCAGTGTGAAGGGGCTCAATGCCACGGAACTACACGTTATAAAGTGGAAACGTTTATTTTTGCAGATTTATCACAATTTTTTAAAAATCCTCTTCCAAGCAATTCTCAAAGAATCATGTCCAGGATCCTTCCAAACTGTAGGGTGACAAGCCTCGGGGCGCTTCTCCGTCCGCCGGCCTCACTCACCTCTCCTCCTGAAACCTATCGGAACATACGACCTGATCCTCAGAGTGCTGTCCCGCGGCCCGGCCAACCCACGGAGTGCTCTCACAGGCTTGCCACCTCTGCCCCGTGCGACTGCGCGCGGCTTGGCTCGGACCCCGAGGCGCTGGCACAGCCTGGCTGCCGGCCTCTCCCTGCTGTTCTTCTTACCAGTACAGCAAAGATGCTAACCGCAGCTGTTGTGGGGCTGCTGTGCGTATCAAATGAGTCATTATATATAAAACCCTCAAAACAGTACCTGGCACTCAAAAAACTGCTAATTATTGTTATTATTAAATATCATATGGAGGCTATCATAGAAAGTATGTTGAATGAGTGCAGCAAGACACCAAGGCGTGCCTAGTCAATGGGTCCCATCGGGAAAGTTTAGAACTGCGTGGTGCCAACCCAAGGCGGGAGAAGGGGGCGGGAGGGCGGGGATGGGGGACAGGCCAGCTGCTCAGGGGTTCAAATTCATCAGTGGGCTCGAGGCATGACCGTTTTGTGGTACAAATTACAATTCAATAGAACGGTTTCTAAAATGCCACCCCCAGTCCTTCCCGCTGACAGGAGCCCACCCGCGGCGCACCCTGCTGTCCTCTGTCCTCCCCTCGGACTTGCCTGGCGGGTCACGCCGGGTCACGCCACTTCCCCGCCGGAAGGTGGCGTCCTGCAGAACGGCACTGCAGGTGCTTCGCTCTCTCCTGGGGCTGAGCAGCCAGCAAGAGCTGGGCACGAAACAAGTGTTGAGCAAACACGTGGGGCTACGCGGAGGTAGAAAGGCCACGGCACCCACCCTTCCGGCCCTGCTGAGGGTCTCCCAGGCACTGAGGCGCCTTCCTGGCCGGGACATGGGCCAAGTCACTGTCCAAGGTCAGGGTCGCAGGGGCAGCGGGTCGACGACCCCCCTCCCTGGTCTCTCTCACTTACACTAAATATGGCTCAGTCCACACACACACAGACACACACTCTATAAACATTCACAAAATGCCTAAAACACACAATATAAAAAATTTTAAAAGCACATTATTTTGAAGGCTCGGTTAACTATAAAAATATTATTACAACCAGATCTACTTCGTTCAAGCATTACGCTGTGACTCGCAGCACAAGTGCTAATTTAAACAAATCTTTCTTGGAGCAATTGAGATGCAATGGTGATATGCTAATGGATGTTCAAGTATTTAAGCGGCCCATCGTGAGTCCGCTCTGCTGTCACCTGGGAGGCTGTTTACCACTCACCCTTCACAGGCCAGCTCCTTCCCGGCAAGCTGTCTATCAAAAAGCCGGCTGGGGGCTGGAAATATTTAATCCATAAACTTCACATTTCCGGGAAAACACTTGCAAGAACGCCTGTGCTGGCGCATTCCTGTCAGGTAGGCTACAGGATGCAATTTGAGCACAAAAACCCACAATTAAGCCAAAGAATGGCATTGTACAGAGCAAGTTTTTTTGCGTCCTAATCTGATAACTGCCGACATAAATTACCTCCTGGAGGTAGGAGCAACACCGCGTGGTATCAGGATTCTCATTTCATGGTTTGAGAAATAAAAGGGAACAAGAAAATCCATCTCAGCCAAAATCACAGAGAAGGATTTATTTTCAGATAACACTCTATTTATAAGACAAAGCCATACTCATCTTTGATATGCAAAGATGGCAAATTAACTGTTTGGATTCAGTAAATCAGAGAAATAAACAAGGGTATTTTTCATCTTTTTGGATAAATAAAACCCATAATTACCTATTCAAAATCCTGAATGCAATCTATTCTCGATTCCTTCAAAACATCTTGTGCCCTTTGGAGACGTTTCTCTGACCCCACAGCTTTTTCTCGTGAAGCCCGTTACTCTCTCTTCCTCCCTTCTGCTGAGGTTCTTTGAAGATACGCCCTCACTCTCCTTCACATACTCTCACTCTTTCAGCCCGCGCAGGCTACCTGTCTATGGTGTAGACAAATGGCCTGCCAGGCAGAGTCGCCAAAACAGAGACACTTGAGGCTGGGGACAAGGTGTGGACAGAAAATGTTTTGGGTAGACGAAAGAGACAGACTAGGAGAGTTAATTCAACACAGAATAAACAGGGGACTCAGCCCACATCCTCTCTCATCTCATTGTTTTGACTGAAGCCAGAAAACTTGGAATAATTGTGTTTGAAGATTCAATTTTTTTTTTGAATACTGGACCTCAAGCCCAGGGCCTTTACTATGAGCTACAACCCAGCCCATCTTTCAGTTATGATATTAAGACAGCAGGGTCTCACCATGTTGCTAAGTGGCCCTGGCTGGGTTCAAACTTGCAATCCTCCTGCCCCACAGAGTGCTGAGATTGCAGACCTGACCACAGGGCCAGCAGACAAAGCATTCTGAAGAGCAAAGTGAAACAGGGAGGTAGGGTGGCGGAGGAGGGAGAGAGGGGAGGGGAGGGGAGGGACAGAAAGAGAGTGGGAAAGCCCTTGTCACCTTGACAAGATACATATGTGCACAAAATGCTCAACTCCATTGTAAACCTTAAATTTTGCACTTATACATATCAATAAAATGGGGGGGGGGGGGGGAAGAGTACTGTCACAAAGGAAAACCACTTTTCTCTCCCAGAAGGAAGTAAAGGAACCCAGGACAATAAGACCTTTGGCCCCTGGAATTCACAGGCCACAGATACTGGATCGGACTCTAGGATTGAAGGCCAGAGGCCAAAGTGCTGAGAGTGTCAGCTGCCAGAAGGTGGGCAGGGGTCAGGCATAGGGTCCAGGTGTCAGGTATCAGCCTCTCTGCCAGGAGATGGCCTTCTACAGCCTTCCCAAACCAGCTCACCATTTCAGAAAATGGTAGCCCACCTCATGACGAGTTAGGGATGTCTTCTCTCTCTCTGGTATCCCACATCCAATCCACAAAGACACCTTACTGATTCTACTCTCAAAAAACACCAATATCTGACACTTCTCTCCATTCTTATGCAAAACAAGGTCAACCTATATTTTTTCAAATTGACAGCTGGCCTTCTAGATAAATGAAAATAAAAGGACTGAAGTGATACATGAAAAGTATAAACAACATGGACCACAAAGAGTGAAAAAAGAACTAGCCTGACTGAGAAGAGCCAAGTAAACCTGGCGTCTCTGAGCAACTCTGTGTTGTCGCAAACCTTCAGTCCCAGCAGCAACGTCACCTGCCTCAGAAGGCAATGGCGGGGACCAGAGGAGGCAGGCTCCAAGCAGGCGCTCAATAAGAAACAGCTGCGACGATTATTAACAGGCTACAGAAGTAAGTTTTACAGTTGGGAAGCATCACAGACCTACTGTTTTACCTAGGGGAGAAACCACTTACTTGTCAGCCTGAAGTTCACCACTGGAAGGCTTGAGATAATGTTAAAAAGTAGGAGGGACAGAGGTGAGGTTTCTTCACCAGGACAAAGGCCTGTGTCTCAAGCGTGTTAGGGAACTAACCTCACTTCAGAAGGCTGAAAGCAGGTGCAGGCCAGGCTTCATCTGAGTTTTGGTGTGTGTGACGCACTCTGGGCCCAATATACCAGCTCTACAGGGCACCGCCAGTGGTGCAGAGCAGACAGTATGTCACCTGACTTTTGCCTGCCAATCATCCGGCAGGAGCAAGGCAGAGGCGCCCCTCCCCCCCAACTTCAGCCAAAAGCTTAATTTTGGAGTGGCACCGGACACCTGTAATCACAGCTTCTTGGGAGGCTGAGGCAGGACGACCACAAGTTTAGGGCCAGCCTGGCAACTTAGTAAGACCCTGTCTCAAAATAAGAAGCGTCAGGAAGGTATTCAGTGGCAGAGCACTTGGCCTAGCACGTGTGAGGCCCTGGGTTCCACAGCAACAACAACAACAACAACAACAACAACAACAACAACAACAACAACAAATATTTAAAATAGGAAGCAAGGCATGTAAACCTGTGGAGAAAATCACACATGTGCTGATTTATGATCTCCTGTACAGCACGTGTCCACAGATGTGGGGCAACGATGAGGCGAGACATGAGAAACTTGCAGGGGTGCAAAGCGCCACAATCAGCATCTTGTCATCCTTTAAAAAGGCATCCCATCCCGTCACACCATCTTACTGATACTGGAGACCCACTGGCAGCCACATGACTGTTCAAAACTCACTATTTTTGATGAAACACTAAGTTAAGGCCCAAAAGCATCTTTATCTTATGAGAGTCCTTTAGGAATTAAATAGCTTTTTTACAAAAAGTTTTAAATTGTAATAAAAGCTAATAAAATTAAGAATTATTTCACTGTGTACCTTTATATACTTGACTAAATGTCATGAACATAGCTAGACCAGTTATCAAATGAACTGACCCACCTCACTCTCCGCAAGTTCCATTAACCATTCTACCACAAACCTTGCTCTCACTGATATGAACTAAGAGTCCCACTGCGTGAGAAGCGGCCAAATCCTACGCACCGCAGCACACCTGGTTCCAGTCCTCCTGCAGCAATTAACCTACCCTGTCTTGCCATTCTGTGCACCACCCCGGAACCTTCCAGAACACCGGTATGAGAACAGATCCTAAGCTGGACAGGGGCACAGGCCAGGAATCGCAGCACTCCGGAGGCCGAGTCAGGAAGACTGCAAGTTCAAGCCCAGCTAGGCAACTTAGCAAGACCCTGTCTTAAAACTAAAAACAAAAAATGAGTTGGAAAGGAAGCATCGTGTGAAGGTTCTAGGCTCCAGTCCCAGCCACACAACAAGAAACGGGTGAAACCAGGTGCCTCTGCTCCGCCCAGCAGTCTCTCACAGTGACGACCTACCGACCCCTCAGTCTTGAGGCGTACGTTATGATGGGAACCAGTGCAAAGATAGACGTCTACATAACATTAAATAAAGCAAAGAAAAACGGATGGCAGTTATTCTATTTTCCATGGTAAACAGCATTTTTGCTAGAATTCTGAAACAGAGCTTTTTGGTAAATTTCCATATTTTTTCATTTCTAATCACCAAAATAGAAACACTGGCTAATGGGGCTTAAGCACAGCATAAGCCCAGGAGGTTCACATGACAAGGCAGATGGCTTAGGGGCACCACAGGCAGGTTTAAGCCTCACAGTCGCTTTCGTAAATTCACTGCAAATCTACTCAGCACATCGTCTTACACATACATGTCATTTTTGGCCAAGAAATAACAATTCTAACACAAGAACGTCTTCCTGTCAGGAATTTCTGAGTCCAGCCATCTGACAGCATAAAGAGCTGACTTTCCTACTTTTATCCTAAGTGTAGAGCATTTCACGATTCCTTTAGAAAATTTCAACCTCAAAAACTTTAAATTTGGAATTCTATCTTTAAATATGACTGCGAAGTATCTAGTCATGAAATATATACCAAGTGTTCTTGTAAATGACCTGAAGCTCCAAAAGGGGAAGACCCGTCCGGCACTCGATAAACATCCTGGACGTAAACATCCTGGGCGAGAACACCTTGAGATAACGCTTAACTAATCACCAAGCCACTACGCCTCGATCGACGCACGAGTCAGTAATTAGACACAGGAAATAAAACTGCCATGGTAGGATAAAGGGATAGAGACATAAGCAGTAATTACTGTTTTATCATCAAGGTACTGCCCCACACGGCTGGATGAAAAAGAGGAGGAATCCACTGCTGTATGAGCAAACAGCAGTCCGTGTTAGGTCAGTGCTAGACGCTAAGCACAACGCAGGGAACACGACGACATCGCAAGCCCTACATTCAGCAACAGAATGGACGGACAGCAGCGAGCACGCCCGCACTTTGGGCTCCAGGCACGCAGCGCACTGAAGAACAACCCGACATGGCCCCTTCCTTAAGCTGTGCAGGAACCGCAAAGCCAGAGGTGAAGCAGCTGTCCCAGCAGGGCCCAGGCAGGACTCCGAGATTGGGGCACTCTTTTCACATCAGTGGGAACCTCAGTGACTCACTTACTACGCAGATGTTACCGGCAAGTGTAGCTGATGGTATCGGGAGCTTTAATGTTCGGGGCGACTTACATTCTGTTGCTTGGAATGATCTTGTGGCCTTCTCTAAACCATGTGACTTGAGGTCTGGGGCAGCTGCTGATGGGCAGTAGATTTAGAACGGCTGCGTGTCCTTGAGAAACCGTTTTCCTCTGGTCTGTGTCCATGAAATTTCCCATATCTGTGGAGAAAAATGAGAACTTAAACTTTGAGAAAACACTCTGGGGGGGGGGGCGAGTTAGAGATGGAAATAACCCTATTTTGCAGGGAAGTCAGCAAGGACGCTCAGTAAGAAGACAAGCGGGGGGACAGGCGACCCTGAGGAGCTGAGGAGTGAGCACAGAGCCATCTGGGCGTGGAGGGTGCGGCCCGCACCACGGAGGGGCCAGCCCGCCCGCCTTCATATGGCCTTCGCTTCACTGTAGAAACACAAGAAAGGATGTCACCGATGGTGACACTGAAATAAATAAATAAACAGGAAACCGTTTCAACGACGGTGCCCTGTCAGGCTTCCAAATTTCTCTTCGCTCCAAGTCTGAGACACTCACCCCTGAGCTCCGGTGTCCACTCCTCTTGGCCTCTCCCCTCCCTCCGGGTCTTCTGGGTGCTATACTTTCTAGGCAGCCACTGTGGGTGCACAGAAGCTCTCACCCACCCCACTCACTCGCCCCCACATGGGTGGCTCAGTTTGGGGCAGACACTTATTGTTCTACCTGTTAAAAACATTTAAAATTGAAGTCACAGGAAGAAACAGCCATTGGGTTGAACAGGGAAATGGCCAGTCTTTAAACTGACGATGTAATTTTTTTTCAGAAAGCCTCCACACTATCAGCTAAAGATCAATGTGCACACACACAGATATGTCAAAAACACAATTTTTAAATGAAGTTTGAAATTTTCTAGGAAAAGGTCTACTATCCATAGATTTTCTAAGCAAAAAATTATTTTCTGTATGGCAGCATGTAGGATTGCAGGGAAAAGATGAAACAAGCCAATGACACAGATTAAGAAAACATCCGTGGTTACTTTTTAAAGTAAAATGAAATTCATTATTCAACAGAAGAAAAGGAAGCTAAGAGACTGTCGAAGAGCTACAGGTGAAGGGTAGAAAAAATGGATCTACGGAATTAAAAGGAAAATTCCAAACTCAATTGTATAAAATAGAGTATAACGTAATAAATCCCAGGCTCTTAAATTACTCAACTGTCGTCTGGGTATCGATGTATGTTCTATTATGCTTTCAATTTTATTGAATAAATTTCTGAATTATTCTGTGGACAGATTTAGCCGAGTGATTTCATCATCACTAAGAAAAATTGATGTCTTCCTAGGGACTTAAAATATGACCAACCACATACAGTATTAGTATCAGTACTTAATGGTGGAATTGTAAAGTCACTAGGAATCCTTTCATTTTCTGTATTAACAGGCAGCCACGGCCTTAATTGAGGTCAATGTAACAAACAGGAGAATGCTGTCATTACGTGCAGCACAGCGCAATGTAGGCGCCCTGAAGTGTTCCCTGAAGTCTATGGCATGTTAAAATGAAATTTAACATTTTAAGAACACTGCTTATTTTGAAACAGCCACTTGCACTCACATATAATAAAACAGCCCGTCCAGTTGGGCTAGATCCTTCTCTTCAAGGATTCTGGGGTAGCAAGGAAAAGACAAATTGCAGAAGTCGCGCTCCCTGACCTCCCCCTCAAGCCAACTCTCACAATCAAGCTCCCTGCATTCGGGTGGCTCCTCTGTTTCCTTCTACAAGCTTCATTCTCTAAACTAGATCTGCCGAACAAAGGATAAATTGCTATAAAATTAATAACTATTCATGTATTTTTAGAGTGTAGCAAAAAATTTAGAAACAAGTCATGTGATTTGACCTAAACAGGTGAAAGCTGAGCAGAAGCTGCCTTCTTCTCCCACCCACCTCGGGCCTTACTGGGGCCCTTCACCTTTCCACCAGTGACAGCACTGTCTGCTTCGGCACCCCCGCCCACAACTGACCGGACTAGCTGGGTGTTTACTCATCTGTCACCCATTTTAGAATCACCCTGCTTCAGACGACCTCGAGAGAAGTTCCCGGTCCCTGCAGTGGGTAAAAGCCGTCTGACACGGCCCCGCAGCCGAGCGGTCGGCCTCCCCTGCGCACTTACACGCAACCTGGACTTCTGATCTTCGCTGCAAGAGTGCTCCCATCCTGTTTCGCACCACACAGCGGTAGGACCCAGCGTCCACCTTCTGCAAAGACGGAATGACGTACCTGCCGAGTACCAAAGGCAACAGTTACTGGCCGTGTCTAGAGCAGCATGGGCAAGGCATGTATTCAGCACAGTAACCTAAGAGCCACCCAACCCTCTCTGGTTCCAGGCAATGACTACAGGGGTGTGTCCTGGATATGGATGGTTTCTTTGGTATCTGTCCCTCAGTTAGAGGTGAGTGTCACAGGAAGCTGTAGTCGCTGTCCGATTCATCATCGGACCCTGGTGCCTAGCAAAGAAGCTGTAAAGCAATGAAATACAATCACTGTTGAGCCTTTCAATAACACCTATTCCAACTCCGTAGAGCCTTAGCATCTCTAGAAATGACTTCTGGCACTAGTGAGAACATCAGTGCTACAGATTACATCAGCCTACTGGCAAGTTTAAACCACCCCTTCACAATGAGACACAGCCATCCTTAGGCAAAGAAAGCAGCAGGCCCAGGCCACACCTCTTTATTATCATCATGGTGCACACAGCTCCCTACATGGCACAGACATCTCCCAATGGGGTGCAGACAGCACCCTACATGGTGTGGGCATCTCCCTACAGGGTGTGGGCATCTCCCTATCTTTTTATTTCTCCATGTGGAGCTTGATATCAATTTATTCAAGAGACAGAAAGATCTTCTCATTTGTACTTTCCCTTCCTGTGGGTGTAAGTAACCAGCCTTCATATCCAGGCCTTTCTAAAATCTTTATTTTCATAAGAAACAAATAATTGGTCCTTATTTGTCAACTCTATTACACGAAAAAACACCTAGTAGGCTAATAAAGTGTGCACCTGGCTGTGTGCCTGGTGGGTCAAGGAAACGTAACCTTGGTACCATAACTGGTCCACTCCTCTGTAGCTCTGTTAACCTCCTCTGTTGCCCAGCACCACGAACTGACCATCTTTGCTCCGCCAGGACTTCACAAGTGATTGTCTTGTAGCCAGCCTACCATGGACTGAATCCCCTTAGGGCCTGAATCAGATTAACCTCTCTTCCTTTCTGTTACGGGTGACAAGAATCGTCAGTAAGAGGACAGTTGACTAACGCAGGTACGGATTCCATGAAAGGCCTGCTCTAGGTTTGCTGCTATGTTAGCAACCTAGGATGTCTTGACTCCAATAAACAAGTAAAGATACAAACCAAAAAACTAGCTGGAGAAACTGCACAGCACCTGATCTCACAACTGCTACACCACCTGACACGGTACACATCAGCTGTTTTCTAGGCCACGTTCTCAAACAAGAGTTAGCCTTGAGCAAGCCATTTGTCTGATAGTCTGTATTCAAAACAAGAAAGCCCAACCCCTCAACAGCAAAACAGAAAACTTGAAAAACGGTCAGCAAATCTGAATAAACACGTCTTCAAAGAAGACACATACACGCAACAGGCATCAGCGTTAACCCCGGGGAAAAGCGGCCCAAGCCACGGTGGCCGCCGTCTCACCACCGCAGAACGCGTGTCAGCTGCAAAAGGACAGAACCGAGCAAAGCGGAGGCAGAGGTGCGGAGGAAGGAGAACCCGCAGGTACTTCCGGGGCAACGTCAAGGAACCCGCATGCACTTCCGGGGCAACGTCAAGGAATCCGCACGCACTTCCGGGGCAACGTCAAGGAACCCGCACGCACTTCCGGGGCAACGACAAGGGGCTGCAGCCGTACAGACAACAGGAAGGAGGCACCCGCATAAACAGCGAACAGGGCTACCCCGTGAGCCAGCCGCCGAAATTTCGGTGAAATCCTAGGAAACCACTGGAATGGATACCGAGGCTCTACATCACGGGTCAAGGTGATGGTGTCATGGATATACACAGGTCTCCAGACTCATCAAGTTACGTATACAAGGACATGTACAGCTTTTATATGTTCGTTATATCATGCTAAAATAACGTGTCTGGGCTGGGGGCACAGCTCAGTGGCACAGGCTCAGCCAGCACACACTGGGACCTGCGTTCCATCCGCAGCGCCGCTGCAGAAAACAAAGCAAAAGACAGGACCATAAAAGATGAACCTATACAGACACAGTTAATGACTAAAAATAGCTCATCTTTGAGTACACACAAAAGAAGGGGTGAGCCTGGAGCCATGGGCCGCTTTCACATGTAGGAAGCTGTCTATCATAAGAGACAAAAGAGCTCAATACCACTCAAATGGTGATCCGTTTTCTGAAAAAGAGAAAAGAAATCCTAGCGGCGTACTCAACTGATATGCAGATAATAGATACCTGCAAATTTAAAAACATGTTCTCTTACAAAGTGCAATCACAAAAGTCTTATAAAAATACAGGTAATGGCCAGAGCATATGGCGTGTTTTATTTGCACAGTTCCCAAGCACACCTTAAATCATTTCTATTCAACTAATTGCCCATCTCCTTACTCAAGTATGTCCAATTAGTCATTCTCAACAAAGAAACTGATAGGAATAATTTTTAAGCGAATGAAACATTTGGGTTGGATAATTCAGCTAATTCAACATTAAGCAAATATTAATCAAAGTTTGTTTTCTCTCTGTTAACCTGTCTTGAGATCTGACGCAGGATTTATAAAATCTTTTAAGAAAAATATTTGAGTTCTTTCTTACTTTAATAAAAATTAAAATTTTTATTCTATTATGAGGAACAGCTCAACCTCAAAATTAATTAATGAGGACAATCAGAACAGTATCAGGCTGAACACAGAGTCAACAGCCTTTATTTAAATGACAAATGAAAGCTACAAGGACGAGCACCTCTGATTACTATATTCTGTGATTATACGACAGAGGAGGCTTGCGATTAGGTTAGGGCAAAATCAACACAAGTTTATGGGAGAGAAACAGGTCATTGGAATTTGAAAAACTCCAAGGACAATTTTATCACTGTAACATAACCGTACTTATATAATTTTAATTCTACTTTTTCCCCTCCTTATAGTATCTTACACAGATCTTAAAATCTTACGAATTTCTATAATAATCTTACGTTCCGATGTGCAAAAATAGCACTGTTCTCCACCCACATGGAGAAACAGAGACAAAATTGAATATTAGGCATATGCTGCTTCCTTCCATCTCTTCAGTCTAATGTCTCACCAGGGAAAAAGCGTACAAAAACGTGCTAAGTCCTCCACCTATTACCGGAATTTTTACTCAAATTATGTTCACCTAACAGATGGGAATATTCATTGTAAGTCTATTGTTTATAAACACAGATTTTTAAGCAGAGAAAGTTTCCTGGCTCCTTTATAAGAAAGTATGGCAAAATCTTAGCACCATATGCCACAAAGATACAGGAAATGTCCCTCCTGTTTCCAGTCAGCACGGCAGAGAATGTTTGTACTCACTGTATCCAAGCAAAACTCCACTAGGCTACCAGACTGCAGTCCAGGGGCAGTTCATTATCAGAAAAAGCATAGTAGAGAAAAAAATCAAACACCAAATACCAATAAAACCAAGGATTTAAATGTCTGTAACTACAGCGTAGAACTGTGAGCTGCCACACTGAATGGGCCATCGAAACAAACCAAGAGTTTACCCAGAAGCAACTGTGAATCCACTTCAGCCCACGGACAGCTGCCTGACTAAGGTGACATGTTTTGCCAAAGATGTGACCATTTTCATATATTTGGAGAATTTCCCACAGCAGGAGTCTTGTAAAGACAGAGCATATCTCACATAAAAGTAAAAAAAAAAAAAAAAAAAAAAAACATATAAATCTTCCCAGCTCATCTTTAAGGCAGTCAGAGACAAGATGGCCTGTGTGATACACCTGCTATGGGCTGGTGATGCCCAGGAAGGGGGCTAAAAGACTTACCTGACAGCTGAGACAGTGGGGGGCACAGGGGCAATAGGGATACGTCAGTGCTGTGGGCACAGGAGAACCTGGACCAGGGGAACAGTGAGTGTCCAGTGCCACAGGGCAGCAGCTCACAAGTGGGATCTCACGTTTGGTCCCTCCTCAGACAGCAAGTTGGTTCCCGCCAAGGCTCTAGTCAGCCTTGCAATGCCTGTGGACACACAGCCACCCACACAGGACAGCACGCATCTGGGACTCCAGGGCCCTGAAATCCTGTGCCGCAGAACACAGCGGCAGCAATCTGAGGGAAAGCACCTCAAAAGTTGCCAGGTAGTCAGAATGGTGACAGAAACACCAAATAAAGAAATAATGCCACACTGAGCCATTTCTTCATAAAAAAGAAACACTGATGATTTTGAAAATGTCTGAAAAATTACTATGTGGCTTCAGAAGTTACTGCCAAGCGGTTCTTTCCAATAACAGACAGATAACCAACGCCACAACCATGAGGAACACGCACCACAGCACCGGAAGCACAGCTGCAGAACCGGGGCAGATCGGCACTTTGCCCTTGCCGGTCAGGGCCTGTACTTCACAAAGCGTTTTCACATCCCGTAAGGCCCATGGAAGGCTTTTCTCTTCCACGCCGACCACTGTTCTACGACCTTTTGAATAAGACTACTTGCAACAACTCTAACCTTTATGCTAGAATGAAAACATCGATTTTGCATAAAAATAAGCAACTGAGTTCTACAGTCAGTTTGTATCTTCCTGTAGAGCACATTCTTATCCTTAAAGTAAAAGAGGTCACGGACCTACCAAAAAAAGTATATCATTTATATCCTCTTGGGAACCACTCCCCTTACATTAAAAAATAAAATAACTGTTTTTCAATTTTATTTTCATTGTTTTTTTCTGTAAAATTTTAAAAAATTATAATCCAAAGTGGAATTGGATTTCTTTGCCTTTGATCAAAATAATGAAAGCCCTGCCTGAAATCTGGTAAGAAACAGGCAGATTTTGGAGGTACCTGTGGCTCACTAGTTGGTCCTAGGCACTAGGCAAGCTTAGCGTCCTGCTCAAAAAGAATTAAAATAATCTGTGACATAAACAGAACAGCAGAGACAGGAGCTGCCCAATGGCAACACTGTATCTGTGAAATATGTACTCAGTAATTTGTTTATGTCAAAATGTGTATGAAATTGAGCAGGACAAAAAAAAAAAAGAAAAAAAATTGAGCAGGACGGTAAACAGATGCCTTTGGGCACGGACTGAGGTCTACGGAATCTGTCGTTGTTGTTTTGGGATAATATGTCTGGGAAAAACGAACCCCAGGACCCAGTTAGATGCCAAGTCCCCGCGGCATCCAGGACACTGTATCATGAAGAACCACGTTTAAACCTTGTCTTAACAGCTAGAAAGTCAATCCGAGGCTCCAGAGTTAGCGTCAGGGTATTCCCAAAACCTCACCTGGGTCTGTGTGATTTTTCCCTGACATAAAAATGTTTTTGTGTACCGTTCATTCTCCATTCATTTCACCCTCCTCTGTTCAAATCAGGCAGAAAAAGGCACAGTCTGTGTTTATGAAGCTGGGCACACAGAGAGAGCCGGTCCGCCAGTCCGGCTGTCTGAGGATTAAATAAATGCTGTTTCGGGGCCCTAAGAGTCAGTTGTCAGATATTTTGGGAAGGAGGACATTAATTTTTTTCTACTTAAATTTTTCAAATTTTATTTCTGATTACTTCATAATGCCAGATTCCGTATGGACATAGAAGTTCAGAGCACTTATCCAGTACTGGAGTATGAAGGCAAATGTCACTCGCTACGCCGGTAAAACTGCCCACCGGGACACAATGTGAGTGGCTCCAGCTACTGTGCGTGACAATATTAGCCTAAGTGCACTGGAAACACATACGAAGAGCTTATGCTTGTCTTAAGGGGAAATGTTTGTCAACAATGAAGCGTGTCCCCGCCGAGTCTGGTCAGCGGGCTAAGCTCCTGCAGACTCCACAAGGATCTGGAAGGACAAGGGTACGGGGGATTCGCTATCTACCTACAAGTCACCTCCAACTGAGGACTTAAGGAGCCTGATGCCAACGCTGAGCCTGAGATTTTCGAGAAACAATCACAGTTTCTGTGACCGCACTGGGTAGAAAGGACAAACGAAAGTCAGAAATAAACACAAATAACACATACGATGTTGGGAGCGATACATACATAGCAGGCCACCACCGCATTCATATGACGGACGTAAGGTAAACAGGACAGCACGAGTTCACACCATGGCCTCAGCAGTCAATGCTAACCTTTAATTTGGACTGAGATCAAAACAGTACTCCCAGTTAGAATTCCCAATTTATTTTACCTCTTCTTACAGACAAAAAGAAAAAGAGAAATTGCTGTCTTAGAAATGAGAAATGCATTTTGTTAATTTCAGTATTTACAAATATAATTGATTAAGGAGGCAAGTCAAAATTAGCCTGGAAGTTTTCTCTTACATCTCCCAACCACTGGCATTTTGGTCATAAGAAAAGGACCAATCTATTAGAGCAGCTTGGCGCTATATGGAATTCCACTTATTTTAGTTAAATGGGCAATATAAGCCAAAATATAACCTTTTTAGGAATTATGGTACTTCCTGTACAGGAAAGGAGTCATGGAGTGTACGCTAGTAGAAAATTAATGAGGTGAATGAATTTGCCTTTTGCAGACGAAAGTCACCCTCAGCCAGGTTGGTCAGAGAAGGAACCCGACGGGCTATTTCCCATAAGAAGACAGCGCTTACAGACCAAGCTCAGGAAATGTAAAAACTACACAAGCAAACCGCATGCACGGGAATGTTCCTTACAGCTGAGCAGTAGATTTTAATTGGGAGATCTGCTTCGGAATCTCAAGCCTAGCCCTCAAGCAAGGGACCCATCTAAGTAAAAAAAACAAAACAAAAAAAAAAACAGTATGTCAATAACACTAAACCTGTACACACGAGGATACATTATCTGCCCGTTGACTAAGGTCTGTTTTTCTTTCACCCATGTTTGAAGCTTTCAGTGTAAAGATTTTGCTCCTCACTTATCAAATTTACCTCTAAGTAGTTCAGGTTTTTGATGCTACTTCATTCTCCATAATTATATAGTGTGTTTATATAATTACGTAGAATGGAGGAGCATGTACATACATATGTAGTGACTTGCCCCTCAGTATGTGTGAGGTATTAATTCCAGGACCCCACATAGAATTCCCAATCTGCCAATGAATAAGCCCCTTATTTAAAATGGCGGAGTATTTCCAAATAACCCATCCATATTCTATATTGGTATATCTGTATATTTATACAATTTTCACATTGCTTTGCTACATCAATAGAATTGATTTTTTATAGACTGATCTTGCCCTCATAACATTTTAAACCCATTTATTACCAGCAGATTTTCAAAAGATAAATTATCTACATAGATGATTGTGTGGTTAGAAAAATAAAAAATTACTTCTTTCTCCACAATATGGATGACTTAAATTTTTCTTGCCGTATTGCACTGGTTAGTAATTTCAGTATTTAGAATCTGCTGCTTTCACTTTTTTTAAAAATAGGAAATCTTTAACATTCTTTTCCTATTCCTGCTTCCTAAGGGATCCCAGTAAGACAGTAGTCCACCTAAACTTAAATTCTTTTATTTTTTCAGTCTTTTTTTGTTGTTGTTTTGAACATCTCTATTCTGCAACTTTGCCTAATAACTAGTCAGTGTTTTATAACACCTACAGTCCTAATAGTGAAAACCAGCGCTTTTCTCATCATACAGTTTTTATCTTTAGAAGTCTGGTTTTTTTGTACCTCCTAAATATCTTTCACATCTACGTAGCACTGACAATGTGGAACACTGTCATAGCGGCTTCGTTTTTTTCCTCTCTGATAATTGTGAAATCTGGGAGAGTTCACGGTTGGTTTAAACCTATTCATTTTCTTTCTCATTATAGGTTCTGCTTCCAGTGTCTTTACAGGCCCAATAATCTTTGTCTGGGATCTAGACAGTGAATTTTACCTTCGATGAATTTTACTTTGGTGAATGCTACATGTTTTTGCATTTCCATAAATATTCTTCACCGCTGGACTGATACTGTGAAGGTAATTGAAAATAATTTGAGCTTTCTGGATCATTTTTTAAGACTTGCTAGACAGGACCAGAGTAGACATGGACTCAAGAAACCTCTCACTAGCCCTATAACTTTTGAGGCTTAGTTATTTGGCCACCGAGGATGGGCATGCTGCCCATTCCTGTGTGAGCAGAGGTCACTACCACTTCCAGTTGTCTCAGCCAATTCTCTTCCTGGCCCTGGGTAGTTGCCTCACACAAATATCCCCCCCAAATGCCCTGGGGGGACCTCAGGAGGCAGCCAAGCTCTGTCAGCTCCCAGCGGGGTTTGTCCTTTCTAAGACTCTGCCCTGAGAATCACACTGCCTCGATCTCCATGGTCTCAGCTCTCTCCCACTCGGCCAGCTCCCCGCCTCCCACCTAGTTTCTTCTCTGTGAGGTAACCCAAGAGTTCGCTCAGACAGCATCCTGGGGCCAGCCAGGGGTCACCTCATTCGCAGCGCATCTGTCAGGGATCACAGTTCTCCATTGCCTGATACCCAGGACATGAAAAGCAATCATTTCATGCCGAGTTTTTCAGCTGTTTCGGATAAGAGTGTAAATCTGACCCCTCACTCTACCTGAGGCCAGGCTGTCGGTTTTTAGAGGACCCAAAGGAGTGAGGATTCAGCAAAGGGAATGGACTGCAATTCAGGAAGTCGCCCTCCACCTGAGCATCTATCTCAGCACGTTTGATGTGCCCAAAAGTATCTGACATGCATAAGGGTCCTGCGAGGAGTCTCTGGTAATCGCAGAGGGAGAGTCAAGCACAGACTGTTAAAATTCTGAAATAAAATCATGGCTTCTGCAACAGGGATCCCCCATACGCTGAATACCAGTTCTCGCTGAGCTTGGTACAAACCAAGAACTGACGACAGCTGTGGGACACACAACTGGCATTAGCCATTACGGGAGAAATATTATCAGAGCGCCACAACCCTAAGCAAGCTGGCCTTTCCAACTATACTTGAACCTCACCAACTGATGGAACAGATAACCACCGGGGTCTGGGCTTCTACACGGGTCACCTCATGCTGAAAATGAAGATGTCACCCTCTCCCGTCACTAATAAATGACCCACAGGGACACACTGAGGGAATGTCTGCTCGAGTAGACAGAGCTCCAAGAAGCAGGTTTGGTCGTTCAATTGGAACAACAAGTTGTTGCAAGAAGAAACATACTGAGGATGAACAAAGACACGAGGCAGTGACAAAGGGGCTAGCTAACGGCGAAGCCACCGGGGGAGCAGGGCTAGAAACTCAGGACTAAGAGGGTCTACGATGACAGACCCTCAGTGAGGTTGGGGATAAGGTATGGGTATTTTAATACCACAAGGAAGTTTCTGTTTCAGGTGAGATACTCATTAACCAGCAGGATGGGATGACTCAACTGGGGCTGACGCCTGATTTCTGGAACCTACTGAAATGGGGCACAGGAAACGTAGAAAGTGGATCAGAGAGCCTCAGGTTATGGATGAGCCCAACAGTACTGACCCCTCAGTATAGCTGATGTGGCCTTGGCACTGTTAGACGCCAAAGCTGCTCAGAGCAGTCACTAAAAGCGGCCCTTCCCACGGCACTCCGCCAGCAGGCCACCCGATTCAGACTCACGCTCATCAGACTCATCTCTGTGCTAGGTGGACATGGACTTCCCCCCTTTACTCGCCGATTCGGCTAGAAGCACAGTCTGGGGACTTACATAACAGTCAATCTGGAAACATGTCAGCCTGCGAGGCACGGCCTCAGATCCCACAACAGCTCTGTGTTTGGAGGTGGAACTTCTAAAAATGACTGTATCCTAAGGGCTTCAGCCTCATGAGTGATTCAAGCCACTAATAACTGATGTCATTATTTAATTCAGCTGCACTATGGGGAGGTGGTAAGATTTACGAAGTAGGAGCTGGTTGGAGGGACAGACGATGGGAACAAGCCTCGGGGTCTACGTCTTGTCTCTGGCCCTACAACCACCGTCCCGCCCCCAGGCCAGGCTTCCCGGCTGCCATGAAGTGAGCAGCTTTCTCTGCCAACTCCTTCCACCATGGGGTTTCTGCCTTAGAGTCAGATTACCACGAACTAACATTTCTGAAACTGTGAGCCAAAATCAATCTCTTCTCCCTGAAGTTATTTATGTCAGATATCTCATCATAGCACTGGAAAGCAAACGGATTTATTTCATGTATCAAAGGAGGCACAGAGACGAGCGTGAAAACGGGATTCACAACCTATCGTACGTATCGCACCTCTGAACGTAGCCCCACCGATGGATGACACTCTGGGGAGTAGCGTCACGTAGCTTGAGCAGTCAGCTCAAGACACACCTGTCGAGCCGTGGCCGTAACTACGGGGCCGTGGTCCGACTGGGCCCCATCCCCACAACCCATTTGTGTTTGACAATCTGAGGTTCCTTAGGGATCAGAGGTCTTGAGGAGATGAAACAGAGATCAGAGTCTGTAATCTGTCCTGGTTGCACCCTGCTCGAGTGGCAGTGGAGTTCCAAGAAAGAGGCTACTGTTTTGAGGCAGGAACTGCACCTGCACGAACTTCTCCTCAAACACAAGGACTGGAGCCAAATCGTGGAAGCAAAGAAGGAAGCCACCGGGGCTCACTACCACTTCTGACGGCAGGGGCAGTAACTGCACCCACAGCCCCAGCAAGGCAAGATGAACCGGAAGTGGACAGACAGAGCGTGGGTGACCTCCCAGCGAGCCAGTCAGACAGCAGCCTGAGAGGAGAGCACCACGAGAATGGAGGGGGAGCAAGGCGAGGCAACGGGATCAAACACCGCCCTAGGAAGTCCTCAAATTAAAAAAAAAAAGGCTTGTTCCACTAACTCTCTTGGTAAGGTCCTTGTAGGAAGCGGTCCTCTTGGATCTCAGTGGCCCATCCAGGCATCGCCGGCAGCTCGAGGATGGCTCTGCTTTGAGCCACTGTTGTCGTCACCAGTTCCACAAAGCTTGGAGAACCTGCATGCCGGTGAAGGTGGCAGCTGCCTGTCTCAACCCACGCCTCGTATTTACTGCCTGCTGTCCTGGCATCTGAGTCCCCTTCCTGTCACTGGGGTACAATACTTGATACCCACAGTTTACAGGAAGAAAGGATTAGTTTCGCCCTTAGTTTCAGAGATCTCACTGCATGCACTGCTGGGTGGCAAGGGCAGCAGAGCCTGGCATGAAGGAAGGACACTCGTTGCGCGGTGGCCAGGGAGCAGAGGGAGAGAAGGGAGATGCTGGGGAGGGAGGCGTGTGGCTTTCCAGGTCACACAGTGACATGCCCTTCCAGCGAGGCCCCAATTCTTAATAGCACATGAGCTCAACAGCTGAGTCCACCGGTGAGTGCAGCACCCCACGACCCAATCACCTAAACACAGGAAACTTCGGGAGGGCATCTGAGATCTAAATCATGACACCTAGAGATTCTGTGGAACAAAAGCCAACATTTCAGCTGAGTATTAATACTTGGGCTAAGTAAATATTAAAGCTAATGACCAGATATTCATGATTCGTGTTAGGAAACCGGTACAATTTCCACTGGCAGCCTTTATTTGGCTACTTCTGAGATGCACTTCATGAGCCCCAATCAAGCTCCAAGTGGGACTGGGCTCCAGCCACTAGCAACGGCAACGGGTTCCCGTGCTGGCATCTCCTCCCCCGCTTTCTTGGTCCTCTGCTATGGCTTAGACTTGGAGTGTTCTCGAAAAGGCTCATGAACTTGGACGTAGTGGGACAACTAACTATGGAAGTGTGCGTTATCAGGAGGTAGGGCCGGGCTGCAAGGGGTGGGTGCTTGGGGTTTGGCCAGCAGAGACTGTATCAATTTGTTGAGAATAATGAGGGGTGTCCCAGGGCAGAGCTCTCAGGGATGCCTGTTACTGACTTTCTGGCCAAGAAGTGAGGCGGATGCATCCACCCTGGGTGTGGGGGGGCCACTGAGAGCTTGAACTGAGTAAAGGAAGAAGACACATGGTGGCAGCTTCTTCCCGGGAAAGCTCCGGCCTTGCCTGAGTCTGCGGATTACCTACTGGCTCCGGCCTCACTTCGCATCTGTCCTTAATGGGGTGAGCAGCTCTCCAGCCTCCTGTCCTGTGCTCCCACCACTGCTGGCTGACAAGAATGGACGGTGTGAGACTTCCTGAACAATAAATCTTTCCCCTCTTAAGTGGCGGGCGTCAGGTCTTTTGTCCCAGAAATGAGTAAGGGATTAAAACATCCTGCCTCTACTCCGCGGTGGGGATTAGGCTCCCACTCCGCTACCTGGTGGAATCTTGGTCTCAGGCACTGTTTCCAGAGATCACAGATTACTGGAGATGTAGCTACTGATTTAATGTTACAAACGTTTTCCTACCTTGTCTTTATTTTTAACCGTTACTTAAATGTAAAGACAGCAGAAAATGGTGTATGGTTACCTGTGATCTCTTTTTTTGGTGGATTTTAAATACTTTAATATTTTGTCCTGGTATATCTGTATGGTATTCAAACAATCTTTTTATGCTTCCAATTTGAATTTCATTTTTAAGCATCTGAAATTCATTGCAGTGGTTTTTCTAAAATAAGGATCAGTTTTGAATGCAGTCACCCAAGATTGATTTCTTTAATGTCAGTCTGAACGCTCACTCGATTACATACATGATATGGTTTTGACTTGGAATGTCCCCCAAAAGCTTCGTGTCTCTGGGTGTTAGGGAAAATACCTATGAAATCACGTGCTGTTAAGAGGGGGGGCCTTGTTGGAAGGGGAGGAATGCGGGGGCTTGACTAGAAAGGGAAGGAATGCTGGGGTTTGAGTACACTGGGAAAGGATGGATCACTGGGATGTGAACTGGAGGGATGCATGCTAGCTGTGTCCTGCCCCTGTCTTTTTGCTCCCTGACTACCATGGGGTGAACAGCTTTCCTCTGGCTAGGCTTATGCCATGTGCTTCCGCCACTGCCAGCCACCCATAAACTGTGAGCCGAAATAAACCTTCCTCCCTTAAGTTGTGTACGGTGGGTATTCTATCCCAGCAACAAATAAGTACATAATATATTTTATGTGTATCACGGCCTGCCTCAAAACTTTCCTCTGAAATTTTTCTGAGATTCTAGTATGTATTAATGCCTAGAAAATTCCTCCCCATTACTGATTTAATATTTTACAATTTTGTTGGTATTCTTTTCAGTTTATATAGCTAAGTGAGCTTTAGAACAATTTCTTCAAATTATCCACCAAAGTAACCTCACTGACATTTTTTATTAAAAGTATCTTATTGCTAGTAGGCTTAATTAAAAAAAAAAACCTCTCATATTAGGATAAACTTCTCCAATAATTTCAAAGGAAATGGATTTTCAGAACGCTTAGATTTTCTATCTGGGATCCTCTCCTATCTCTCTGTGAGGCTTTGTGAGATATTTCTTCGTGTAGGTTCTATTCATTTCTATGACAGTTATTCCCAAGTATTTAATATTTTTTATTGATATTGTGATATTTTTCCTTTTTATAAAACATAAGAAAAAATACCTCTGTCCTTAACTATTCCTGTTCTTACCAAGATAGGGAAAAAAATCCGTGAAATTTCTACTGTTACAGGACTGTCTTAGTTACTTTTTCCATTGTTGTGACTCAATACCAAACACCCACAAATTTGGGAGAGGAAAGGTTTATTTTAGCTCACAGTTTCGGAAGGTCACAGTCCATTCAGGGGTGGCCAGCAGCAGACAGGAAGCCAAGTCAGGTCAAGGCCAGACTAGTCCTCCCAGAAAGGCAGGAAGCAGCTTATCTGTCCTTCCTGGTCTCCTCCCAGCGACCAGCCCTTCCTGGATCCAGGTGTGGAAGGTGTGGTAAGCCCCCACTACACGCCTGTAATCCAATTTACATGCTTGTAATCCACCCCTCCAGACTAAGCCCCAATCTCCCAAAGCACATGGTTCCACAGACAATCTATAACGTTCAAATACATGAGACTTTTGGGGGACACTCCAGATCCGAACCACAATAAGTGTCATAGAACTGAACCACCGAAACAAGCCACATACAATCTCCATAAACTTCCAGTGGCTTGGAGTACCCACGTAGTCCTACATACACCGTGCATGAGCGTGACGGAATTCTTGGTGTGTGCCTTTCCCCCTGACCAACACCCATATACGCACACTTTCAATGGAACAAATTTCCCCAAGTAAAAAAATTACTTACAGTGAATGTTTTTCTGGGGGAAATGAACCATGCGAATCTACCTGATACCTTGCAGCCTTGATCCACTTCACTGAACTGTTATCAATTTGCCCGTTTACTCACCTCTGCTCAACACAGATCTGAGTATCAATGTGAAATACAACATGTAAAACTCAGCTGAAATCCATCCTACAGTTTGTAACACAGGCAGCAAAGAAAATGCTATTTTTGTCAGAGCGAGAAAAGGTAAAGATATGTTATTTGATTTTTACAGGGTTAGCATTTTCATAACTGACCATAAAGGAGGGAAGGCAGAAGCTGGCTTCCAGGTAGGAAACAAGGTGCCCGCTTCATAAAGCGTCTGTGTTTTCCAATCTGATTCTTCGAGAGGGCTCATGAAGGTTCGCACCTCGCCGCTGAAGGCGCTTATTGGAAGAAAGCGGATGAAACCATAATTGGAAAAAAAATAAAAGAGCATGAGATTTTTAGACGGGTTTTATGTCATGAAAAAAATAATGACAAAGTACGACAGGTGGCTGAGAACCCACCTTGGTGTCTGAAGCCCCCAGTGGGCAGAACACGACTCACCACATCTACCCCAAACCGCTCTGGCTTCGCGACAAGCCTTTCTCCTTATTGAGTGAAACAGGAGCTAGGCTGCTGCGTGTTTTAACGGCCCACACACGGCGAGCCCTTTCCTCGGTCTCGCCCCGGCGTCCTGCCTTCCTGCGGGTCATCAACCATATTCCACGTAGTCAGGCGAGTCTGCCAGTGGAAGGGGTGAAGCAAAACTAAACAAGACACGTCTTTGCGTGTGTTGAAGACCAAATGTGTTTTACTGTTAAGTTTAAGAAGTCCCATACGTACTCGTGGCATATAGAATAGAGTACATTTTGGCAAATGAAAATAAAACCGATATACGGCTGTTCTACAAGCGCACGATTCCGTGCCAATCACATACTGACCTGCCACCTATCTTGGCTGATCCTGAGGGAAGGAACGCTGCGGGACCTGTGCTGTCCCTTCACACTCGGCACTGCCGAGGTGCGTCCCGGGGGGAGGACTCCGGGAGGCCTTGGCAATCACTGGACGGGAACGAGGAAGCACAGGCATGGTGCCAAGACAGGCCTGATGCCCGTCAGCTCAGTTCCGGAAACCCCAGACGCGGGAGCCGAGGGTCCAGAAAGGTCTGGGGTGTGCGCCGAACTCTGAAGGCCACTGGGAAAGATCATCTACATGACCAGTTCTTTTGAATACGAAGAACAACTGGACACCTTACCGTCCCTTGCTCCCTGGGCACACAGAACATTATGTCCCTTCATCTGTATGAGAAATGTGATGTGGGTTTCACTATGGTCACTTGACAGATGGGAAAAGTAGGATCCAAGCAGCTGGCCTTCCAAAGCCACAGCGGTAGGGAGCCGAGCAGCAAGGACGTGAGCTGGTCACCTACCGTCACAGCCCATGCCACCCGTGGTCCTCGTGTCTAAGTTCACTGTTTTGTACTGCGTTCCACACTCATGGCACTACACTAACGCCCATCAAGTCAGACAGCAAAACTATGAAGCGCTGCTACGGGTGGATCACGCTACGTACATGCCAGAAAACAAACTGCTTTTCATACGTGGGAGACTTTCAATGCTTCCGACACCACAGGATGGGGGAAGGAGGTGACCAGCCCAATGGGCTGATCTAAGACTGGGCACAGAGCACCTGACCAAAGCCACACCCCCGAGAGCTGTGACCAGACCCAGGGTGCTGTTACATGAGGCAGGACACGCAGGGCACCTGACAGCACATGCTAGCAGGTAGCAGAAGAACTGTCTGAGCCCAGTATGCTCTGAGTTACTAGGAAAAAATCGCCCCCTGAAAGGATGCAACACAACACAATACACCCTAACGTCCACAACCACTCTGAGCGTGTTCAGTCACATCAGAACTGGCCTAGCAGCGCAGAGGGATGCCACAAATCCACACGCCTTCAAGGGCAAATGGACAATGGAGGCAGGCAGAGCCAGCGTGGGGGGCAGGGGCAGTGGGCACCGCGTGGGGCACCTCACTCAGCCCCCGCTCCTGGGCGGGGCTGCAAACCAGCATGGCCTGGGCTCCTAGGGGTCAGAAATTCCACAGGAGAACCTAAGTGTAAAACGCTGACAATCAATCAAAAAGAACACACACACTCACATGCCTGCCACACAGACACGCATTCCGGGCAGGCTGAGGGTGGGGCACGGCCCACCACACCACCGAGAGCTCGGGGGGAAAGAGCGCCCCAATGTTCCGCCGGCCAAACCTCCACACAGACAGCTGCTGCTTAGTTTTTAAATAAAAGCTGATCTTTGCTGACGCTGGAGCCCCTGGGACTTTGCAGGCCACACCAGCTCTCGGCCTTAATCGCACATCCAGCCTCACAGTCCTCACAGAGAACGGCTGACAGCGCACGCCCAGAAGCGCTCAGTCCCTTGAAGGGGAGACAGAGGCTCAAAGGGCAGTGTTGGGGCTACTTCCAGGGTGGAGCTGCCCCCCAGCCCCGCCCAGCCTTCAACTCACGCCCTGTAGGACGCCCTTCTGCTGGGGGTGGGGGCTGCTGTATCCCCAGGGCAGACACAAAACCTCACACAATCAGGTTCCACCCTAGTTCTGGCTGCTGAAGGAGACCACGCGGTCCCCTGACTCCATCCGTTTTTATCCCAGTCTGAAAACACAGGCAGAAAGGTTTGCAGTGATGGCTCGGCACCCTGGGAGCTACCGACCTAAAGATGTCTTTCAACATTTATACCCACCAGACAGGAACAACGTTTGCAGGTGGGGCTGTTGTCAAACAAAGGCGAATCCGTCACTTTAAAGTGTTACGTGAATGCCTCTGTAACTGTACTTTTTTTTTTTTTTGTCTAGCGGTTTCACTAACATGCTTGGTTTTTACAAACATAATGACAGATGTTTACATGAAAACGCAAACTACACCAACATGGTAAACCACATCCGAATTACACGTTCAAATCTAGCCCTTCAGCACTTCGTGCCTTAGAAATTTAACCTGCCATCTTCTCCCCTCATACTACTACAGCCAAGTACCCTAAACATAGGAACCTGCAATGGAATCTGATTTTCAAGCAATCCATTACTTATATTCGCTGCTGTAGGTGGTGACCTCACTGTCGTTGTGCATCCACTTGAATTCCAGAGGCCAGCTCCCCTCGGCCAGGCAGGTGAGGACCAGGCGGTTCCCCTCCAGGTGCATCTGGGGCAGGCCCGGTTCGGTTTTGAAGTAGGGTGCCACATCATCTAAGATTAAAGAGAGAGAGAGAGGATGGAACTGAATGGAGAGTACAATAATGAGGTGACCAGCGAGTGAGCTGTTCAAACACATCTAGTCCGAAAAAGAAGTGGCAGTTATCTGGTCACTTGAGTACTACACAGTCCCAGGCCCACCGGAAACAGGTGACAGCCCAGAGGGTATTTCAAAAGGCCAAAGGCTCAACGATGCCACCCCCGAAAGCACCCGACAGGCTCATCAACCTTCCCTCAATTGATGGTTAATACCCAGGTACCAGAGGGATGCGTCACGCAGGCCCTGGTCACGCAAGGCTTTGGTCTCAGTGGACGTTCTGTTTTCAGTGTGGAAATCAAGGACATTCAATGCAACATTCAAGGCTAGAAATGAGAAATTTCTTCATATAACCTTTCACTGGTTTAAAAAAAATGACCAGAATAAGCAAGGTCAGCATAAATACAAAAATGACACTCTCTCTCTCTCTCTCTTTCCCTCTCTCACATCAACTTGTGTTTCATTGACTCCTGTGGATATGGGGATATAAAATGGGACACCTACGTATAATCACACAACTCACAACTGTCCCACACACGATAAATGGATGAGCGTCACACGTACCGGGCAGACGTGGTCACGTCTTTGTGTCAGTCCCCATCATCTGGGGCCAGAAGCCAACCAATCTTTCCATACACTATGATTCTAAATGTCACCAATCCCTCTAATTTTCTTCTCTAGAGCCCGTATCTACCTTCGTACTTTGATAACTGATTGGTGGAGTTATTAATCGAGACTTTTAAATTCCATTGCTGTATCTTTCGCACAGAGACAGTGCACAGTAGAGCCACAGTATCGAAGATGAGGCTGGGATAAAGCCGGACAGGTGGCTGCGCACGATACTGATGTCCTCTTACCAAATGCACGGGGTTCCATGAACCAGCAGCCCTCCTCACCAAGAACCACCACCTCTGCAGCGCCAGCCAACCAAGGATCAGAAATCCTGAGCCCGGCATAGTGGCACAAGCCCGCACATTGACCACCCGGGGGAGCTAACGCAGGAGGGTCCCAAGTTCAGGCAGAGCCTGGGCACCTTCTACGGCACTGTCTCCAAGTGAAAAATGTAAAAAGTGGGTAGAGGCGGTGGCCAGGGGAGCGGCTCAGTCAGTGCAAAGGCCATGAGCTCAACCCCAGCACTGTGAATAAAAGGGAAGGGGGCTGGATTATGCAGATTTTTTAATATTTGAAATTTGCTAAGCAAAACTGTATGACAACCACTTAACAGCATTTACCTTGTAGTAAGTATTATATCTGAAGAGGATATAAAGTACGTGGGAGTATGAGGATGGGTTAGATGTGCCTGCATCCTTTTGTGGACAGGACCAGAGCACGTGCTTGTTGGAATGCCTGTGTGGGGCCCAGGAACCAGCCCCTGGCAGGTAGCAAAGGACACCTGAGTGCGGTTTGCCGTTCTGTCATAGGTCAGATCGCAGCAGTACCAGCTCCGTGCTAGCGCTCGCTTATTATTCATTCAAATAAACACGCTCACATGCATCTGTGCAGAAAGAGCCTGCATTGTGAACACTTGACTAATGAAAGTGGAAACAGGAACAAAGAGCTGAAGGACAGAGTCAGACACCAAGGCAACAGCCTGTGCAAAGGCCCAGCGAGATGGGAGGAGACACGGAGAGTTACCTTGAGAAGTCCAAAACACCACGCCTTCCTAGAGTCACAGAATGAGCGGACGGAGGAGCGGTGGCAGAGGGGTGGCGGCGCCCTGCAGGCAGGGCACGGGCGTCGTCCTGCGTGAGTTTCAACTGTGCCCACGCCCATTATAAGGGTTCTAACGTGACAGCAGCAGGTGATCACTGTGTAAACACCCTAGTGAAAGGCACCGGTGGCGAAGACCAGCGACCGCAGCAGCCAGCCTTCCGAGAGGCCGCGGGCCTGGAATGGCGGAAGCCGGGTCTGGAGGCCACTGCCGTGGCCCGGATAAAATGCTGTAACAGAAGACAGCTGGCAGGGCGGGCACAGGCGACAACCGCAGGAACTGGGGTAGAAAGACGTGACGGCACCGGCAGCTCCGGAACGGCGTGGATACACGAGGTAACAGAGAGGAGGCGGCGGAGGAAGCTTAGGTTTGAATGACTTTTTGGCCAATAAAACAGGCGTGGATTCTGTGCCACACCCTGTAACTGACACTGAAGACACAAAGAGCAGACCACTGTCCCTTAAGGTTATGGTCTAGCTTGGCCTCACGACCGCAAGCAGTGAGGTGTGCCGCGCCATGACCAGCCCACCCCGCCAAGCCAGGAGGACGGCAGGAGGAGGAATGCCAGGGTCCTCCGGGCGTCTGCTGCGCGTGACGCCCCACGCGCGCTCTTAGCTCCTGACTGTCAACTGAGGGCCCCGTGTCCCTTTCCACCACGTACCGCAGGGAGAACTGCGGCTCCCACGACCCACGCGATGCGATAAAGCCAAACCGCAGCCAGAGCAGCTTCGACGCCTTGGGGTTTGCTGAGGCTCGGGCTTCACCAAAGGTCCCGCCGTTTGTTCTGCCTTTAGCAACAGAAGAGAAACCCCACCTCATACGGTTCCAGTGTCCTACACGCACCAGTCACATAAAAACGCATCTTTGTGAAAGGTAAGCTTAGGAAAGAGCCTAATCTGACAATTGACATAGCATCACCCAGACAATATACAGTACTTCTGAATTTAAGTGATGCAGTTCCATTCTTTGTAGAAGTCACAGTTAGCGAAATATGTTCAAATTATGATGTCGCGATCAGGTAGAGAAACTCTTCATGAAGAAAAGTGACCGACGACTTGCAGGCAAATGCCATGGGATCTGAACGACCCAGAATCTGGTGAGCACAGACGCTGTCAGATGCTAAAAGGGAGGGGTGGGTGAACATCACCAGGGCACTGGAATCTCAAGCTATCACTACAAATATCCTAACACAGATCAGCCCATGAGGAGAACGCCAGCTACCTCTCTGGGCCAGCCTGCGTACCACTGAGACGCAAGCAGCAGCCGGATGCGTAAAGATGGCATAAAGGTAGCGGGCACAGGAGCCTTCAGAGAGAGAGAAGGGTGAACTAGCTGCCAGCCGTGCAGAGACCCATCTCAAAAGCAGTTGATGTGGACAGACTTTATCTGGGACAAAGAAAAGGCTGAGAAGATCTGTAAGGGAAAAACAAACACGGAAGAGTGAATCGCCTCCAAACTCTGACCTGGGCAGGAGCCAACGGTCCACTTAGTGCTCTGAGGGTGGGTGTGTGTTTCAGATAGCGACGGAGCTCCTCTTCCTCAAAGAGACGATGTTGACATTCTGCGTCCTTGTCTATCCTGGCAACGGAATGGTAAGACCCCGGGATGGACTGCCAAGGAAAACTGCGAAATTTCTGATTTCACATACTGTTAAACACACCATAAATCATTTATGAAAGAGAGAGGCTCATTTGTCTGGATAATACAAATTTAAGGTCCATCCGAAGGAGAGGAAGAGACTTAATGTTCTCTCAAGAAAACACCATAATTTTATGATGTCCAAGTCACTTTCCTAAATGGACTTTAAGGGTCTTCAGATAGCACATAAATGCATTTAACTTTACCTGTCCAATGCAAAGTTAATCGTCTCGTCCAAAAAGGGACGAGACCCGAGTGCCAGAACCGTCCTGGTTTTCCATGAGGAGCAAAGGATCATGGGAAGCTGGGGTGCTGATTCTCGGCTATGGTGTGGCCCCCTCACACAAGGAGGGGGGAATGTCCCATGGTTTTAATGATCTGCTCCACAATGGAAAACCAAGCATCTCCTGAAACCCTGCCATCGCAGGAGAGGGGGAGGGACCAAAGGCTACGTATGATGCACATCAAACTAGAGGGCATTCCGGTGACTCCGCTGACGAGCTGGCGAGAACCGCGGCCATCTGCTTGGTAACCTGACTTTCTCGCCTCCATTTTAAAGCAATAATGTGCAGAGAAGCAATGGACCTGTGCTTCAGTGAAGAATCTACCACACTACAAACAGGGAGAGGTCTGAGCAGACGGGTCCTGCACGTTCTGGCAAAGTGACGATGAAATTTATTAAGCCCCCCTAATCGGCACCATCAATCAGGTGAAACTCCGGCGGGCGGATCGGGAATCGCAGCGTGAACGGGCAGTCAGCCGGAGCAGGACCCTTTATTACCGAACTTTGCTTTTGCCAAAGCTCAATTTCCCAGGGCGACTAATCTTTCGGTTCAAACCACTAATCTTCCTTTCAAAACTTCTTTCAGATCAAATTCAAACATTCTCATGCCCCAAGCTCACAAATTTACCACGAATGGAAAGTTTTGTTTTTTTCAATTCCAGTGAGAAACAAAAGCGCAGGCCATGAAGTATCAGTTGTGAGCCACCATTGTGAAAAACACGGGCAGAAGATCTGTTCTGGAGAATGGAGTCGTTCCAATTTCCGCTGCTGGCATCACATTATGTGGACCTATGGAAGCCAGGAACCGGATCTCGCAGTATAATGTGCTCTTTTCATAACAGTAGTATTCATCTTTTTGAAGAAAACAATTATGCATTTCCAATGTATTGCTGAGGTAAAATTTAAATACATTACTTGGTATGTTCTGCTGTAGTCGAATACGCAGACACAAAAAGATCCCAGTACGGGGCTGAAGGGGACCTTCCACGCCAGGACTGTCGCTCTGCTCGTCAGGACGGGGTGCTCAAGCTGCACCTGCTGCTACTGCGGTACTCAGAAGCCCTTGGTGGCTAAGGGCGATACTGGGGGTGGGGGCACCCACGGCATCCAGGACCTCTCAAACCACTGACAGTAAGTGCCGCTCCGCCACAGAGCCAACTCCTTCACCATAACTATCTCCCAGGCTCCATTCCATTACTCTATCCAACAATGTTTTCTAGCAATAGAGTTTCAAACACAGTAGAATGGAACAGCATACTCTGTGGGTCTGAAAAAAATATATAGCTCCATTTCTCTGTATGTCACTTTATTTCCTCTACTACCTACTAAAATAAGCAACATAAACTCCAGGGTTAAAGGTGTCTGTTACTGAACCTAGACTTAACTTCAAAGAATCAGAAAGCCGCCCTCTCCTGATGGCCACGAGGGCAAACGTTGGGTGTTTTCCAGATGTTATCCTGCATTTCTCCAACAAGTCTGACTCAAAGCCGCACCCGTCCCTGCAGATCCCGGGCAGGGCCCACCACCAGCCTGAGAGCACGGTGGCTACTGCTCAGGTCACAGACGAAGGCACTTTATTATTCCTCCCACACCCCTGGCTCGCTGGCCACCGAGCACTAGGCAAGGAGCCGGCCCTGCCTGATGAGCTCACAGTCTAATAAAAAGAGACTGGTAAGCAAGCCAGGAGAAATGCCACAGGGAGAGGCATGACGTCAGTGCCGCGAGGACCTCCCAGTGGCCACGGTCCCCGCATCTCAGAGCCAGGGCAAGTGCTGGGGCTGAAGGTGTTCAGGAGACGCGCGCAACAGACCGGCACAGAGGGCTGAAGCGCCAAAGCCCTACAGGCACCGAGGAGCCCAGGTGCACCCCACGTGCTGCTACAGCTACACGGTGGCCCCAGTGCCATCAGCCGTCCCCTATGCCATCCTTTGTGAAGAACGATAGCTCTTTCAGACAAATGCTCCTGTATATCATGTAGGTAATCAACACCTGAGAGTAGGCTTGTCTTCTGTGTGCGCCTGATCTGGCTATAACAGGTAAGCAGCCTTGCAGGGGACGTGCCAGCCCCCTGGAGAGAACCCAGGTCACCACTGAGGACCGGCAGTCGCCTCGTGGGGGCAGCAGTGACTGCTACCCTTAGTTTGAGACGGAATCTGCGGACCCAGGTGCCAGGACAGCTGAGCGCATCGCAAGACCAACTAGAGGGCAGACCTCCACCCTTCCTTCTGACCAGTGTCCCCCCGTTTCAGGAGGCACCGGAATCAAAGGGGACAAAGCAGATCAGAGTACAGATTCCACATTCCTAGATTTCATTGGGAGTCATCAGTATGTTCTCAGAACTCTGGCTCACGAGTGTGGGCTTTTCCCTGAGTCCTTGGTCCACGGCCTCCGGTTGATACCGAATCTGTCGACATGAAAAGAAGAAAGCACGAGGGTCCCCAAGATCCCCATTAGATGATCCTGGGAATGGCCTGCCGAGACATCCCTTTGGTGGGGAAGTCAAAGCGATTGCCTGGTTTTCCTGACATCAATGAGAATTGACAGCCTATTTACGGGAGCACACGGGGTACCTTCACCCTCCCAATGTTTCCCTCTTAGAAACTGTTCCAGCTCTCAGCGAGATTTACCCACAGGAGAAGCTGGTGGCAGGAACACAAATGGTTGTATTTCTATACTGGTTTGAACATGAACTCCACTAATCTATTTTAGCACATAAGTTAATCATAAGGGACAGTGAGGTAACAGGAATTCCCCATTTTCCAAACTGAGATAAGCTTCCAGCTCTCTGATACTCAACTGCAAAGTATTAGTGTGTTAAATTGTCATGTGTATGGTTCGTACCGAGAAACTATGACCAAAGATAAGAAAAGTCACGAGCAATAATCACTTATTATCCTTAAAGACAGTACAATGTAATCTTTCAAATAATCCTAAAAGTCTAACCCTCGTTAAATCAAAGGCCAAAGGGTCCAAGAAAAGAAGCTCAAATATGATTTACTTTTCTGTATTTAGATGCTTGCTGGTAAAGTTTATGGCACGCAAACACTGATATAAAAAAATCAGGGACTTGGGAGATGCCTGCAGAGTTGAGAATTCCTTAGGCTGAGGAATCTACATGCCAAAAAAAAATTTTTTTTCCCCCTATGAGTTTCCCAGGTCACTCACTTGCCTTCCGGTACCCGGGCTCTTCAAGCAACAAAAAACTACAAACCACTTCTTGCAGGGCAGTACAACGCACACCTTTCGGCCTCTGGACCCCATTGCGACTTTTATTTTTTTTAAAAAAAAACATTATTATAAATTCTTAAGTGAGTCATTTCCTTCCATATTAGAAAGCAAAAATGTGAACTTGCAAAATATTTACTCATTTGAAAATAATAACATAAAAGACACGTTTAAGAAACACCCAAACAAACCAACCAGAAGCGTTCCTGTGAGCCGCGGCGTCTCACATGTCCAGAGTCACCTCAGAGAAAGGCGCGCGGAGCCCCGCCTCGGCCTTGCAAATAGTCTTCGCGCTTTGTGACTTCAGTTGAAAGACAGGAATAAAAAACACATCCTCCACACGCGTTTTTGGAAACAAGCAACAGCATCTTCAAATAGCTACGAGCATTCTTGTTGACTCTACACCAACCCTGTGCTAGTGTCGGCTTCACGAAGGCTGGCCGGAGTCCGGGACAAAGGGGAGTTTGGGCTCTGACCCATCGTGCGTGTGCATCCTGATCCCGTGGCGTGGGGATCCTGATCCCGGCACGCGGCTTGGGAAGTTCTACTGTTAAGTCTTCTACTTGGTTCTCTCACATACCCATCTTTGTCGGGTGGCCGAGCCCTGCCAGTCTTCCAAATGTTGACACTTTTCATGACAGGATGTAGCAAGCGTCACACATTAACAAAGCTTCCCAGCTAATCAGGGACGTCTGTAAATGCCGGGGAAACGTCAGCCTCAGCGTGGCACGGACAAGACTTCCAGAATTCTCATTTTTCCTTACGATCTCAATTTTTATCATTCACCATAAATACTGGGAGTCCACTCCTACCACCCCAGAACAGCCTTATTTCATTTACTTTTAAGAACGTGCTGCCCTCTTCAATCCTGGATAATCATCCTTTGTCTGCCAGCGACTGCTTCAAGTAAAAATGGAGTGCCGAGAAGGGACCACAAGGCCTCCGGTTGGGCCGTCAGCTGAGACCTGCCCCCCTACACCCCCGTCAGGCCCATCCTACGTCTGTATGCTGTACAAGGGGCTTTCATGTAATTCACATATTAAGAAGACTGTTACTGGATTCAAAATATAAGTAATGACTTTTATCAAAGACATTAAAGGAACTGGATTTTTTGAAATCATGGGTGAGGCAGAAATACACACCAGCCACTCCAGTCTGGCACTGCTGTGCCGACCCACCTGGCACAGGTAGCAGAAATTTTCTCAGGTCTGCTTTTGCGTCATCAATAAAACCCCAACACGGAGCAAAAGAAAAGCGTCTTGAATTACTAGGAAGCACTGTGGCCTCACGGCCGCCCCCACCAGGGGCCCGAGGCGCCAAGGGTCCCGGGCCACCCGGGAGGGGCGCTGCTCTTGAGGTCTGAAGGATCAAACAGCTAGCGCGCACGAAGCGCCCACGGCCGGCCGGCAGAGGCGCACAGTCACCCGCTGCCACGCATCCGGAGCCGCGCCCAGCACGCATTCCCTTCTGGCTGTCTAAATAACACGCATACATCAGGCTACAGCCTCGGAAGTCGATGACTATTGCGACAAAGAACGTGCTCCATTTAAAGGCAGACGGGTGTTCCTGCTTCCCGTGACGTCAGAAGCGGAGAAGCCCAAATACTGATTCGAGCATTTATTCCTGCATCCGAGAAATACTTATTAAATACCTATTACGACTTGTACGAGGTGGGACCCCAGCTGGGCAGGAGAACACCCAGAAGCCTGAAACCCCGCCTTCCTGGGGCGGAGCTTCCGGCTGGGGACACGCCACGCCTGCGCCCCCAGCGCTTCCCTACGTCGCTTCTCCACACGTCACTTCCGCCGCGGCTGGCGAGCAGGGAGGCGATGCGGCTGTCGCCCCGAGGCCGCGCTGGCCCCCAGTGCCCCGCGGCGTGTTAATGCTGCAGCACTCTCATACGCAAGCCTGACCGTCATGGCCCAGGAAGCCTCAGAGCTACAGGGACGCCGCAGGCACCCAGCCCGGACCGAAGTCCATGCCGGAATGCCCACGGGTGGTTTTCACCAGCGTCCCCGCCGCTAAGCTCCGCCGCTTCGGGCGGCCTGCCCCGCGGGACGACGACCGTGTGACTCAGCCGGTGAGTTTACAGACCACGCCATGCCTCAGGAACAGAGACGGAAACAAGAGACGGGCCCGTTGGTGCCCAGGGAACAAGGCCACGGAATGAGACAGGGGAGGGAGAGGGGATCTGGAGGAAGGGATGGAGACCCGAACTGACAGGGAGTCCGCGGAGGGGCTGTGAAGGCAGCCACGTGACTAGGTAACTCCGGCAGCTGGGAAGGCCGGTGCAAAGGCCCTGAGGTAGACACCATCCTAGTATGTTCTGGAGTAGCAGGGGACCAGCAGCGTGTGAATAGTGAGCGTGAACAGGGGTGGGGGAAGAGGACATGAGGCCACAGGGGTGGGAGGGAGGGGCCTTGGGAACTCGGGGTTGTGTGCGTGCCCCCGGAGGTCGGGCAGGAGAGTGCATTTGCTGACCCCTGCTTTTGGTGAGGGCACCAGGGGTTGAGCCGGGCCTCACACTGAGTTACGTCCTCAGCCTGGTTTTATTTTTGATTTTTGACGCAGGGTCTAGCTATGCCACTAAGGCCACGCTTAAATGTGTAATTCTCCTGCCTCAGCCTCCTGGACGGCTGGGATGACAGGTGTTCGCGACCGGGCCTCGGGGCCAGTGGGAACTCCGCGCGGAATGGCACCGTGTTGACGTGGGTTTCGCGGGTCCTTCCCTCACCAGGAACCAGTGTGTGCTGAAGACGGGGCCCAGACAGGGCTGGCACGGGCCGGCGGGGGTGAGGACGACTCTGTGGGCGGCCGAGGCTGAGACCGGACGCGCTGTGAGGCCCGGCCTGTGCTGGGTGCCTGGCCAGGGAAGCCCCGGGAACTCGGCTGTTGTTTCCTGAGGCCAGGATGACGGTGGGCAGAGCGCAGGGCACCCGGCAGGGCAGAGCTCAGGGTGGACCTCATAAGCCGGGACACCCAGAGGGCCCCCACAGGCCCTCCACACTGCGGGTACAGACTCAGATCATTTCAAACCATTGGCTTCATAGAGAAAAAAATCACTTTTGCTGAAGATATGAAACACAGAAATTAAATAACATTAAAAACAGCTCAATTTGTTTTGAGAAGTTAAGTTTTAAGTATCCTAGATTATGTTAAACATAAAACCTAAAATGAAAATTATCTTAATTATCCAAAATAAAGATTTACAGAAGCTCTGCAAAAAATTTTATTCTGAAATTTTTTATTTTCATTTTCTCAAGTATACCCAATTGGTATATTAAATTTAACTATGTATTCACACCTAGTAAAATTACTCCAGGAGATATAAAAATTAATTAGTTGGTGACATTTTCCTTATTCAAAATAGGAAGATGAGCTGTCTCAGTCCTAACAACTTAACTGCATGATTTTAGCCGGCAGCTGTCTGCCCCTCACCATGGAAAAGGCTGCAGCCCCAGGCAGTGCAGGACAGAGGATGCATGCTGTGCCCGGAGACCTGGGGGTGTTTCTTCCTGAGAACTTTGTTTTCCTTAACAAACGAGTCTTTAATTAAAGTACAAAACGATCTTACCAGTAGTGGCTCATGTATGTTTCTCCCTGACAGACACATGTCCACAGTATTCCCACCTTGGTCTAGTCAACTGTTTTTCAAAGGTCAATTTCAAGTGACCATTCATCAGTCCAGACCACATCGTCATCTGTACAACAAACCTGAACAAATTTAAAAGAATTGAGTCCAGCATAATGATGTAACCACCGTCAAATCAAGTTAGAGATCAGTAAGAAACCACCACAGGAAAATCAACAAATACCTAGGAACTGAATGATACACTTTTGAATAAAACATGAGAGAAAGACCAAGTCGGAAGAAGAATTTAAAAACACACAGAACTGATGGAAAACCAAAATACAACATCTCAAAATACGCTGGGTGCAGCTACCGCAGCGCTAACGGGGGAATCTAGAGCGCTGAAATGCTTCCATTCCAATGAGGAAAGCCACAAGTTAGGAACCCAAATTCCTCCTCCCCAAAAAAGTTTTTAAAAGGATAAAATAAATACAAGGCAAACTTAGAGAGCATAATGAAAGAGTGGAATCAATAAAAATTGAAGGATGAAAAATACAGAAAATTAATGGATCAAAAAAGCTTCTTTGATGACGGTAACCAAGTGATGAATTTCAACTCAAGATCACAGGACTGGGAAGAGGGACGGTATGAGTCACCAGCGTCCACTGAGGACAGGAGACATCGTCACCGGTCTCGGAGCAAGTACAAAAGGCGCTACAGACAAGGTAGAAGACCAAAAGCAAATTCTTAAGAAACTATAAACTACTAAAATCCATCCAAAACAAAACAGACAGCCTGAGTGGTCTTACAAATTAAACTTCTCATTTAAAATTTGTTTCTGATTAAAAAGAAAAAAGAAGTCTCTGACCCAAATGGTATCACTGAAGAATTTGACCGATGTTTAAAGAAGAGTTCACATCTTGTCCAGAAAACAGAAGAGGAAATTTATCTTGGCTTATTTTTTTTTAAGACTAACATTTCCCTGATCTAAAACCCTAACCAAGAGAAAACACAAAAGTCATTTGTAGACCAGTATCTCTCACCTAACGAGACACAAAAATCCTCAGCAAATGACGGAGTGGGTTGTGTTCAGGGTATGGATGGCTGATGCAACATCTGAATAGGAAATTATCAAACTCACCATAACAAGGGGACAAAGACCTGTCAAACAAAGCAGAACAGGCATTTAACAAAAGCTAACATTCACTTCAAAAGAAAAGCTCTGGTTTAAACCACAATCATCTATTAAAGAACATCTACCAAAACCTTCCATCTAACATCATACTAAACAGATAAAGACGGGATGGTTTTCACCGGATGTTGGTAGCGAATAAGGTTGCTTTCTCTCACAAGTCTTATTCAGTATACTAATGGAAGGCCTACCCACCAAAGGAAGATAGAAAAACGAGCAAAAGACAGGCATTGGAAGGAAAAAACACAGCTGCCCCTGTGAATAGGGGCAACTTGATCATCTATTTGGGAAATCGCAAACAGGCTACCTACAAACACACACAGCCCTCCTACGCTCCTAAGTGAATTAAACTAGGCCTCAAGACACAAGACCAATACACAACATTAATTTCATTTCCATAAATTAACAATGAAAACATAGAAACAAAAAACATACACACCATTTATAGTTACGCCAAAGAAATGAAATACTTGGCTATAAATTTTGAAAATATGACCTCAGTGCTGAAAACTATGAAAATGCTATGGCAAAAGTAAAGAAAATTCTAAATAAATGAAGAGCTTACACACAGATCAAAAGAGAGTATAATAAGAGTGCCAGCTGAAATACACACACACACACACACACACACACACACACACACACACGAGGTTAATGGAATCCCCGCTAAGGCATTAGCAGGATTTTCAATAGTTATATACAAGATGATTCTAAAATTTACAGGGAAAGGCGAAGAATGTCGAAAACAATTTTGAAAAAATGTAAAATGGGAGGGAGACTCCCTTCCTGGCTTCAATACTCATTACGCGGCCACAGCCACAGGACAGTGTGGTATTGGCAGAGTCAAAACAACAGAAAAATCTAGGAAAAGCCACACAGAAGCAGGGCCGACAGGAGAGACGAGCTCAGTGGAGCAAGGGGGCAGGACGGTCTTTAGACAAAGCTATGGGGCAACCAGCCGCCCGGAGGCAAAGGAATGACACTCACTTCACGTCGGTTCCTTGCATAATAATTAACTCAAGATGGATCATGAACTTAAATGCAAAACTAAAAAACTTTTAAGGAAAAAAAAGTAGAAAATATCTGAAATCTAGGGCCATGCAGTCTTCCACGTGACCTCAAAAATCATGATGCATTGTAACCAAAACAAGCCAATCACCTATTGCATTTTGCCCATGAACAGGTGTTTAACACCATTACCTGTTAGAGAAATGTAAAGTAAAACCACAATATAACATACAGATACCACTACACAGGAAAATGGCGGAAGTATTAATGACCGTACTAAACGCTGGAGAAAAAAAGCCCAGAGAATTCACACATTGCTGGTGGTTACAGAAAGCAATGACCTCATCTCAGAAAAGCAAGACTGGTAGTTTCTTGTCAAACTAAATGAACCACCAAACGGCCCAGGAATTCACTCTTGGGCGTCCATTCCCAAAGAAATGAAGACATACGTCCACCACAAAACCTGTGCCCTACACCGGACCATTACGGCAGCTTCAGTTCCAACCGCTAAAACCTAGACACAAGCCAGGCGTCCTCGGAAGGTGGGCAGTGAGAACCCGCCCCCCCCCCCCAGCGCAGTGCTACAATACAGCAAGCGGCAGGTGGCAAGACCCACAGGAGCGTGCAGGGAACGCTGCCGGTGAAGAAGGGCCGTGCGGGCCCTGTCTCTTACTTCTAAATTGCACGTGAACCTACAATCACCTCGAAATAGAAGAAGTTTTATCAAAACAAGTACACTGCTAATGAATAAAAACAGCCACGGGTGGGAGGAAGCATTCTGATCACACGCACCTTGCGACGATCTTATCCAAACTGTATACAGACACCCGCTTCTCAGGGACAATGAAAACATGAGGATGAGCGGAAGGCTGAGGAAGAGATTGAACAGCGAACCCGCGCGTGGGAAGGCGCCCAACACGCTCCCACGTGAGAGGTTAAGATGACTAAATTAACTTTTAAAAAGTGGCAACAGTGAATGCAGAAGAATAAAGCGAGCAAATGCAACTCTCCAACATTACTAGAGGGAATGTGGAAAGGGTCCCATCACTTCGGGAACAGGGGTAGCGATGTTTTACAAAATCAAAATCCTAAACAAAACCCCAGAAATTCATTCCAGACCTGCACATCTCTGAGAAAGACAGGAACGTCCATGTCCATAGCCACACAAAGGACTGTGACAACAGCAGCCATCACAGTGACAGCCCCCGCTACGGAAAACAGGGGAGATGTGGACCCAGCACCCGGAAGGAGCCCCCTCGACATGCTGCCCTGTGTGCGAAGTCAACGGCAAACTATCCGTGTTGAGTGCATTTCTTTAAACGAAATCTGGGCACAGGCAGAATTAATCTCTGTGAAGAAAATAACAGGCATATGGTCGCCTACAGGAATGGTGACTGATTGGAAGGGGCTGGAGGGAATGCGTTGGGGTAATGGGAATGCTGAATATCTGGATTAAGGTTTCGGTTACATGTGTTAATACATTTATCAAACTCATTGAATTATATGCACTTAATCTCTATGAATTTCACCGTCTGTAAATTTCACCTCAATTAAAAATCCTTACTGCAGACATAGAATTCTTGTCACACAGCAGAAACTTCGTTCTCAGTCACTGCTTCGTCCTGCCTTAAAGTAGTGACTGTTGCCTTTACCAATGGCCACGGGCGCTTAGAACAAGCTCTGTGCTACTAATTACTATAAATTTTGTTACCAAAATGTCATTTCTTCTATTAGCACGTAAGTCTTCACGTGTACCTTGTCTTCCAACCCCACAGGAGAGAGCCCACAAGAACACTGCTCCTACTGGTACGACTGACCACTGTTGAGCCCTGACTGCACACCTATGAGAACATCTTCTAATGAATAATAGATGAAACATTCCCACAATAACCCCATCAGATAGGTGATCAATTTCTCTTTGATGTCTACTCTATAGGTCAAATAAGCCAAGCTACAGAGGGGTTGGGTAACTTAGTGAAAGTCATACAGAGACCAGGAGGTAGAGTCAAAGTCAATCCCCCATCACCTAATGAATCCCAAAATCACACCACTGTCTGTGAAACTCAGAATATAAGCTAACAATAAGGAGAATTCTAAGTACACGTAAATATTAACGTTACTGTTGGTGAGTTTCTTACCTAGGGGACTGTTCATGTTCCATTGTCAAGAAATATACATATAAGTAAGCCCATCATCCACAACCATATTATATCCAGGTAACCAGTGTCAGAAGAGCCAAGAACAATCATAAGCGGTGATAAGGAAAAAACATGGTTACATGAAATCTCCTACAAGCAAAAACAACAACAACAACAACAAAACAACAAAAAAACAAAACAAAACCCAAATTCACCAACACTATAAAAAAACATTGCTAACTTGCTAATTCAAAAAACATTGTTCAGGTAAAATAGAAAAGTAAAACCAGGGGGAAAAAATGAGTATACCTGACCTCTCAACCTCCTAAGAGTTGCTGGAAACGAACTCACTGGGTGGCAGTAAGTTGTCTTCCACGCTATCAAACACCAATGTTTAAAAATTAAAACATGGAAGCAAGTTGAAATCAACTCCAACAAAATGATCTCCACTCACAGACCTGCCCGGACAATGACTAAACTCGACACGCTATCGTGCCTCCACTTTATCCAGCATGACAACTGCCTTCTCACAACATGAGCTCTGATTCTTGAAGTGGGCGTGGCGTAAAAACAGTGCTCTTCCGGTGGCTGCAAATTTCATAAAAGCAGCAACTAACACTTCTTGTGAGCACATCATGTCCAAAACAATAACCAATTTCTCTTACAGTCAGTAGCACACTTGGCCTAGTAAGCACATTATGGATGTTTAACATGATTATAAAAATTCAAATCAAAATCATAACAGCACATGTCACCCTAAACCAGCCACTAGGAACCAGCTGGGCGTGCTGAGTGCCGGAGCACATGCCTGGCGGGCATAAAGCCCCACGTCCAGTCACAAGTGCCAGAAGTGGAGGGACGTGACGAGGGAGCCAGAGAGAGAAAGTCCAGCAACGAGTACTGGGGGCGTGTGGAGGCCCCGGAGCCCACTCACGTGGCCAACGGGAACGCAGAATGCCAGGACAGGCAGCTGACGCAGCTGCCCTATGACCCAGGAGCTCCACCCCACCACGCCTGAGACACACGCAAACCTGCGTCCACACAAGCGCATGCACACTAGAGCTCGCAGCAGTATCGGTGGAAACGTGGCAACAGCCTAAGTGGACGAGCAGCACCTGACGGAGCTACGCCACGCATGTGGCCAGGTAACCAAGGGGAGCGATGCTGGCACGGTGACACAGATGAACCGTGAAAAGCCCTAGGATGAGGGAAGGAGGCACTGTGATTCTGGAGGGGACTGACTGGTTATCACGGGGGGCGGGGCAGGAGGACGGGTGAGGCACAGGCGTGTTTGGGGGATATTCTAAAAATCAGATGACGGTGACTGTCACACAACTCTGCAAACGACTAACATCTCTGAATACAGATTCCTTCTATCGGCGCGTTAGTCCTCGGAGACAGCACCCCAACTCCACAGCGCAGGTGGGGGGGACTTTACCCTCTGCACACCCGCCAGGCTGCAGGTGCAAGGCACGTCTCTCCTGGCCACCAAGGGTCTCCAGCAGGTAATCCTTTCCCTGGTGTTTCTCACAACTGCTGGACTTCCTAGGCGCTCCACAGAGGCCAGAGGGCATGGACTCCACCTTCCCCCACAGCTAGTTACCACCTGCACCTCAAGGGTGTTAACACAGTCAAACCCAGCATCCGGGCCGTGAAACCCTATAGCAAACACAGACTTCTTGACAATCAGATAAAGATCTATGGAAGAGGAGGCCACCTAAGCCATTTCCAGAGCTGCTAAGCTCCGGCCAAGTTCCTCAGTGCATGCAGCGGCGACATTCTTCCCCCCCGGGTTCTCTCAGCAAGTCTCCACGCTTCACCAGCCTGCTGCGTGTTATACAGGGCAGGGAAGGAATGTCGGGGAGCAGGGAAGGGAACCACAACCCCGATAAGTAAACAGAGGATAAAATGCAGCCCAGGGGAGAATAAATCACCTTCCCTTGGCAGACTTCGTCAGCGGAAACGCACAAACAGCATCATTACAATGTCGCGAGCATGCCCCGGAGGTGGACAGAACGGAAAGGGCAGCGAGCAGGGTCACAATTATCTGGACTGTTGAGAGACTTTAGGTAGAAGGCGGTTGTGCCAAGTTGCAAAGTTTGAACCGTGAACGTTCTTTCTCATCTGCAAGGACTCTGTTGTTCTGAACCGTTGACTGTAAGGTGTGGGGTGGGTGGCAGTTATATCTCCAAATGGCATATAATCTTTTACGATAGAGAGCTGACATTCCACAGAGGCATCATTTTGATTTCAGACTGTTGGGTGATTCTTCTAATGACTTGAGGAGCTCTAAGGAAATAAAGTATCAGCAGGTGGTCAGTCAAATACTAAGAAATCCCTCACTCCACAGGCAGCAATCAGGTTGAAATACTTCCTCCATTACCGCCAAAAATAGAGCAGACACTGACACCCAGGCCTTCCTAGGTCCAAAACTCTAATTTCCACAAATAGGAAAAAGATACCCATTCATTTCTGTACATCAATAGCCTTGTTTGTAATCTACATCAGGGCACTAGCAGCAGCCTTTTGTGAATTTGAATCAGTTCCTTCAAGCTCTGTGCCTCACCCCAGGTTTATTAAATCTAATCCTCATACCCTACAAAAGTTTGAGATTCACTGAACGCTGTGCTCACTCTGGATAAATTTTGCAAATATTTTAAAAAATCAGCTTCATGTCTGAAACACAAAGAGGAAAAAAAAATAGGTCCATGTCAGGTAGACTCACACCTCATGAGCACACTGCCACGAACAGTGGTGCCCACCGCGGCCCCACCCTGGGCATTAAGACTTCTCCGGCCGCCAGGGCACAATAGGCTCACAGTACGGTCCACTGGGAGATGGACCTCACGCCACTCCACGCTGGCCTTCCACAGAAGCAGCCCAGTGGTGACCGAGACTTGCTTTTCTGAATGTCACTGTGAACAGCCACTGCAAAATAGTTCTTTAATTTTATGACTTTCACACCGTGCCCAAGGCCACGGCCTCTGGCCAGACGCACAAAGGAGACCCAGAAAGGAATGAGTAACGGCGAGGCCTCCCCTCGGTTGCCGGTGGCCGCTGCTTCCCACGCCAGTTAGATGAAAGCGCCGTGTTAAGAGCCAGGCCCAGCCGTGCCCTGCAGGCTCAGCGCAGCTAAAAGAGGATCTGTGTGGTTTCAAAACCTGAGGTCCTGGCCCTCAGCACGGGGCTGCTGGGAAAGACCGGAGCGAGCCTCACAGGCTCGGCCCCGAGAGCGGAAAGTCCGTGAAGACCAGTCAGCCCCTTGAACTGCCTGTGCGCGGACGGGAGCTGTTGTCCTTGGGATACCCTAAGGTCCCAACGCTGAATGCAGAAATCTGCCGTGTTCCTCCTCCGCACTGCGCCGTCTTCCAGGCCCTGGCCCGGCACTTGACTTCTTTGCTTCTTCCCAGGTGCTAGGACGCACCCCAGGGCGCTACCACAGGGCTTCAGGCCTGCGGAGCCAGGGTCTCGGGAAGTGGCCCAGGCCGGCCTTTCCTTGGGATCCTCCTGCCTCAGCCCTCCAGAGTGCTGGAATTACAAAGGCCCACAACTAACTCTGAGTTTAAATTTCCCTGTCTGTAAAATAATGGAGGCCGTGAAGTGGACACTACCCACCTGGCACCCTGAGAGTTTTAAAATGCTGACAACTCACCCCAGACCAACCCCGCCTGTATGCCTGACGAGTGGGGCCCAGGTTGGGGCTTTCAGCCTCGCCTTGCCAACGGCAGAGAAGGGTGAGAGCTGGATACCACATGCGACAGCTTGAAACAAGCACTATTGAAGACTTTCAATTTTAATTAACTGTACTCTGCTGCATAAGAGAAGAAATCACCGTGTAACTTCAAACTTAGTAACATTCACTTTTAAAAACTAAACAGAATATTTTAAACCATCAATTCCACTTTTAGTATAGCTTATTTCATTAAATTTGCTTTATAATTCAAAAATAAGAACCTTTGGTTCCACAGTTTGACTTTCCAGTCGATCCGTAATCTGCCTGCTCTATTCTAGTCTGCCTACTACATTATTCATTCATGTTTCACTATTTTTTAAAAAGGGAAAGAAAACAGAAATAGGAGAGAAGGGAAGGGGGGTTAATGTACCCGTCTCTTTATTTCAAACCCACCGGAATTCAACTTTTACCCAGCGGTATCCATAACAGGTGAAAAAGCTGAATAGGTTGCCCCGTGGTCTGCACCTGCCACCAGCTGGACATTTCAACCTCAGCCTCCAATTTTACAAATCATGCTTGGTTTATTCTCTGTGTCCTAACATTTATATCCATGCTGCTATGAAAACAAGGTTTTAAATCACTGCAAATTTTATGTGTATCCTGGCTTGACCCAAAGAGCGCGGGAAGCACACCCTTCCAATGACGACGAGGACACTGGTACAGACACAGAGACCGAGAGACTGGCTTATCTCAAGAATCAGTCCAGGCTTGCGGGTGGAACGGCATGTTTGCTCCACAGGGAATTATGTAAATAAGATAACACTGTCTCCCAAGAACAGGGGTCACAGTGTTGACGATAAAGTACGGAAAACCAAGAGAACTCACAGGGAGGCCACAGAAGGGGTGCTGGGGAGCAGGGAGGTACAGGGAGGTCACGGAAGGGTGCTGAGGAGCGGGAAGAACCCAGCCACTGCATTCCAAGGTGCCACCTCTGAGTCTCAGTCTCCGTACCAAGGAAACGGGAGGAAAAACTTCTACTCAGCCTAGTCATAAGAACTGAGGCGATACGGTGAAATGGATGTTAGATGTTATCAGGACAAATTAATCCATGCCTCTGCCTTTGATCCACAGCTCTACGTCAAGAGACAAAACACCAGATTTTAAACAAAGCTTTGTAGTGAACAGCCTTAATATCTTCTGTGACAGGCAAAAGCAAGTCAAAACGACCACGAGGAGAACGGGGGACGAATCAGACGCAGACGCGGCGCTTCTCTTCCTTATATTTGGAGCGTCTGAAACAGCGCTCCTAAGTCGCTTTCCTCTTTTCTCAAGTCTCTCACCTATAATAAATTACTTTATTCTAGAACACAGCAAGGAGAAACTAAATCAACCCAATACAGATGTTGATAAAACACGATCAATTTAAAATGAATAATTCGATCAGGAAGGTGTCCAAAGGTTTCCCTAAATCTTCCCCAACATCTTTGTCACACTTCACATGAAGCCGCTGACTGAAAAGATTTTCATCACTTCCATCGCGGATCTGGGAGCGCTCCCTGCAGGACCCCAGGACCTGGCGCCCGGCCAGCCCGTTCATCTCCCGCACACAAATCACGGGAGAAACACGGAACGCTCTGAGCTGCAGTCCTGGGGAAGAGAAACGTACAGAGATTTTTCTGGCCTTGTACTCTGTGGTCTGTTTCATGTTCTCACCAGCCACGAACTGCAAAACATTCCAGTGTGGGCTTGACTCATTAGTGTATCACTGAAGCGACATTTCAACTTAAATAAACCTGGTATCTGCAGACTAAAGATAAGTCCCCCAACAATACGGTGTTATTAACCGAATGTCGTAAATTCCACAGCTGGGCTTTTCATCCCGTCAACGTGATCTAAAAATAAGTAAATAAATAAAAACCAGGCATGTACTTGGGACAAACTTTCCATTTGACTGGCCAATCGGGCTGTGACAAGCCACCTAACTCCTCAGTACCTCGGCTTCTTATCTGTAAGAGGACAGCAAAGGCAAGGATTCCTGGATTCACAAAAGGTTAAAACAGGGATCCTTAAAATGCGAAACATCCCTACTACATTTGAAATAAGATTCAATTTACAGAGAATTGATTTACCCACAGCTTCTCAAGAGCAATTCTGTATTGGCACAGACATAAGTTCATCGGATCAATGGAGCGGCCGGCACATTTTTTATTGAACATTTAGTACATGGAAGGCACCGTGTCAGCTACAGAGAGCACAAGGAGAAGGTCTAGGTCCCCACGTCCTGGGGGAGTTTCCCGGTGACAAAGAATAGCTCAGGGGGCGTGCGACGGTCTCCATGGGACTGGCCACAGCGTGCCGGGGTATCTGGGTCCGTTCCGGGTACGCATGCGTGGGAGGGGTTTGAGGAAGTCACTAGCGCTGAAACAGGCGGGATAAGTAGAGCAGAAGGCGTCCCTGAGCGGCCTTATCCAACACGTTCAGGGCCTAAGGCGGAAAAAGGCAGGACGGGGCGCCAGCACCCCCAACCCCTGGCACCCCGCCCTGCTGAACCGGTGAGCCGGGACCTTAGCGTCACCCTGCCTCGGCCCTCCCGTTCTCGCTGGAACCCGCTACTGGCTCTTGGGCTTCCAGCTGCACCCCCTGCCCTCCCCGGTCTCCACCTGTCCTCAACATCAGCACAAGACCCGCCCCAGGAAGCCTCCACGCCTGCACACGCGAGGACACACCTGTGCTTCCTCTCCCTAGTACAAACAGCACACAGCCTCTCAAGCCGCCCTAATTCTCTCACCAACAGTCCTGGCCACGTCCTCCTAGTCTCCCTGCTTCTCCTCTGCCTCGGGCATTAATCTGACCAAAACTTGACCAAAAACTCTCCTTTTGGATGGTCACTGAGCACCAGTTAGGACTCAGCTAATTTTTCAGCAGGGCTTTCAGGTGCAATCCAGAATGCCCACCATGCCGGACCCGGAGCCTCTGCACAGCACCCTCCGTCCCAGCCGCGCCTGCTCGGCCTGGGCGCTAGGAAGCACCCTGTCTGACCGACTGCCCGCCAACTCTTTTCGCACCTCCACTGCCCGAGAAACCTCTCACGAGACGCTGCTACTCCAGGTGCTCTCCTGGTGGCCGCGGCACGACCCTGCTGCCAGGGGATGCCAGGGGGCAGCCTACCGCCAGCACCAGCTTTGCTCCAGCTTGGGAGCCACTAAGAACCCGCCCCCACGGCACTGGGGGGCAGACAGAGTCACTCTGTCCTTGGACCCTGAGATTAAAGTGGCCTCTGCTGTCCTCTGCCACAGACCCTGGATTCCAAGGCCTCCTCCAGTTTGCTCATTTCCAATGACACTTTCTCATGGCCACGTCGCTAGCACATACGGGGCCCCGCTCACGACCCTCAGGCTACGCGGCGTTCTTCCGCTGTCTGTGCAGTGCCAGACCAACTGCGCCCGTCCTATGACGTGAATTCTCCTTGTACCCGTGCCCGTCCACCACAAGTGTGGCACTAGGAGGTCTCAGCTTCGCGCCCAGGCCCGTCCCACCCTCAAAGGCTATTCTACTTCCCCCACCCCCTCTAAGCAGAGCAATTTAGTTTTCTCCCATCCAATCAGCTCTGGAACCCAGATTTGCATACCCAAAAGTTCATTAGTGTTTAAATCAAAGAGCCATATATATCCACTGTCTCTTTCAGCAACAAAGAAATGGCAGAGGCCCCAGAATGTCAGCCTTCCTTCTAATCCCTCTGCTACCAGTCTTTGAAAGTAGGAGAGAGAGAAAGATTAATTTCCGCACTGACAAAAAAAATTATACCACTCTCTGAGAGGCAACAGAGGTGTGATCTGTTTTGCTTTTACATATCTGCTCCTCTTCCATCTTCCTCTGCCCCTTCCTGACCAGAAGTGCTAACCGCTACCCTCCTCACTAGCCACCTCCAGATCCTCAGTGCCAGCTCAACACCACTGCCGGACCTACTCAGTGCGTGAAGCCCACTGACTGGTGACACCCACCCGAGGCCACGCAATCATTATTAACAAATCCAGCCTGATCCGTTTTCTTCTTCCTGACTTGGGTGCCTTGCTCCGTGCCCTGGAACCTGGCTCCGCCTCTGTGGCCGGCCCCTTTACTCTCTGGACGCCTCCTCTTCTCCCTTTTCAAGCCTGGGTCCGGCCATCTCCCTCTTTTTTTATCAACCTCTCTCCCTGCTACACGTATGTTCTACACTCCCCCCCTCGCACCGGTCAGCTCCAGGCGACCATGCCCCTAACCGTGACCTCCCGCTCCTCTACCCCAGGCTCGGATTCCCCACATCAGCTCCCACCTGCCATTCCCTGCCCATCCTGTTCGCCCTGTTTCTTCTGTGGGTTATCGCAAAATCAGTGATTCCTCGTGCTCAGTGTTCCCGGTCATTTGGGCATTTTCCAAAGCGAGTCCGGAGTAACAGTTCTCAGGTGTTTGGTGAAACCAGGAGTTTGTCTTGCTGAGGTCCTCCAAAATGCAGAGCCTGAGGCAAGGGTTAAGTTTGACATTTATTTGGAAAGGGCGAGCTAGGGCAGAAGGGGGTTAAAAAAAAAAAAGATATGCGAAGCTGAGAAGCCGAAAAAGATGTTAAATAATGGACTGCCGCAACAGTATAGACACAACGCATATCAGCACACAGTGGGGACATGTACAGACTGTATGACTGCTCTGAAAACTCCTCAGGAGAAAGTATGCCCTGGAGCAGGCCATGAGTGGAGGGAAAGAAACTCACGGGCCTAGAACCCTGACTTCTCAACAGCCGAGGCGCACCTCCGTGGAGCCAGCCCGTCCCGCACTTCAGCCCTTGCCGGCCGGCGGGCAGCTCGGGAGCCTTGTAGATACGTGTCATGCAAGCTCAGAAATGGAAAGAAAAAAATCAGAACAGAACTCAGAGTGACAGAGCGTGTGGGCCCGTGAAGACATTGAAACTTGACTCAACTGGGCAGAGAGTGCCACCAAGCAGGCAGCACCTTGAGAAAGAAAGTCAAGAGACCCCAGGGAGGTGAACAGAGCGTGTGTCCAGTTTACGTGCTTCAGTCACGTCTTTGGAAATGACACGACGCGTCGCCGGCAAAAAGTCACGAAGCGTAACAGTGGCCTAGGGAGCCATATAACCAAGTCCCACCTACTTCCCAGGCTGACTTAAGCACAGAACGCTCAGCTCATAATACCTCAACTAAGTTTGTGAGAACGTACTGTGTTGATTAGGTCCTGGGAGAAGCAGGATAAAAATTTTAGATAGATATATATATATATATATATATATATATATATATATATATATACACATATATATATATATATACCCACCCCCACACACACACATACACATGCACACACACATACATATTTCAGTTTTATTTATGTGTGTATACACATATATACACACATACATAGGTAAATATAAATTAGCACTGCTCACAAGTCCAAAGAGAGAGTGAGAAATGACACCTGTCTGTGCGAGAGCCAGGGGGTCCGTGGCTGCCCAGACACAAGATAGAGGACCACCACCCAGGCCTGCAGGGCAGCCGGTGCAAGTCCACGCCACAGACTGACAGCCACAGGCGTGGCCAAGACCTACAGCCTGGTGGGAACCCGCGACGGAGATCAGCGACGTGAGGATGGACACAAGCCAACGCCTGGCAAGGACGGGGGCAATGGAGCCCTCCCGGGAGGAGAAGGTGAAATATTCTTTCCTCTTCCACGCTGTTCAGTCCACACTGTCAGCCCCCTGGTTGGGCCACTCATGTCCAGGGAGGTGTTCCTCCCCACCGTGCTGCCCCAGCTGTCAAGTCACACACACCCGAAGCTCTGCCCCTTGGATTAACAGGGCATTTCCTAATCCCATCCAGGCGGCGCAACTCTTTCAATGATCACACATGTTTGGAAGAAAGAAATTCAAGTTAGTCAAGTAGTTTCCCTACTTAAATAAGCTAGAAACTTCTCCGTGACCAGCTCCCTTGGGTGGACCTCTGAGTCCCTCCTGGAATGGCGGGTGGCGGGGTGCCTCGATTGTCCCAGCATGTGGCCTTCCAACTAAACTCTTCCCTACCTGGCTCTGAGGCTGGGCGGCGGGGTGGGAGGGGACAGTCTTCCTGATGGGCCTTCCGCGCACGCCACGCCTCTCAGGACACTTAGGACTTGTGTCTCTTGTTTTATATTTGCTCTACTTCCCCTTCCCGTGTTGAGGCTCCGAGACTGGTTATATGTCCCTCCTTCATCTCGGGAAGATCCTCACAGATGCCTTTGCACACAACAGCCGCTCGGTGAGTCATACCGAACGGAGAGCTGCGGCCCGGATACAGGGCGTAAGGACAGATGTGGGCACCGCCCCTCTGCCCCTTCCCAGGGTCCCGGCGATGGGTCACTGCCTGTCCCGGTGCGCCAGGACTGTCCCAGACAGCGCCAGGTTTCAAGGGAAACGCAACGCTCCCTCTAAGTCAGTCACCTTTAAGAGCAATCTGGCACCCGAGGAGGGAAGTTTTCTAAACGGCAACATAATAAACTGAAAATTTGTTTACTAAAAAAGCAGTCTACTCCCGGAAAGATGGCGAATGTTATTTTAGAGCAAGAACTGCCGAATTTACATTCTTGCGGGCATACATGATAATCTTCATTAGCCGGCAAGCTGTAAACAAGGTCGTGCTGATGCGCAGTCGGCCTGCCTACAGCCAGGGCCTAAAACAGGCCCGGAGGCGGTGTGCGCCGACTCCCCTCCGGCCCCGGCCACATCCTGCCTGCGGAGGCTCTCCCTTCCCACCCACCACCGTCCTGGCTTGGGGCAAGGCGTGGGTGTGAGAAAGGGGGAGCCTGGAATACAAGCCCGCAGGTTCCTGGGTGCGTGACGGGGACCACTTATCCCTGTGACTATAGTTCTGTGCATCGAAATGTGAGGACTTGAGCAATAAAGCTGTTGCCCCACTCGGCACCAGGACAGCCTGCGGTAGGCCTGCTCCAGGGAGTCCTAAGGGCCCACCGAGGGGGACAGGGGACAGAAGGGACTTTGTCTCCTTTATTTGCAATATTAGACTGAGGGCTGGAACTGAGTCCCTGGACCGATAAGCACTATAAACCTTTTATCAGGCCCTTGTTTTACAGAAAAAGTAATGCAAGCCACGGGGTGGGAGGGGCTGGAATCTAAGAGGAACAACAAGAAAAAAAAAGGCAGAGAGAAAGAAGAAGAAAGAAATGTCCCAAACCCTCCCATCACTGTAATTTGAGTCAAGAGGCCCCTTCACCCCTCTCTGGCTCACTTCTCTAAGGGCTTCAGGTTTCCTTTAAGCTGAACCGCGCGGCAGAATCACAGCGGGTCTCTTTAATGTACGGACATTTCAGAGGTCGCCTGGGAACGGCGGAATGAGGAAGATGCAGCCTCTTCCTCAAGAAGCTTTCGACATGGATGGAGACAACGTGACACAGGAAAACGTAACGCGAGCCGGTTCCCTCGCTTGCAGAAGACGGACGGCCTTGCTCGCAGGGCTCGGCAGGAGCGCGGCTCTCGGGTTATTCCTCGTCTACTTAACAGAGATGGAAAGCTCTGTGTGCGACACAGACAGGTGGGCACACGGCACCGGAGAGTCCCGCGGGCCGAGCGCCTGCGAAGGTTGCGCCGCAGAGAGAAGCAGCTGAGAGAGGAATGAGGCCAGGGCCTGGAAAGAGCCCACCGGGAGGCCAGAGAGAGCCCAACGCCGCTGGTGGCGGCAGCACGCCTCGAGCCAGAGCGCCAAGGGCAGACAGCCGGGACCACCGCCACTCTGACCAGCCAGAAGCCCCCGGGCCAGGGGCCTGGCTCCCGGGCTCTGCTGCCTTTTCTGAACAATGATGTAAACAGCAGAACCAGCCTGGAGCGACGTAGCTATGCTTACGGCTTCGGAGGCTGTGTGGGCAAAGCGGGCTGGTGGGTGCGAAGAGGTCTGGGGAGCCAAGCAAAGGGGCGCAGATTTTGCCCAGCATGACTCAGAGGCAAGAGGCATCTGCCAGCGCACCAGCACCAGGGGACCCGTGTGCCACCCTTTCTGTGCAGGGTGGGCTACACATGAGATCACACGGCCGCAAGGCACCGGGGACCCCAGGGAATGCCTGTCGGCAACGCTGGCAGGGACGGGGTGCACACCAGGCCTGCTGTTTCCACAGCTGCCCGGCAGCTCCCAGGAAAGTCAAGGTATTCCCCAGGGCAGCTGGATATCATCCTAGCAAACAGCAGCTTTGCAGAGACCCTGTGTATAATTACAGTAAACATTTTCCCTCCAAATCACAGCGGCATCAGGAACTCAACATAGAAGCTCTTGTTTCTGGGGAGCAAATAAAGAAAAACCCCTTTTAGTGTGTGCATGCGGCTTACCACAGGAAAAACACAGCCCCGTGACCCAGGCAGGTGGAAGCAGTGCTTGGTGTGGGGAGGAATCGTAGACTTAACGATGATCTGCCTTTTCTCTATCAAGTTATAGATTCTAGTAGGTTTAATTCAGCACAACCCAAACGCTCGTGCAAGCAGTGACCGGCTAGGCAGCTAATGGCATAGGAACCACGACTGGACCGGCATCCTCAGAGACAAGCACGCTGAGGAGCGAGGCCTTTCCAGCCATCGCCCCTGCTGCTCAGCCCCAAGATGGCACTTCTCAGCTGTCAGTCCCCGGGCGGAGCAAAGCTCCCCCTCAGCAGGGATCATGCAGCAACCCCTGCTCCCCGCTGGCGCTCACTATGACAGAGATAGGCGGGGATATAAGGAACCAGATCAGAGGCCTCCACAGGCGGGGCTCCGTGGGAGCACCCCAGGCCATGGTGACCCCCAGGGGCCTATCTGGGGGTAGCAACCATAAAACAGGAGTCTGAGTCGCACATGACCACTGGGCTGCATTATTTATGGTGACTCCTAAGAGTTCCAAAGCACACCTGGCGTGGAAAACATCATCCGGAGCTGGAAATGCTGTGGCTTTCTCTAATTACCAGTCAGAATGTGTCCTGAAATGCAGCCGGAGTTGGGGATTTTCCTCGTTTTTTCCCTTCCTCCTTTACCTTTTGGGACAGCATCCAGGTGAGCACCCCAGCACAGGGCAGGCACCCCAAGGGACGCTGGCATGGGAAGCACCGCCCAGATGAAAGGCCTCCTCTCCTGTTTCTCTTGGCTATTCATGGGCCTCAAGCCACAGCCCTCACCTCCAGTCAAAAATAAATAATAGATTGCAACCACCTGTTTAGAAACAAGACAAATGCTACTGTGTTTTGGGTTTCGATGATACTTGATAGACTGGGAAGCCTATTTTTAATTCATTCCCGTAATGTGAAAAGAACAAAGAAAACTGAAAGGATTTGAATGCAATTAATAAGTTGATCCTAAAAAACTTCCTCAACACAGATTTATTCCTGTTAGTAAGATGGTCCGTTTGAAGTGCTTACTTAATGAAATTTTATTATTATTTATTTATTATTCTCTCATTTGCTTCATCTTGAAAAATCAAAAGCCACTACCCACATAGCCGATTAGTATGATTCCTCCCCCTCCAGAATACAGATAAATGTAATCTTTAAGATTAAATACACACGTCAACTGAGATGTCTGTAATGACCTGTAAGAGACGCAATTCCACCAGGCTTGACGGGACATGTTGGACTGTCCAGAGCAGGAAATGACAGCTTTCTCTCATTACGATTAGAAATCTGTTCTGAGAATGGGCGTTAATGCCAACAACTCACGTGTCTGGAGCCTTAATCCCCAGCACGACGCTACGTAGGGGTGGGGCCATTAGAAAGCGAGCAGGTTAGATGTGCCACGAGGCTGGAGCCCTCATCAGGGGGATGAACCTCTTCGCATGACAGAGACGTTGTGCAGTCGCCTCTGCCCTGCCCACCTGCACACCCCAAGGAGCGGCCACGTGAGGACACGGGGGAAGGTGCCACAGACGCCTCAGAAGATAAGTCCTCAGTAAGGACACTTTAACCAACATACTGATCTAGGACTTAGTGTCTCCAGAACTGTGACAAGACCAATGTCAACCCACACCTTCTGCAAAGAGAGGAGGCGAATGAATGTCCCTGGGGCTTCCCGGGAGAGTCAGGCAGTGACGATTCGAACATGCTCAGGGACGAAAAGGAGCCCCTCAGGAGCGTGACCGCCCCACAAGTGGGGGCCACTAGAGGCCCCGCCATGACAGGTCATGTTCTACACCCAGACAAAACGCCTTTCTCGTGGCTGATGTGTAAGGCTGCTGGCTCCTAATTCTAGAACTCTCAGTTCCTTTCCAAGACGCCCTTTCTGTCCCCATTTATTTCCTTATTCTCTTTCATGTGGTGTAGTAGTTTCATGAATTAAATGAAATGTTTGTGGGCGATTTTGTTTTATTTTGTTAAGTGGTGGTAGGGACCAAAGCCTTTACATTCAGCGATACCCTCAGCCCATTTTTGATTTGGAGACAGGGTCTGGCAAAGTTGGTAAGTAGTCTTGGCTGGGCTCAAGCCTGCAGTCCTCCTGCCTCAGCCTTCCAGAGTCATGGGATCACAGACATGTACTACTGGGCCTGGCTTAAAAAGTCTTCCTTTGCATTTCCCTGAGCCAGGCAGTACAGGATAGCATCGGTCCCTTGACACACCCCTTTATCTGTACGACGTGTGCGGGCAGCAGGGGCGGGGGTTGGCCAAGAAGTTCTGCCTTAAAAACTATTATGGTTTAAGTCTAAATGTCCCTCAAAAGCTTCTCCTCCTTTAAGTTACAAGTAAGGAATATTCTGTCCTGGTGACAGGGAAGCGACTAAGGCCCAAAGCCAGGTGCCCTGCACCGGGGGGACCAGGCCTGGCCTCTCCCCTCGGCGGCACACGAGTGGCCCAAAGCAGCCTAACACCTGGGTTCGGGCCTCAGTCTACGGCGGCAGCAGAGCAACCCAGTCAAGGGGTCTGTCACGGGCTCTGGAAGGAAAGCTGGCGCTCCACTGCAAACGCCAGGTCTCTGCACCTCACCGAACTCAGCCTGTCAGGAGTCTCCCAACACACGCCCTGTATGAGGTACCCAGGTGCGAACAGCAGCGCCAGGAGGCATGACGCAGAAACACAACCTTGCCTGTGTGAGCCGTCAACAAACACGTGTAGAATTGGCGAAGCTGTCACCAAAGGATAAACACCTCAGGGCTTGAGTTTGGCCTACCTACACTCTCAGTTTCTTTCCTATTTTTTTTTTCTTTTTAAAATTTCTTCCTTAATGACCACTGGAAAGAGAGAGTGGAGAACGCAAAAACAGTAGGGGGCTTCTAGAGTTCTCTGCACGGCTCTGAGGAGAAACAGCAGAAAACACACACTGCGACCCGGCCGCGGCGCCCGTGCAGCCGGCAGTCCCTCGCTAGGCTCAGACTGAGCTTCTCAGCCCGCCACCCGGGCCTGGGAACAGGATTATCGCTCTTCATAGTCAAAGGCTGGGTCCTCCCGCCAACAGATCCACCCCATTTGCCGTGGATACACAGCAGCCGCCACAGCAAGGCTGGCCCAAAGAAGAAGGGCCTGCGCTGAGCCCCAGTCTCTTGGCCCTTTATCGAGGCCTCGGTGGGGTCATCTGCATTGTCCCGCCAGTCTACGTCGCAGCGCTCAAGGTCTTTCCCTGGCTGCACCACTGCTTCTGATTGTGCAGCTCGGCCTGCGCTGTCTCAGCCCATCCTCCACCCTGGGACCAGACGATCAACGTATTTCATCAGCTCACAGCACCAACCTAACCTAAACTAGCTCCCCCTGCCGTGGGGGCAAGCCCAGGCACCGCCGGCTCTGGCACGACCACAGCAGGCCCTGCCTGGGCTGCCAACCCCAACGCTGGGCCTCTGAAGCACCCCTCACTTCTCTTCTTCCTGGAAGAACGCCCGCCGGACTCCCAGCCCCCATCTAACCCCGTTTCCTATCCATCCCGAGACAGCCCTCTCAGCAGGGATTTCTTCCTGGACTCCTTCCTCACAATACACGCCAGCAGCACCCGTTTTCACCACCCAACACACTCACTGCTGGCCTGCGTGACCCGCCGACTAGGCAGGGATTCTAAGAAGGTAATGACTCGTCTGTAGAGTCCACAGTCACGTCATTTGCACAGCAAGCACGCGCCTGCTTACCTTCCCTGGCTAAAGTCCACCAGAGCCAGAATAACGCGAGGACGCACCGGGAGAGTAAGCCACCACTCCGCGACTCCTGTGCCGTGCGGCCATCGCTGGGCCCTGTGATAACCGGTGCCCTGACACATTCCAGTTGCCGCCCCGGTTGGCACTCAGTGGTCTGGGCCACCAACAGAACAGAGAGAGACCTGACCCCAGTCAGGCATGATGCCCACGCCACGCCCAGGACCCCAACGGCAGTGCGATCTTCACTCCCTGCCCCGTGGGGCTAGAAGACCACAGTCCCAAACACGTGCCTCATCCTCTTTGCTGAGGCATCTCTGTCTAGGAGTTTCACTAACTAAAGGTATTTTACATTATCAAAATGCATGAAATGACGCTGAAATTAAAGGTCTGGAAAAGCAATAAGAAAAAAAAGTTTAGGAACTACTGGCTTATCTGTCCTGTCATCCACAACACTTGGAGCACAGTGAGTGCACAGCAGATTTTGTTACATTAAATAAAAACCGTGAGCCATTTTTCGGTGACCTGAAGGCTTTATTTCAAAGCGTGCCCCTTCCCTGACAGGCGCGGCCAGTGAGCCAGTCGGCCCTGGGCACTTACAGGAGCAATGAGCGGACTTCTACGGATTTTCCTCCTAGGATAGCAAGTAAGTAACTCAGGTAAGAGACGGGAACAAGAGCTCCGGAAGAGACAAAGGCGGATGGTTCCTAGGTGCCCGGCAGACGCTTACCAATTAGCTTTAAAATACAGAGAACAGATTTGACACAACAGTAAGTAAACAGGTCACGGTACACCTCACGCTAAAGCTGCCTGCTTGAGTTCAAAACCTGATCCCGCTCAGGTTAGCAGGTCTTCCCATTTCTCTAAGTTTCTTTTTCAAAAGAAAGGCTGTAGGTTAGCTGACGGTAGGGTAATTTATTTAAGAAGTGGTGCTACGATTCACCTTATTAAAACTCAAACAAAAGTTGCTCCCCAAGAGTAAAGAACTGACGACGAGAACGAGAAGCCAGGCCCAGTGGCCTCGGCCCGTCAGCCCAGCGCTCTGGGAGGCTGAGGCAGGGAGATCGCAAGTGCAAGCCCCGCCTGGGCAACTCAGCAAGACCCTGTCTCAAAACAAAACTTAAAAATGGGCTGGAGCTCCGTGAGCAGGCCCTGAGCTCAGGCCCTACCTCTAGGAACCGAGGGGGTAGGGAAGAGAAGCAAACGAACAACACAAAAACCAAGATTCTGCCGGTTGGTAATGCTGAACTACCCAGGGTCAGCTGTACGTATACTCGTTTTCCAGCTGTTGCATTTAAGTAAATTATCAGCTTCAAATAGCTACCTCTAAATTACACAACGCAGCATACCTAACTAGGATTTACAAAACAAGCACCGTGACCTGAAGATCCTAATTCCATTAAGTGTAGTTGAGGAAAACATTCAAAAAAAAAAAAAAACTCCCTGACAAAATATAACACAAGTGTGTGTGTGTGTGTGTGTGTGTGGTTTAAGTGCAAACATCTCAGCACACATTCTGACAGAAAAGCTCATGCTACAGACGGTAAACACATAAATCACCACGGATTAAAGACGCGTGCATGAAAAGCCAGCAACTGTGATTGTAATGAATTCTGAGCTTTTATATATTGACAAAATCACTGAGCAAAATAAAGAACATTAATTTGTGTTAAAATAAAGCCTGAAATGCCTCCGGGAGCCGTCAGGGCAGCGAGTCACACCCGTTCCCCAAGCCTCAGCACACGTGTTGCGGGACACGGTCCGGCCACTGCCATCTGTGATAGTGACACAAGTTAATGATCGTGTGGTTATAAATTAACGTATCATTAGAAAACAAGAAGTCTCTCCAAATAAGACAGGATCAGGGATGTTCTCGGAGGAGCGATGGGTCTGCTGGGGCACTGCCATCCGGCAAGAGGCGGAGCATGGTGTTGGAGAAGCAGCCGTCCGTTAAATGTTAAGTGGTACGTAAAAGCTAGGCCCCGGCCCGGGCCTGTCGTCCCAGCACTCTGGGAAGCTGAGGCAGGAGCCCAACCCGGACAACTTAGCAACTTGGCGAGACCGTCTCAAGGTCAAAACTTACAAAATGGGCTGCGGATGTGGCTCAGCGTAAGGCCCGGGCCTCAACTTACAGTAGCACAAATGAAACATAAATAAGTAAAGAGTCACCAGCCAAGGAGGCTAGAGCCTCAGCCGAGCGGATGCTGGGGCGGCAGGGAGAAGCCAGGGGTGTCCGGGCCGTTCTCTCACGTCGTGGAGGTGCCGCCCCGACTGGCCATTGCGAGGAAGGAGGGGGAAGGGAAGAGGAAGCGAGGACAGGGCGAAGGCCACGGCGGAGCCGCAAAGGCAGGGAGCGCCCTGCCGCCAACTCGGCCGCCGCCCACTGAAACAGCAGAGGAAGGAGGGCTGCGGGTGTGTCATGAGCACGAAGCCAAAGTCCTCCCCGAAAGCAACAGACACGCAGGTCAAGAGGGGAAAGTCCTCCGCGGGGGGGCAGACGGCACAGGCGGCTTGGCCGGGCAGCAGGGCGTCGCACGCCACCAGGCCTTAGAGACAGACCGCCTCCCATGACCTCGGCGACGCGTCCTGGCCCGGCCACTGGCCCACCTCATCCCGGGGGAAGTGGGCGCGTCAGCGGCCTTTGGACACCCGTAGCGCCGCTCCTTAAATTACGACACCCCACTTATCACAGTATCAAGAAACCCCCCTGGCGTCAGCCCCACGGAGAGCTGTGCTTCCCAGAGATGGCAGGGGCTGGCGCCACCAGCCGGGCCGCCTCTCCCACCGGCTGCCCAGCAGGTGCCCACGGAGGCAGGCACCGCTGCGGAGGGTGGCGAGGCACCACCCTTCGCTTCCGGCCTCGCTCTGGTCCCCGCGTCCACTTCTGCTTTCTTCATTTTTCTCGCTTCTACCCCATATGTTTGTTTTTTGCACTCTGCGTCCTGTTCACCAAATTTAAATGCGTTTTTAAAAACTAAGCAAGATATATATATTGCCAATGTATAAATTTCCAAAACCATAGACTCGTTAATTTTTCAGATGGGAACATAAAGGTCCAGAACGCTGATAGTAACACGGTATTAGGGGAAAACATATGCTGCAGCAAAATACTCGGTAACACAGTAAACTAAAAATAGATGTTTATTTGAGCAGCGGGAAAAGATACTAAATCAGTTGGTCCATAATTCCTTTGAGAAGGTACCTGCAATTTATTAGCAAACTAAAGCAGAAATACGTGCCTACGTAGGAGCAAAGCGTGGTGGAGAGCACGTGGCGTCTGAAGGGAGGCGGCCAACGCCATCCATGACCAGTACTCCCGAAGACACTCAGCTTGCGGTCAGCCAGCCAAGGCCACTTTTCCACGTCACGAAGGCAGTTTCACGCCGCCCTAGCTCTCTATCTGACTGGTTTGCTCCTGAGCATGGCTGCCAGTGAGAATCACCCGAGGGCCTTCAGGATGTGGCACGGAGTAAGCCTGCCACTGACTATGCCCACGCCACACGCACACGAGTGGGCACGAGGCAGCCCCTAGTCAGTTAGAGGAAAAGGTCTTCAACGTCAACCCTCCGGGGATTCAAGAGTGAACCGCAGCAGCCTGACCGGAAGGACATAAAATCTTACAAGAAGAGCCGTGTACAGTACAAGGACGAGACTGGCGGTTTCTCTACCAGCGGCACGCAGAATGGTGGTGGCCCTGAGAAGGACCGTGTGGCTTTCATCAACAGCGCAGCCACGTCAGACGTGCCGTACCGGAGTTGCGTAGAGCACACGATGACCCGAGATGAGCACGCTGAATGAACCAAGCCACAGATACCAGGAACGCCACCGGTTCCAGCAGCGACCGCCCCGAAGAGAGCGCCCTGGGGGCCGTGCCGCAGAGGGCAGACGGGCAGCCGTGCCCACACAGGACGAAGGGACCCCAGGGCTCTGCCGTCTCCTACTAATGTTCCAGAAACGTCATACAAGACGCAAGAAGGTGAGCCGAACGCTGCGCACGTGTGAATCAGACGGCACAACACCGTCTGCAGTGCTCACCCTCAGGTAACACCCACTTCACTACAGGTTTTCCGCTGACTCCGGTAGCTCGGTACCCGGCAAGGCCGTTGGTCTACTCTGTCTAAATGCCAAGTCATATAGCGGCACTCAATAAATATTCAAATAAATTAAAACGAGCCTGTAAAAATAGCCCACACTAATTAATCCCGTGCTTCTGTCTCCAGAATGCCGCAGTGACAGCCACTGCTTACCAAGCATTTATGGACCAGGAGCTTCCCAGGCCAGATGCGGGTGTCGGGCCACTCCGGCCTCACCATGCCACAGAGACCAAGGCCGAGACGATAAATACCTTGCTGGGCAGAACGCAGCCAGTAGCAGAGCGGCAGTCTTCCTTGCTAAGGAAAGGCTGCGTGCTGTGACCAAGGCTGTGTGCCAAGGTAAAACTCCGTATGACAGTCATCGGACCATGGGGACGCCCTGCAAAAACTACACCCCACCCAGAGAGGGAAAGCCACATGACATCAAAACACACTTGCATAGCACATGAGCCATACAAGATACGTCAGCTGTAACAACAGAACACCGAGTCCAACGTACACTGGAAGCTCAACGATACACAAGGACTGAAATGTCAGTTCGGATTGAAGCTCCGGGAGCAGAGGTGTGTACCGTCCGCAGCACGCAGTATAAACGGTCCACGTAAAAGCCCAACTTTATGACTACGTATGAACGCATACTCTGTCAGACCCAGACCCCGTACGGACAGTGCCCCACCCATGACACCGTCAGTTCTAACACATTTAGCTTGTTTTTATTTGAACGCGCCCTTGCAAAATGAGGACTCTGCAGTGTGACTGACCTTTGAACTCAACGGACAGTGGCCCTGAGCTATCAGCCACCTTCCGCTTGCTCTTCCCCAGAGTTCTGGGCTTTGTGTTTGTTTTGCGGTGCTCAGCACCCAACCCGGGGCCTTTGCATTGAGCTACATCCTCAGGATTTTTTTTTTTTTTTTTGAAACAGGGTCTTGCCAAAGTCCTAAGTTGCCCGGGCTGGGCTTGAATTCGTGGCCCTCCTGCCCCAGCCTCCCAGAGTGGCAGGACTGGAGACCAGTGCCACCACACGACGTCCTGTCCAAATCCCTCCATGCTCCTGCAAGCTGCTTCCAAGCACGCCACCGCAGGCCGCCGCCCCCTCCGCCTGGTCGCTCTCCCAACGTGGCACCGGGGCACCCTGCCTCTGGGAATCGTCTCGCCAGGCACCTCGTGCGCACCCCTTACGTGGATAATGAAACTGTCCTTGGGAACAAAGCCTCGGCCAGCTTGTAGAACTTAGAACTGCTAAGGCTCTTGCCGGTGCTGCTGGAGCCCACGGGCCCGCCTCACTGCCTCCGGGTCCTCCATCCACAGACGCTCGCCAGGACTCGCCACATCTCAGCTTCCTAACTGCTGCTGGTTGAATGCTGATCCGGAGCCGCACTGTCGCTGATGTTCTAATCTGACTACTGACGACTTTGGCCAGTTCACCCTAGCTGACTGTCTTCTGGTGGTAGTCTTTTGTGAAGGCTAAGTTCACATCTTTCTCATTTTCCTACTCACATGGCTATCACCTTCAGGTTATTTTTCAGGAGTCTCTCACAGCTCAACATTCCGATTTCCTGTCCGTTCTCTAAATTTTGGACATTGTGTGCATTACTTGTCATCTGTTATCTGTCCCTCTGCCTACAGGTGGCTTCACTGCATAGAACTCTATAATTTTGATATAATCAAATTGATCAATTTACTAACTACTCATTAACCAGCTTACTCACTTTCCTTTTTTAGAAGTTGTCCAAGTGCTTCAAAAACACATAACACGAATTTTAAGATAGAACTGAATTTCCAAAATTAATTTAGGAAGAACTCAAGTCTTTTTAAGACTTCCCCAGAGACCCACAGGAGAATACCATGTTTCTCTGCCCACTCGTGCAATCTTTTTTTGTCTTTTATTAGCATTTTCTCCCCCAAAGGATTTCGAGCATCTTAATTAACTCATAGTACTGTATAGTTTCCATTGCAATTATGGACGGTACCTCTGTTTTATTGCATTATAACTGGTTAGTACTAGTATAGAGAAATTACACCGATTCCTGTAGATTGGCAATAGGGTAATGTCTTCATACTCACTAGTTCTAGCAGGCGCTGTGTTCGATTCTGCTGTCAGAAAGGTCACACTGTCTACAGAAGATAACCTATGTTCTGGGTACCAAATGCAGTGCTCGGCAATGCGACAATGAGCACGTGTGGTGCACACTCTGTTTAGCCCAAATCACTCCAACTCTATTCCACTCTTCCTGCATTTGGATAGGTCTAGGTTAAGAAACTACATTTCCCAGGTTCCTTTGTACCTGAGGTTCCTGGAGCCACCTAGGACCAGTCCACTAGAGGCACCCTCCTGGGATTGGTAGGAGGGAGGTGAGGACAAGCTTGCTTCTGTGGACTGCAGCGAGCGAGCCAGGAGCGCCGGGCGGGCGGGCTGGGCTCCACGTCCCAGTGTCTCAGCAGCTGGTGCGGTCTGTATACAGCATATGGCCAGGTCTGTGCAGCTTCCTGTCCTTTTGACTTTAACCAGCTGTGCAAACCCACAATCTTCTGCCCTTCCAGACCTGCTTCTAACCTGAACTCCCTGCTGCACTGTCCTGCATCTTTCTCCTTAAAAGTCTGCATGTGCCGGGACGGAAGGCCCAGCTCGGTGGTTCCAGCACCGGCCTAGCGGGCACAAGGCCCTAGGTTCAATTTGCCACCACACATGAAGACTAACCGGCACGGCGGTGCACTCCTGTAATCGCAGCACTCTGGAGCTTCCAGCAGGGGAACTGCCACGAGGCCAAGGCCAGCCTGGGGACTCCACAGTGAATTCAGGGCCAACCCTGACTACAGACCCAGACTCTGTCTCCAGATTAAAAAAGGAAAGGAAAGGAAATCTACCTGTCCTGTCCCCTGAACTGAACAGTGATTGGTACTGTTTGCTCCCACTATTAGAATACATCCTTTAAGTACAGTCTTTGGTATTATTTTGGGTGTGCACACTTTGAGGAAGTTTTCCTCCATTCCTGAATTATTATGTGTGCAGCTTTTTTTATAAATCACCAACAGGGGCTGAGCTGTGCTGCTGCTGCACTCTTTGAGATATCCAACTTTTCGTTCACTTTTAATGCACAGTTTTGCATTCAAAGATCTTGTGATCAAGGTTTCAGTAGCTTTATTAAATAAGTTGGGTATCTTTCTCTCTGCTTTCTATTTTCTAGAATAGCATGTAAAAGATAAGGATGGATTCTTTCTTAAAATTTTAGTAAAACTCAACGGTTCACTTTTCTCTAGGTTTTCTTGGGAGAAAATAATCTCTTCCCACTACTCGCAGTCTTTATGATGCATAGGTATAAGCTTTCTTATTTCTTATGTTTTTCTATTTCTTATGATTTTGACATTTTATACTTTTCTGAAAACCTGTTACTTTTATTTCACTCTCTATCAGAATTTATCAGGGTATGTTTGCTTCAATACGTTCAAGTCATTTGGAAATTTCCTTAGCTGGTATTTATTTCCTCTTCTGTTGTTTTGTAGCTTTTGTTTTTTGAGACAGGGTCTCGCTCTGTAGTCCAGGAAGGTCCTCAACTCACGATGCAGCCCAGACTGACCTTGAACTCACAGCAATCCTCCTGTTTCAGCCTCCCAAGTTCTGGGATTAGAGGCGCGCACCACCACACCAGTTGATGCGCTGCTGAGGAATCGGCCCAGGGTCTTAGGTGTGCTAGGCAAGCGCTCTAAGTGCTACGCTATTCCTCAGCCCTTGTAGTTTATTTTGGCCTGTCTCCATGTTCGGTCTGTCAAAGATCTGGGCTGGGAGTGGGGCGGCAGTCATGGCGATTAGGGTCCAGGGCTCACAGACGTTAGACAAGCAGTCTATCGATATAGCCCCAGCACTTCTGTTAGCATCTGTGTTCTAACTTTGAGGCATGTTCCAATAAATTGTTCAGGCTGGCCTCATCTTGCAGTCCTGCCTCAGCCTCCTGGTGGCTGGGATTATAAACAGGTGACACCACATTGGGCTGTGACAGGTGTCATTTATTTTTCAAAGAACCAGGCTACGACTTTCCTGATCTTCTCTGTCGTTCAGTGTCAGGACCACTGCGGACCCACCGCTTTCTTTCTCACATCTATGGCTTCTTTCCTCATGTCCCGGGATCTTGGCTGGCTATCTTCACACCTTGTGGCTTTCCCCCTTCCTTATTCACGGATTCATATACAGAGACTATAAAAGCCCTTTAACTGCTTGATTTATATCTACAATTCTGACATCTGATATTTTTAAATTTTCTTTCAGTTCTAAGGATATCATCATTTTATTATTCCTCCTTAACCCAAGAGTTATTTAGAACTATGTTGTTTAATTTGTAATCATAAGAGCTTGGGGAAGAAGCTCTCATCATTAGTAATTTCTTACTATACTGCACTAAGCTAAGGGAAATAATTCATATCACTTTCATCCTCGGGAACACAGAGGCTCCCTTTACGGCAGATTCACGGCTTCTTTTTATAACCACGCCACATGAGCTGTAACACACACACACTTGCACACGCACATGCACGCACTCACGCACACACCCGGTCGAGTACACGGTTTTAGGTAGATTTCTAAGAGCTCGAGTTTAACTGCCAGTCTCTAGATTTATCTTCGATTGTTTCTATTGTAAAATGTGGTACTCTGTGAAAGCAGTGTGCTAAAAAAAACAAAAGCCCAAACCCCGTTGCTCAGCCAGTCTTCCCGCCCGCCCGTCTCCCGCTCCTGGGTTCCGCCAGGTGCTACTGGCCGTCCCGTCACACCTGCACCCCCGACAGCTGCCCACCCACGGCGCCCTTCTCCGTCCCCTGCAGCGAAGTCCCTGCCACTTTCTCCCAGCCCGTTTCGTGGACTCTCTCTCTCCTGTCCTTTGATTACCAACCTGTCTCCGGCTTTCCTGTGAAGCATCCTTTTACAGCTAACCTGTGTTTACATGTTGTCTTTCCACCCAGTCTGAGTTTCCCTTGATGAGAACGCAGCCCCACGTAAGCAGCTGCCGCCACTCGGGGACGTTCTGACCACAGGCTTTTCTCTCTCTTCCCCCCGATGTTCTGTTTACTCCACTTTCTTCCTCACAGCTGGCCCGCTCCTTGCTCCGTTTGATTACACGTACCACTTTCTTCTGGGGACTTACAACGACCCACCTGCACAGCGCCTGCTTCAGATCCGCGTGGGTCTGTGTGACCCGACTCCCACGCATGCTCACAGTCTAGCGCTTTGGTGCAGGGTCATTTTGCCTGCACTGTCTCTTCTCTTTGGCTGTGGACTTTTCACAGGTATCAATGAACCTCTGCCTCGACATCTGGGCCCCGAGGAACGGGCCTTCCCCACAGCCCAGGGGCTTGTCAGCTCAAATGCCTCCTCCCAACGTGGGTCCCCGTGTTCATGTGCACAGCCGCAGGGAGCTCCTCTGGCTGAGGGCCCTTCCAGCCTCACACATGGGAGTGAAACACCGGGAACAAAATTCAAGGCTGTGGTAGAAGCAGCCATGAAGGAACCTGGTGCTACCGGGCTTGACACCGAAAAATGACTAAAATAGCGAAATTAATGCTATAAGCATTCTGCTATAATTTCTTTTTTTTAAGTAGCTTCAGAGAGCCTCCACCAGACTCTGAGAACACCTTCCGCTGCCCCTCCGGCGGCGGCGACCCACGTCCCCACAACGGCTAGAGCAGCCACCAGCTCCTGGGGCTCCCAGGTGTTTCTCTTGCTCGCCCACATTTCCCTCCAGATTTTATACTTTCGCAAAAGCTAACAGAGGCTTGGAAATCGTAAGCGGAGTTCATTTAGCATTTTGGCCTGGACTCAAGTCAAAACCACCTTTTACAGTTAAAACCTAAAGAAAAATATGCCCAAGGAATTTCTGTGATGTGCACGTTTTACTCGAACAAGCAGGAAGGGAAAAACGTTCTTTTAAATGTAGGGGTCACGGCTGGTAATGGCAAGTTATTTTTGGAAACTCCCGAATATGATCTGATATCCTTGGAGACAGGCTCTGTCTTGCGCTTGGAATTATTTTTCACAAGGGCACTACGCAGCTTCCCAAGCAGTCCAATTCATTTCCCCAGGTGAACACCGTGGAGACAGGTCATTGCGTTCTGTCCTAGCTCTAGTATATAAACGTAGCTGGGGGTCCTGAAAAAGAGACATCTAAAATACTTATTACAACTGCATATTTCCCCTGTGTTTTTAACCTACCAGTATTTCTGTTACATTAATCTAACTCAATTTACGTTAACAAGAAAACGAAGGCACATGTGAATTTAACAAAAGAAACTTTGGTGAAAGATGTATAACTTACAACCCTACGATGCATCTTGCTTAAATCCACAATCAGAGAAATGGATTGAACTTGCTTGTTAGAAGCAACGAATTCTGGAAAGCAACACAGGCTCTTTGTCACCTGATGTCTGATAATGTTTCCCGCTCTTTCAGTATGCAAAAGGAAAGAGCCAAGTATGACCCGAACAGGGAGAAATCGAGTGAAGTACTGACTTCAAGCGTCAGGACCCAGCCTCCTTTCAGGAAAGAGCCATCGAGCACTTCCTGTGTGTCGGCTTTACGCCTGGCCGATAATTACCAGGCACCACGCTTGCCGGGTTAGCACTGGTCTTCAGGGAAGAGGCTGACCCAGGGCAGACACACAGCAGTGGTCAGGAGAAAGGTCACGCCCGTGCAGGGTCGCCACCATGCCTATGTGCAGAAGCACACCTGCGTTCCCAGGAGTAATCGAATGACAAGAGGCAAGACGGGTCTGTCCTTCCTTTACCCTGCGCCTGAGGAAAGCAACAGCCTCGGAAAATCGGACAGCGGTCTAGAGGTACCTCTAGCAACGAAGCTGGCCTACTGTCTTAAAAAGCCAAGAAAGAGGCACTGAGAAGAGGAGAAACTTGGTCCAAAGAAAAGAGTGAGGGCGAGCTGGAAGTGGACGTTATGACACACGCATGTGTATGTGAAACCACACTAATGATCTGGAGACAGGATTAAACAAAGACCACCTAGGTGCTTCCAAGGTACCAACAGGCCCCTTCCTAGCCTGTCCGCACCAAGCTTGCAGCCTAGCGACGTATATGCTTTTGACACACAAAATAAGTAGGTTAGGTAAGTGCCAAGAACTGACACAAGGAAAAAAGGAGAAAAAGAAGCTGTATTTTTGGAATGGGTGTAACATTTTAGTGAAAGAGGACACAAGAGCTCTTATCGAGAGGTGAGTGTTGGAGAAATATCTACAGGGAGGCCCAGGAGCAGCAGATGGGCACCAGGGACAGAAAGAACAGGCCTGGCACAGCACAGAGGCTGGCAAGGCCCCGAAGCCACCACGAGGGGCGGCAGGAGGGACCCACAGAGTGCAGCAGGAAGGCGGGTGCCCAACCCTAGCGAGACTAGCACGGTGGCAGCAACGAGTAGCTAAGAGATCAAATTCAGGGCCAAGTGCAGTCAACAGAATTCCTGACACGCTGCGTGTAATGAGGAAAAAAATAACACAAACCAGGATGAGTCAGAAATATTTTCCCTGCCCAATCAGCTAGAAAGATGGAGGTGTCGTCAACTTAAAGCAGTGAATGTAAGGACAAGGGAGAGGCGGAAGACCTGGGTTTAGACGCCCCGCCGCACAGGTGGTACTCCTTACACACACCTAGATGCTTGCCTTCTCTAAAGCAACGCGAGCGCTAGCAAGGCGTTCTCAGAAGCACAGCACATGACACAGAAGCCTACCACGTCGTGGTAAATGTCATGTAAATTAACTTTCATGATAAAACAAACATTCCAATAGGAAGCAGAACTCAGGATGTGCGCGGTGCTAAGATGAAACGCCAGGCTTCAAAGCGGCGCTGCGGCAGGGCCGGCTCCACTCAGGCCCGCGGGGCTGTGTTCTCCTCTCTCCTACCAATACAAGTTTTCCTGCGTCCTTCCAGGTTCTGAGGAGTTCCACAAGCTTGAAGTTTACTCAGCATCAATCACGTGGAAACGCTGATCGAGTGTCTGGCACAAAGCGGTGTCTCGGGATGTCTTGGTTCACAGAACACAGCCCAGGCCCTTGTGAAGCCTGTGATTTAGGCTGAGGATATAAGCTCATCTATGTTTTGCTTTTTCTCATGCGTTTTTAGAGGAAAAAAACACTGTCATCTCTGTTTATACTCTGAGGGCTGAAATCTTTACGACAGCAGAAGCTTTTAGGAATTGTAAACAGATATGCAGGTGAACTGGCGGACACTACTTTCCCAACGGGGCTTCGGACAGGTAAGATGACCACTATTCCAAGACCCTCCCCGATAGAGGAGGAAGGGACGGGGTGGATGATGGCCTCTGAGGAAGCCAGCTACTACACAGGGGCACCGAGTTGGGCTCCCAAGTGTCCTGGCACTAAATAACATAACACACATTTCTTCCCCTTTCTGGCAAAAACAAACAAACCAATATGAAAAAGTCCTTGGCAAAGACAGTGATTTTGTGGAAACAGACCCAAAAAGAGTCCATGTGGGTTGCCACGTAAGTAATGCTAGACGAGAGCACGAACAGTATCTCCAGCGACGGTTTTACCAAGGGGACGGCAACACCACCCAAATATTTCCAGATGCCTGAAGTGTACTGTAAGAATGTGCATATACGCACAGCCTTGCAATGAGTACTCAATTACGAAATCCTGGCAAGGGTCACTATTCACCACTGCGATTTCATCTTGAGATATATACATTACTTTTACAATAATAAAAAACATTTACGTGACACGGCTAGGCTCGGCATCTGAGTTACAAACAAACAGTTTCAAGGAAAGTGATTTCACTTGGAGAGGTTGGAGAGGGCTTTTTTTTCTATTTTCATTCTTTAATAAAAATATGTATCCCGAATGTCACAAGAAAATATAAACTATTCAGCCATCCCTTCTAATACCCATTTGTCAGAAGCCTTCTTTCGAACAATCTTAAATATGGGACCTTGAATATCAGAAAGGGGGCAGGGGAAGGGTCTGAACTTGTTGTGAAATCCGTATTTGCCTAGCCAAAGGCCATTAAAGGTATATAAAATTATTCTTCAAATGTTTCCTTTGAAATATCACTAATAGTGCGTAATGTGGTTTCCCATTACCAGAAAGGAAAAATTGTACCTAATTCAAATTTCGTAGCAATTAAGTATCCTTTGTGAGTGACTAGCATACTGCGATTTCGCTCCACCCCGCGTCCCGGTCCCCCCTCGCCCGGTCCTCCTCTCCTCTTCCTCATCCAGCCCTGCCCACACCGCCTGCATGGGGCCAACGACTCTGTCCTTTCCCCAGCGAGACGGAGACAACATAGCTTGTGATCCCCCTAGCTGATTCCTATCTTTCCTGACATTTTTCAAATTCTGAAATATCAAGACCTCCTTTCCTTCTCAGTCCTGGAACTATGACGAAGCTGGAAGCCACCAGCAGTCCTGCTGCGGGCAGTGTGGTGGCCGAGGCCAAAGGCAGAGATGGAACTGCACACAGCTTCTCCAGTTCCAAAGCCCGAGGACCCCGGCACTCTCTTGTCCCCTCTGGAAATTCCTTCAGTCCTACAGCCCCCTCCAAGGTCCTCAGGAAGTCCTTCGTCTGCTCACGTAATGTCTATTAACTTACAGATTGAAATGGCATATGAAATTGTTGTTCTTCAGGTCAAAACTTGTCTCCTTTGGCAAATTATCGGCCACCCCAACACAGTTATTGTGTTTTGGATCTGGAGTGTCCCCCGAAAGCCCCACATACCTGTGGACACTGTGTACTGTCAGGAGATGGGACTTGGCTGGAAGGAGTGGACACCTGGGGTTTGACCTGGAGGGGCAAGTGCTGGTTCCTCTTCCTCCGTGACTTGTCTTGGTTCTGACATGCTGCTGGAGACCTGAGGAATGCAGCTCTAGCGCCGGCTCCAGCCCAGCCCTGGCTCCCGCCCCACCAAGTGACTCCACTATTTACTCCAGCTGCCCACCCGTGAACACACTGTGACCTTCTGAAGCTGTGAGCTACAAGAAATCTTTCCTACCTTAAGTCGTGGGTGTCGGGCGTTCTGTCCTAGCAATGGAAAGGTGTCTAACACGTAAGTCCTATGTGGGTCTAATAGAATATGACGAATTTACACCCTTGGATCATTAAGAGTTACTGGTGACTACAGACATCAATACTTGGTGAAATTTTCAAGCTCTGTGACAGAAACAGGGAAATAAACCTATAGTTAGAAAACCAAGTCCATGCTACGTTCAACAATGATCAAAAAATGATCACTGCTGCTTAAAAAACGCTCTTCATATAATGTATGTCTTCATATAATTTTAAATACTACGATATGACACACATCCACATATATATCACATCCATGGGTGTCAGGCTATTTCCAGAACACCTCTCTGCCCTCCTCTAGTCAATACTAAAACCTGAGGGGTCTCCACTCTCTTGTACAAAATAGTGTGGCATTTCTATATAACCTACATGCACACTCCTACGTACTTTAAACATTGCTAAATCAATCACATTGCCCAATACAATACAAATACGTAAAGAGTTGCTGTACTGTTCTGTTCAAGGCATAAAGATAAGGAAAAAGTCTACTCATGTCCGATACAGATGCAATTTTTCCCCAGAATAGTTTCAATCTGCAGTTGGATGAACACGAATCTGAGAATAAAGAATTCTGACTACACGTACAAACAACACATGTAGTATGACTTCCTCGAAATGGTATAAAGCTCGTCATCCTGCAAATTCTCAGAATGACACTGAGATGCCAAACAGGTGCGAGAACAGACTCTGCAGTCACCGTCAGAGTCCAGCTCCTGAAACAACAGCGCAAAGCTTTCTTTCTTTAATTGACAGTGTCATTAAGCTAACTACGGAGCGACAGGCGCTTGGAAGAGACGGAGGGAGAGAGATTCTGGGAACCCGCCACTCAGTTAACCGTGTGGTAACGTTCTGTACAACTACGGGACTGCACCGGGACCAGGATTCGGCATGGATATAATCCCCTCGCCTCATTCAGATGTCCCCAGTTTGACTTACGCTCCTGTATGTTCAACTCTATGTTGTTTTTGCACACGTGTGAGTTCTCCTGTCCATCTCCACGACAAGTACATTGAACATGGCCATCGTGACAAGCATCCCTGGACCTACTCCCAGTGGCGTGCGGCCACCACCTTCTAGCAATTTCCTTAACAGTCACAGAATTCTTTAGATCGCTTGTTTAATCTTGCTGAAGTTTCAGTCATTTGCAGTTTTTGAAAAATGGCATTTAGGACTTCTTAGCTGGCAAATGTGCCAGCGTGAAGCTCTCCCTTGTAATTTCCTTAATGGTCACAGCATCTATAGTGTCGGATTCAGTCCTGACATCAGTGATTTATGTCCTTCTTTTCTCTCTCCCTGTTGCCAGAGGTTTATCAATTTTAATTTTTTCGAAGAACTCACTTTTTGCCTCACTGGTTTTATTGTTCTGTTTTCGACTTCACTCGCGTCTGCTTTTTCTTTCCACTTGCTTTGGAGTTATTTTACTCCTTATTTTCTCTCTTCTGATGTCCTGAGATAGGAATTTGGATTACTGACTTGAGACTTTCTGTTTTTAGAACAGGCATTAGTGCTACAAATCTCACTCTCAGAACAGCTTTACCTACATCGCGAATACTATGATACATATACGTTTTTGTTACTTGGTCCTCTGCATTTTTACTTCCCTTAAAACCATTTCTTTGAGCCACGTATGATTTAGAAGTGTGTAGTTTCATTTTTACCCACTTAGAGAGCTTCCTCTTCCTACCGTCTTTCTGTCTCGGGTTTCTACTCTGACTACACTGTGATCCGAGTGTGCCCTGCACAAGTTAACTGTTTTAAAGGTGCTGAGGACTGCTGTGCAGCTCTAGATATGTTCTGTCTTGGCAAACATGCCACACACTTTCCAGGAGGCTGCCGTCTACTGCTGGTGCGAGGACCCGCTGGCCATCTGTGCCGTTCAGGCCGTCTGTATCCTGGCCGACCTTCCGCGAAGGCATCACACTACTTGGGGCTAGCCTTTACAATGTTCTTTGTATCTGCATCATTGCCCTGGTGCATGTGGGGTCCCCACTGGCCACCGCATCGCTGGTGCTGGGGAAATGGCAGAAGGGTTTCCTGACGTCTGGCTCCCGGTGTTTCTCAATGGAGGAGGTAGCCATGGTGACCCAACCCACAGCCAGAAGAGGTTCCCCTGGCCACCTCAGTGTCCTGGGCAGAGGAGGGGCACCTCAAGTTCATGGGCACAGGGAGACTATTCAGATGGCGCAGGTACTGGGAGGGATCCTTGTAGCAGATGCTTCCCAGAAGCCCCGGAGTCTCCCAGGGAAGCCCCCCCCCCCGAGCTCACACTGGTTCCAAGGAAGGAGGGGACCTGCCTGGCGCAGGAAATGCCAAGTCGGCCTGTTCCGTCGGGTAAAGAAACACGGAGTGTGAGGCCCCTGCACCGGTCCATCACTCCTGCGCTCCCAAACCACTGTCACTTCTTCCCACTGCTGCTGCGTCATTTCCAGGGTGCATTACTGTACCCAGAAAGGAGGAGGACCTGTGCCATCTCGTCCGACACCGGAACTTTCAGATCTCTAAAGTTCTGGTGTTGAGCGGGCTCGAAGTCACACATTCATCACTAGCAACAGCTGCCTCGTAGAGGCCTGCACACGTTCACGGGACGGGGACACACGCGCGGCTCTCCGATCGTCACTTCCTTTCATGAAGCGAGAACCCAGAAAATGTCAGCCACTGTTGTGCAATATAAAGCAAAATTGGGTTATGTGGGGAAAAAATATATGACACAGCCACAAGGAAATCCATCGAGTAACCATGCTTCTAGGCAGCAGAATCGAGGTTACTTTTAAATTTTCTTATTTTATGTTTCCCTGTGTTTCCTAAATATTTCAACAGATTTTAGCTTAATAATGTAAAATCTTGAGCTGAACAGAACGGTATCCCGCATCGCCCCCAGATGCGACAGTCCCCTTGCAGGCAATCTTCAGGTACCGTGAGGGGGGAAACGTGTGCCAGGAAGATCCTGACGTCTCTCCCAGGTCTGGGTTTCTGCCACACCAGAATAAAATGACCAGGCAAGAGCCTCTGATGGCTGCCGCTTTGTTCTGAGGATATAATGATGATTTCAAAGTCCTTCATTTCCCTTAACCCCCAGAATGACCTAATTAGCAAATTGTGTGACAGCTGAGATAAATGGCCCCATCTGATTCACAGCCATGAACAAGGTAAGATCCTGCTCTGTGGTCAGTCCAGCTCAGAATCAAGTCAAGAGAGAGGAGTTCTGCTAAAATGTGGCCCAGCAAAATAAAAATCACTTTCAAAGGAAAAAACACGTATCGTAAAATAACACTGGCAGATCCGCCATCTGCACATACGTCAGCCTAGACATGAGAGAGAAAGCTGGTACATGAAATACCTGTCAGCCTGAGGCGAACGGCCCAGTGGAGAGGAGGCACAGCACGCACCCCCGGGGCCCAGGACCACGACTCCCAGCCGGAGGACGCTGGGCTGGGTGGGCCGTCAGGCGCCACACCTAGGATCTGCTGCACGCAGAACCCAGGACGGGCCACCAGGGGAAGACTGCGCTTCCTCAGATCGGGAGCTGGCAAAATCTGGATGACATGATTCATTCTCTAAGTCCAACTCATTTCCTTAAGAAAAGCTTTCACAACAAAAAAAATTAAAGTTATCTATTATATGAACTACTAAGTATAAGGAGAAGGTAAGGTCAGCTATTTTGATATTCCAGGTTTTTAGATAGCTTGGAATTCCAAAATCAAAGCAAACCCTGAGAAGGCACACGAGCAAGCTGCAAATGTAAGTCTCAAAAATTATCAGCGGGATGAAAGGAAGAGAGAGAGAGTGTGAGCGGGAAAGAGAGAGAGAGAGGGAGGGAGAGAGCGCCCCCACTTAAAGTTCGCACCCAACTCTAGGTCTCCACACCCTCTGCGCACAAGGAGGAAACACTGCTACTGGCGTCCCACTTGGACCTGAAAACTGTACCAGGATAATCTCGGCACGTCGTATCACATATGATCATTAAAAATTCATTTTATTCAAATACTGTAAAACAGTGCCCAGATGCTCATTTTAAATAATTCACATACCCATTAGGTAGTGATATATTAAAGTAATATGACCTATATTAATAGATATTACATTACAAACACAGATGTGCTATTTTCTTTAACTTTTGGCCAGGTTGTAAGTCCTGAAAACAAAAAAATCTATTCCTGCCAAGCAACTGTTAAAACAAACAAAATGAAAAAAAAAATAGGAAAAATGTTTTTAAATTAGCTTACATCATCTCAAATTAGGTTATGGTCCTGAACAGGCTTTGTTTTAACTGTATCAAATAAATAAATATATGGGCTGGAGGAATAGCTCAGCAGTTAAAGCACTTGCCTAGAGAGCACGAAGTATCTGAGTTCAATTCCCCGGCTCCATATAAGCCAGGCGCGGTGGCCTGTAAGTCCAGCACTCGAGAGGCGGAGGCAGGAATACTACCTGTGAGTCCAAGGCCAGCCTGAGCTCCTTAGTGAGTTCAGGACCCGCCTGGGCTGCAGAACCAGACCCCGTCTCAAAAAAAAAAAAAAATTAAGAATGATAGAAAGTTTTGACTAAGCTAATGCAATAATTTTAGGGCTCCAGAGAAATGCTGCAAAATATAATAAATCTATCTTTCACACAGTAAAATATTTCCTAGAAGTATAAAAACATAAAAATAGGAGAAAATATGACGAGTTCTTACATGAAATACAGTCTTTCTAAACCATCATCTGTCACTGTGAAACAATATTCATATCACACAGAGCACTTCAAATCTTACTTCATATTTTAATGACTACAAGAAAATTTCTGAACACATCTGCCAAATGTCCATCATTAGCACAGGATATCTTCCGGATTGGTCTACATGTTCTGTAAATTCACTCTGAGTACCCACCCCTCATGTGCCAGGTGGGGAGAAGACTCAACGGGATGACGGGTATGACACGTAAAGCAGCGTTTCAGAGAGCGGGACGCCGGTAGTCACGGTCAAGGAAGGGCAAGGGGGCTTCCGGCAGCAACGCGGGAGAAGCCAAGGTCAGGGGCACACGGTGCACGCTCTGCGACATCAGAGTGCCCTGGTGGTGCCCCAAGGGCCGGTGCGATACCCGGAGTCGCTACTCTGTCCGAATACACAGGTTCAGGTGTATCAACTCAGCTGAAAAGCACAATTAGAACATGGAAGAGAAAACAAATGATCAAACACGCCGGTCCATGTTAGTGTCTCCAGGGAGTTCTAACTTGCAGTCTCTTCCATAAATCATTTATAAAATCATTTCTTTAATAAATCACTTATCTACATTATATAGATATACTATTTCATATATGCACATATATTTCAAAATCACAGTTACGCATACAAACGCATATATGTTTCTATATAAAACTAAGCTCTCAGCTTGATCTTAAAAACACTGTCATCATGGTAACTGTGATGCTTACAAACTTACAACCTGGTACAGTGTGTTTATTCGGGCAGATGGAGGGAGTCTACAGAGGGAGGGAAACTGTGCCACCTTCCTGTTACCCGGTCAGGTGGCAAGGGCGGCAGAAGTCACGCACCAGAGGGGCTCGTCTTTCTCTGGCTCTATTCCGACCCGGGAAGGAGCTGGCTGGTGCGTCGCAAACGACCATGATTCCGACCCTGCGTGCACACTGGTCCGCAGTAGCAAAAGGGGAACGTCGAGAACAGTGGGGTCGTGTGCATCAAGGAAGTCATTTACAGAAAGACCCGACAGCAGTATTGTTCGGGGCAAACTTTAAAAATAGTCTCTGCTAATTTCCAGTTTGCTGATAGCACAGCTGCCCATGTCTATACTGAAAGGTTAAAAACAAAGGCCAACCCTCGCCGCACCGAGAGCAGGGAACTCCGGTCGTGGGGTGCAAACACAGGCCCAGTCTGGCGTGCGCTGTGATTCACACCTCATCCTGTTTCACGTGGAAGCCTGTAAAGCACCAACCTCCTTGCTTGGAAAAGAACTTACTTTTGTTTCCCCTTGGGATAAGGAAGAAACACGAGCGCGTGATGTTGTATTTTAAACTTTAAATAGAGAGAATCCACAAGGAGCTCTACGTTGATAAGATGTTATCACATCAGTACTATCTCATGTTGGTTACAGAGGAAAGTGCAAAAACACGGGAGTCAAGCTAAGTCGTGCTGCGTCTACCCGCCGTGCCCTCCACGGAGGGAGCGCGCCCTCTCAGGGAGACAAGAACTCAGAGACGGCACAGCTCACGGCCTCGCCGCGGAGCCCAGTCAACTCTGGATCCCACCCAAAAAAATAAAAAAATAAAAAGTCTGCTGAGGACAGAAGGGAGCTGCAGTCCAGGCGAGGCTGGCTTCTTACCACGTGGGGATGGACCGGCCCTGCCCGGCGTGGGCAGCAAAGCCAACGGGAGTAGTCGAGGACGAGCACCTCTACCCACAGCACAGCTCACCGAGGCCGCAGGGAGGAGACACATCCCACCCCGGCACAGGCAGACTGACCCCTTGGAAACTAAAGCGCTACCTTAGCTGCTCCCACAGGCCACCATGACTAACGTGCAGGGGCCCCAGAAGTTTGTTCATTCTTCCCATGTCTAACAGCTTCTGAGAAACCCTGTGCACTAAACTTAATGCCTGAATTTTTTTTCACAGAATTAATAAGAAATGCAAATACTACGACACATCAATCCTGAGCGAACAAATTTTCATATTTATATTTTTATACTGGTTTTGTTTGTTGACCTTGGAGACACCCTCTCCGGGTATGTATTTCAAAATGTGTACATACAACAGGGCACCACGTGCCCAGCAGCCTCCTGGCCCCGGTGCCCAGCCCTGTAGCTGCGCCCACGTGCCGTAGCCCACGTCTGACCCGCGAGCTCTCCATGACACCCGTCCCACGGCAGCTCGCAGAATGCCACACTCTCGCAGGGGGACACACAGATCAGAATCTTGCCAATAAGCAATGCTGATCTGGGCACAGCGTCTCCCTACTAAGAAATAACGATCTGTTCCCAAGAGAAAAGCACCGAGACCACACACAAGAGAGCACCACTGCGGCATCGCTATAGCTTTTCTGAAGAGAAAAAATACTGGTAATACAAACAATAAACTAATGAAATTGGCACGACCGCTCCAAAGAGCAATTTGGAAGTTCGTTTCAGTCTTAAAAACATGAATTAACTGAGACCCAGCTTTCTCATCTGTAAGACTGATCGAAATAATCCAGAACGTACTTAGCAATGCAGATAATAAGGATGTTCATTACAGCATTGCTTATAAGGATAAAAAATGGAAAACGATCGAACATTAGCCATAGAAAATGATTCGACCCTCTCTTCCAAAACGAAGTCTGACAGCATCTACCAACATTGAAAATGTGGCCAGACGTGGTGGCACACACCTGTGGTACTAGCACCCAGCAGGCGGAGGCACGAGGATCATGAGTTTTAGGCCAGCTTGGGTTACACAGAAAATAAGCTAAAGGCTGGCCTGGATTACTGCGTGGGGAGACCCTGTATTACACACACACACACACACAGCATAGGCGCTTTGGACTACGACAGAGTTAGGCTCCAATCCCACCTCTATCATTCATATACTTACAGAGCATCTAGAATAATTTATCTATAATTAATTCAGTACTTAGCATATTTCAGATGTATGGTCAACTATGTCAATATATATTGAATAAAACATCTTTTCTGAGCTGATTTTTGCCATATATCAGATCTTTGTGTGCACTTGCATCTCTGATCTCATCAATGGAACCATTTCAGGGCTAATTCACACTGACTTGACCGTATGAAATTTATAGTAGAAAGTGTGTGGCTTACAGTTGCCTCACGTTACAGTTTTTAAAGGATTTGAGAGATCCCCAGATTGATTTTTTTCATTGATACAATAGGAACAACAAAAGATGTATTTAAAAGAATGCTCTCAATACGTTCCTCAATGAAAGCACGTGCACCAACACAGTCACAGAAGGTTCCAAGAAGAAGCTGTCTAGATACAGAAGAACGCAGGCAACCTAAAATTCACTTCTCAGGCTGAAGCGTCTCTGTGTCAAGAAACAGAGAAAGACGCCCACTTACACTCTCGGTTTTCCACAGCTCCTTCCTTTACCTCAAAAGGGTAAGAGATATGGAGGACAATACACAGGTGAGCCAAAACTGGTCACGATGAAGGGCCAAGGCTGTGCCGTAGAGACTCCCGGTACAGACGTGTTAATTAGCTTCATGCTACTATAGCACAATACCCGACACAATTAGCTCACAGACAAGAAGGTTTGTTCTGGCTCACAACTGTGGAGGTTCCAGTTCATGATGGACTGGCTCCACTGTTTTATGCATGTGTCCGGATAACATGGCAGAAAGATGCGTTAGAAGAAACCTCCTCAGTCCCGAGCCAAGGAGCAAAGAGAGAGAAGAAATCCCCCGAAGAGAGCGACCCCCTCCATCACATAAGCACATCCCACCGGGCCCTCCTTCCCAGCCGGCCTTTAACACAGGGGGGTTGTTTTTTAACATGAAGAATCTAAATCAAACTTGAGTAGAATTATCCAGCTATTTAATATTCAATGGTTTAAAATAATATGTAATAAAATGCCATTACAATTGCAATGAGCACATGTCATACTAATTCTAGCAGGAAGGAGTATACATGTCTCGACATCGCTGCAGCTCAATCTGCTACCTAGGTCTTTGCCCAAGACATAAACCTCAATTTTACTGTCAAAAATAATTTCTATTGACCATGTAAGTTACTCTGACCAAATCATACTTTTACCCACATGAACTATAATAATAATGACAAGTTATAATTCTGTCTAATCATAATAGATAGTAAAGCAGAGTAAAAATATTAATATTTTCATGTATTATTAGTATCTAAACCTACTCTTTACCATAATTTTAAAACACAAGGGTTATGCCATAATAAAAAATAATCTAAAACTAAGAATAGCCACTAGTGCTGGTCAAATACCTACAGGCTATACTTTTAATCTCAAGATTAACAAATCTTGATTTTCCTTGATAGCTGCATATACTTCCCCCCTCCCAAATAGTAAATGGCTTCAAATACCTCTCTGATGCTTATACTTACAGTATTATCCATTTACTGAGAGGATCAAACACCAGCAAAATGGGTAATTTTACACGCTCACTTTATAAACTCTCAAGAGGTAGCTAACCCGGGACGAAGTCCAGGACAGATGGGCACTACCCAGAATGCACGAGCCCTTCGGATACCTGGGTTTCACCTCCGGGGCCACAGACAGGCCTGCCGTGGAGGAGGACTTCCTGGGAAGCCAGGGCCTCGCACAGGCGTCCTCCCTCCCTTTCCACGGGCAATGGCTCTCCTCTCTCCGCCCTGACTTCTATTACCCGGTACAGCGCCACCTATATTTTGAGTGGAAAGCAAGTATTCATGGTTCGTGATCTATAGAAGGCTGTAAGATCTTCTTAGAAAGCCTTCCTTACGCTTTCAAAAATGGCACGATTATATAATCTAAGCTCATCTTCTGTCAAGTCAACCGTGTCCTTCATTTCCCAAAAGAAGAAAGAGGATCAGAGCCACTCAGGCAACAGCAAGTGCGCGCATGGGCTGCTGACCGGCATTGTGGCGTCCAGACCCGCCACTGCTCATCCTGTTTTCAAGCCTCTGCCGTTACTTGGAGGTATGTCCAAGTGTGGTTCCCAGACCAGCAGGGCGTCGTCCCCAGAGAACTCACCTAACGTGCAAATTCTCAGGTCCCACCCTGGACCCACTGAACAGAAACTCTAGGAAAGGGGGCTTTTTAGGGAACTCTGGCGCACCCCAAAGTGGAGGACGACTGCTGAATACCGTGAGGACCGAAAGGTAAAACTGTCAAATTGTGTTCAGTAATTTCACAACAAAAAAAGTCAAGAATATAAGACTTTACATGGCTAGGTTATACTAATCCAAGCATTCTTCATTCCACACTCAATGCAAGTGTGTGTGACGATGATTCGAAAGAATGAATCAAAACCACAGAGAACAAACACTGCGTAACGTTTGCTTCTCCCTTCCCTGATCTCCGAAGTCCTTCACATCATCGACGTGGCCCCACCAACGCACAGAGCAGCAGACTCAGATGCACCCTTCTGCTTTAGAGACTTTAACCAGGACGAATTCCCCACATCCACTGCAGCCTGTGGAATGCTGGGCCAGCCAGAGAGATGGAAGGCACGCTGCCGTGGGGGAAGGGATGCCAGCTGCTTACCACGCACCCACTCAGTACCCACGTGGTGCCCGTGGACGATGTGCTTGGCACTGAGGACACAGAAGGGGGCTGTCGTCTAAGGAACGTGTGGAGAGTGTGGGAAGTGCACGCGACTTTTCCTCCACACTAAAGATCGAACCCAAAACTTCACACAGAGCTAAAAACCCCACCCGACCTCTATTTTTCCTTTAGGATAGGGTCTTGCAAAGTCACTAACTTGCCAAAGCGAGGCTTGACCATGCACCTCAGATGCTAGAATTACAGGTGAGCACCACCACGTCCAGCTTTATATAAGAAATATTTGAGCGAAGCAACAGGTTTCGGGAAGTTCACAGGTCTGAGGGAGATTACATTCCCAGCAATGTTCAAAATGACTCCTGTCAGTCCTTTCCCCAAATTCTCCCTCCCATTTCGGCCTCACACAAGCCATTAACACGAAGCCATGTAACATTCTGCCGTGGCGTTCATCTGGCCCATCATTACTATTTTCATGAATCCTGTGACACATCTCTGCCTTCTTCGTATCATGGTTTGTAGCGTCCCCCAAAAGCCTCATGTACCTATGGATGCCATGTACAGGTGGGAGCTGGGGCCTGGCTGGATGGGGCAGATGCTTGGGGCCTGACCAGGAGGGGCGTGTGCTGGCTCCGCCCTTCCCCCCACCCAGCCTCGGTTCTGCCACGCTGCCGTGAGGATCTCTGTCCCCTGGAACACCAGCTCCGACTCTGGCTCCAGCCGTGGCTCCACCATGTGATCCTTCCATTTTCCAGCTGCCCACCCGGGAATGGATCGTGACCTTCTGAAACTGTCACCTATAATCAATCTTTCCTCCCAAAGTTGTGGATGTCACGTATTGAGTCACAGTGACAAGACAGGAACTACGGCCGCTTGTTTTCTCAGCCCTAATAGCTTTGACAGCTCTCATTCTTATTTTTATAATGTGGTACTAAACTAAGCAAAAGTCTGTTAACTACCAATGAAACACTCTTCTACAGGAAAAACGGGAGAGCAGGTGCCCTGGAGACACACAGTGACCATCTTGTTGGACACCCAGAGTTCCGGTTCCTCTCCTGGTCTTGGAAGGATCATACCCATCTCCCCTAGAATCAGCTGTGCTCATGAAAATCAGGAAGAACCCTTAGGAGTCAGGGAAATAAATACAGACACGTAGATATATCCAGCACCCTTCCCTTGTCCCAGTGCTGTCTGCAATATTTAAGACTACGGCCGCTCCATCAGCCCTGGGCCCTGAGTGACTGCACTGAGTATAATCGTTCCTCTCAATCTGCACTGGGCAGCACACCGCAGTCACCAAATTTGTTGTAAGTCACTGAGAATTTATGGCTAGTAACTGATACAGGATAACCTATTTTCTTTGAAGTTTTCAGGATATAATCTACAAATATGCTTTCACAAAGAGGAATATTAAGACCAGAAAAGTCACCAAAATCCACACTGTACTTTCAGATGCTAAAGCCCAGAACCAACGACCTTTCACCTAAAAGCCACTGTGGAGGTTCATGAGATCAATGTCTCATGTTCCAAGTGAAGAAACTGAGGCAGAGAAACAGGTACTGACTAGGAAAGGCCGCCACCATCACCGGGGCGCGTCTGGGATGCGGGCCACACCATCAGGCCTCAGTGCTGCGCTCTCTGCATGCCCACGCGGCCACGGCAGGCGCTGGATCCACACCACTTCCTACGCTGATTTTCTGACTAAATGTGTTCTTCTCCAAATTAAGTTGCACAGGGAAAATATCTTCTAAATTATTTTGGCAGTTATAAACTGCGGGGAATCAAGACAGATACATATGGTCTTTGGAAAGTGAAGAATTCTTACAGAACTACACTAGAAAATTTATAAGCAGTCAAGCATGTCATCATAGGCATTTAAAAATGAAATTGATGCTATAAAGGCCAGATAGTCAAAAGCATTTACTAAAGAGAAATGCCTTTAGCCAAGGATAACACAATTTACGAGGAAAATAATTCAAATACAAAAACTGTCCAATTGTTACGGTTGAGGGAGGAATTAAACAAGTTGAACAGTGGCAGAGATAGCAGATGATAATAATCTATGAGGAAAGAAATGATCATTTTTCAAAATCAAAGAAATTGGAATGATAAAAACACAAAGTTTTTATGCTGGTGTTTTCACACTCAGCTAACCAATACATGAATATCTTAAAGCAAGTTAGAAGCTATTATTTGTTCAATGTTTTGATATGACCACAGAACATACCAGAAGTAGAGTCCCAGTAACTCCTGCCCCATCCACATAGGCAACACGACAGCATTTCCAGCCCTCCTCAGGTGGTAAGCTCATCTTCATTTCACCAGGAGAAGCCCCTAGAACCTCTCTTGCCTAGGACCTATTCTGCCAACCGGAGAGATCTGAGAGCCACGTCCATGGTGGGAACCACACCCCAACCAGGACGGGGCCTGGAGCTGCGGTTCCACCCTCACCGTCCCAACAGACAACGACCATGTTCACAGACCGAGATGAAACAGGTGGAGCACAACAGGAGAGCCGGGGAGAAGGGGATCTGTGTTTGCGAAAGGTCAAATCCTACGCAGGCGCCATTTCAAGGACAATTCTACGGTGACACCTGAGTTTTCTGACTAGAGGCACCAGTTCATCTATTTCCAAACTGGGAGGAAAACGCAGCTAACCTCAGTTAACTTGGAGACGTAGTTCAAGTCATTCTGGCAGCAAGCGTCGAACACAAGTAGGAACTCCTAAAATTGTTTCAGTGCGAAAGGAAGACCCACGATACAGCCTGGCCAGAAAGGCAACTCTAAAGCACCTCCTGGCCCCGGGGAGGGACAGCGGGACTGAGGGCACGAAGGAGGACTGGGCAGGTCTAGTACCCACCCCCACGTGGCTTGTGGACCCCCTTCTGGAGAAGCTTTTGAAGTAAGGGTAAATCCATTTGCACTTTCCTTCTCAGAAGTCTCTGTCTTTGATTTTTTTCCTCTCACTTCTCCACTCGGGCTTGAAAGGCCCTCTTTGAGCTCCGTGCCTCCTCTGAAGGTCTTTCTCGTAATCCAAGAGCTAGGCTAACCTCAGCACCAAGTTCCCGAGAGAGGCCGAGCAGACAGTATCATAGCACGGGACCACCAAGGGACAGTCACACGCAACGTGTTTTCACAAAGTAGCGTTTATTTTGATATGGTTAAGTACTTTTACCAATTAAAATATCAGTAGTGCCTTAATCAAGCAATACTGTGGAAACACTACACACCAGCCAGATACACACTGGCATGGCAGACGCACAGGACATACGAGACACCCCCTCAGCCCCTGTTCAGTGCATCCCTCCCTCGGGGAGAAGAGAGTCTACAGGCTGAATGGACCTGTGTCATGAAGGAGGTCATGTTCAAATCCTCCAGGTACATCCAATGTAAACATCACCCCGCTATGACCTAATGAGAAACTTACTACAGATTAAGAAAACCCTCCATCATTCTAAGTGAAAAGTCTACAGTTCGCGGTCACCACTCACTTCCTATACTGTATTACAGCTCTACATCAACGTATAATAACTTAAAATGCAGTGAGATAGGGACAAATTCTTGAACTAGTTTGCAAAGGCTTAAGTGTGCACCTCACCCATTTTCTTGCAAAGATTCTTATTTCTTGCTCCTCTGTTCAAACTACATAATGACAACACGAGGACATTGAGCTCCTAACGCTCTTAAGCTCAATGACTCTTTAATAACACACTGGGTTAATAGTTTATTTGCCCAAGTTATGCACTGGGCTGACGCCTATCTTACTGGGTGGATTTAACCTAATTCAACCATCATTTGTCGAAATGCACCCCTCTGTCAGACACAGGCCTAGACGCAGAAGTTAATGATATGAGCTTTGGGAAATGCAGTCTTTCAGAAGAGAAAAGAAATACAAAACCACCACTTGATCAGTACCGTATCCACAACACACAGAAAGTGTTATGTACAGAATGATAACAAGGTGCTGGGGATCCCCATGAAGGGAGTGACGTTTTAAACTGCCCAGGACATACATGAAGGAGTTTATGAGAAGCGCCAGAAGAGGAGGCTGGGAATCGGTGGGACATTCCAGGCAGAGACAAGCACGCGAGCAAGGCGTGAAGACACGGGAGCGTGCAGGAGGCGGAGGGCGTGGCTTCTTCTGTTTGTAGCACCGCAACAACAGTAAGTCATCTGTGTAGCTTTCAGCATATGTGAGTGTACGCAAGGAACTCCGTGGGTTTTGTCTGTCCTACTAGACAACTTCTGCCTTTCACAAAGTACTAAGAGAATAACTTTTAACTGATTATAAAACTCCAATAACATGAAAATGAAAACACATCCTGTTAGCCCAACACCTCAGCCAGGACATACTTCATTACGGCCGAGAATACACTTTGTCCAGTTCTGATTTATCCTGTACACGTCACCTGGAAGATGAAGTTTAGCACATGCAAATAACTGTGCCACACATTTGAAAGACTTGGGAAATCCGTTCTTTAGCAGCTAACACGACAGGAATTAACACCGGGATTGTAACCGGGCGTCCTTCCAGTAAGCCTCCTGGCACAGAAGCCACCGTCACGACTTCTGCTGAGAGACAAACAAGACGGAGGTCCTCCCATTGTGCTTTAAGACGGGAACTGCTGCACAGATTCCAGTCAATTCTCTGAAAAACATCAAATACTCCTTGAAAGTTTCTCATCATAAGCGCATGAGTGATGGACTTCAAATGACTTTTTATATGAATCTGAGGTCTTCCTTTGACCCAGCTTTAAGAGAACAAATTTTAAAAAAGAAGTTTGATCCAAACGATGCCCAAGTTACAGTGTGGACTGTATCTACCCAGACCAGAACTAGCCACATCATGTCAACGTGCATTCTGCCACGTTCACAGAAGGGTCTCGATGCTCTGCAATGTCATGAATTCTCCATGGCATGTATCAGAGCAGGTCCCACCCACCCCGCCCAGAGCTCCTGAAAACATTCTATGTTCGGGTGCAACTCCCCAGTCTCTCCCAGCTCCCAATGTCCCCTTCTGGCATGGTGGCGGATCCTTTTTCTTCCGCCCACCCCGGATGCAGGCTCGCTGCACCCGTCCTGTTTGGCGGACAGGACAAGACACCAAGGCCGTCTCCTGATCAAATCCGCTTCCTACATGTGTTTTATTTGTGCCTCCAAGTACCATAAATCTGAACTTAAAAGTCATGATATTTCATTTCACTACCTTTGTTCTGCTTGAATCTGAGACACTGGGAGTGGTACCGCCACGGCTTCCGGTCACGGCGGAGCAGCAACGTCCCCCAGCACATACAGAACGCGCACTCCCATCTGCACTCGCCCCCACCCGGAGGCCACATCCTGGCTGCCGCCGTCACCCTAGCACGGACACGCGTTTGCTTATCCGTAGTCACCGAGCTGGTGAGCCACGGAAGACACGCAACAACTCTTCCTACTCTGCTTCTCCATAACTCCCCACAATTGCCACGGTGATAACTGCTCCCTCAGTCACCCTACCACTGTTTACTGCGCACCTACTGCGCGCTGTGAATGACAGAGGAGGCACACCCCCGCTCCAGGTCAGTTGGGACAGTCCATCATTCTCTGCTGAGCTCCCGGCACAGACACAGGCCGTGGATGCCCAAAGCCGGAGCCAGCTCTGCAGGGCCAGCCTAAAACTCTGCGCAAGCCCTCTTCCCACACTCCAGGCAGAAGCAGTCAAGGAGCTAATACATCACTCGCACTTCCCCACTAGAATTCCACAAAACCAGTCTCATAATTTTTAAATCAGGTGTACTGGGTGTTTCCAAAATCTGTTCATTTTTCTTATGAATGGCAACCTTTGAGACACCTGTACATTAAATTTACTATTTTTGTAATTTTTTTCACAGCATTTCACAGCATACTTCAGTATTATAAGCCAATCCTGAATAAATTTTATATTGTATTTGACATTTTTAATGTTCCTATACATATGAGAACCAATGAGACACTCCTTACACACACATATATGCACACATACTACACACATATTACACACACATACACATGTTACCTTCACACGCGTATGTATGTATATACATCCATGTCTTTGGCGGAACTTCTAAGACGTAAGTCCCAAGGGGATAAAGTACTCACCCAAGTGAGAGGCTGCCCTGCGCTAGCTCTAAGACGCTGTGAGAACGCCTTTCCTTGGTTTCTCTTGTGTGCATCATGGTAGCAGGAAGTAATCAACCAAAACCCCCACAAACCCAGAAGCCATGTGTTATGAGCCGAACCAAACCAGTAGGTGACTAGACTGGAGCGGCCTGGATATCAAGCTGAGACATGGACAAGAACAGCCAAAAGCAGCCGGCAAAACGCTCTCAAGTTGACCGTGTCTCACACCTGCAACCGTAGAAGCACCTGTCTCTCTCTCTGTTCTTTAAATCATTACCCAAGTACTAAAGTGGCTGCTCCGGATCTCGGCTAAGTGAGTCTTCTGTTCTCCCCCCACGCCCCGGGCTCTCCAAGCGAGGCAGAGAGTGTCTCCGACTCCCGTGTCGTCAGTCGTGGCAGGAGCAGCTGAGCAGAGACGTGGGAAGGCCGTGTGGACGTCATCAGGCCCCACGCCATGGGGATAACACAGAAACCGCAACGTGCACGGTCCTTGGTGGCTCAACGCTGACACCCCTTCCCAAGTAAGGCTGGCTTTACCAGGGACGGACGAGGGTCCCGGCTGAGAGGGCAACAGGGACACCTGGGGTCCACACACAACTGACGCGAACCAACGAAAATCCAGACATCTTTGATTTCTGAATGTGCTCTCAGAATTAACAGAAGGAAGTCTGTCAGTGAAAAGGCAAAATTAACCAGAAGCCCATAACTAGAATGATTAAGATTCTAAGGTAATGGAAATCCAAGAGAACGCAAACAGCCAGGAAGTGTCAGGTGACCTGCCCTCAGCCCTCCCAAGAGGCTCCACAGCAGAGAGGGAACAGATAACCTATCCCGCTCACCATGCAACACCCCACCCAGGAGAATCCATGGCCTGGGGCCTTGAGCTACAACCCCCCTCCCACTCCACCCCCCCCCACCCGCACTCCCCAGCCCAGAAGAATCCACAGCCTGGGGCCTTGAGCTACCCGCTCCCCCCGCACACACACACACACACACACACACACACACACACACACACACACACACACACACAACCCAGGAGAAGCCAGGGCCTGGGGCTTCCAGCCACACTCCTCTCTCCCTCCCTCCAGAAAGCACAAAGGTAGCCAAAGCAGTGAGGATCCTGGAAACGCAGGTCAGCAGTGCAGGGCTGCTCAGCGCACACAGGCACACAGGCGTCTGCCCTCCTGCGCTCGCTCTGGGCTGACACTGAGGCGGGGGCGCCACGCCACCTTCAGTATCCCCAGGTCATCCCCCTCAAGGCAGGAGGCCTGGAGAGGCTCTTCAAGGGAACCGGACCTTCACAGACGAAGCACCTCAGAACGCCAAAGTCACGTTTACCCACAGACTCTCTCACATCCAAGAGCTCAAAATTGGCAAGATGCTTAGAGAAAGACCTGAGGGTCGATACGTATCTGTTAAAGGAAAACTGGTCTTTTCGGGTAACAAGGCGCGTCTGTTACCCTTCTCAAGGCCAAAGGACTGTGGCGCTCTAGGGGAGAGCGCTCAGTAAGGAACGGAACACAAACCTCTCAGCTGACCTTCAAGTACCTCCACACCCTGACATGTTCTCGGAGGTCACTAGGACAGTGTGAAAAGCGGTACGCACAGCGTTCAGGGGAAGAGTCTGGGGCCTTAGGGACCCACGATCCAGCTTCCGGTCCTTCCTAGAGGTGTGAATTTGGGGCCAGTTATTCGAACATGAGGAAAATGAAGAGGAAGAGGATATGAACACAGCACTGAAGGCACATACAGAGTCACAACGTAATGGGACTCAGGAAACACGGGAGCGCTCCCAGGTGGGACCCGTTTACACCAGGTTCCAGAGAGAAAAGCCAAGTGGCAGGTGTCAGATCCGTGGTGGCGGGGTGGGTGGAGGAAAGGGACACATTTAAAGGGACCCAAGGAACGGTATGACATTACTGGAAAATTTTACATCCTAAATGCAGCAATTAAAAAACTCAAAGAATATAATTTAAAATCTGTGCATTTTATTATGAGTAAATTATATTTAAATTAACAAAATAAAGAGATGGAGAAAAATAACAATAAAATATTTTAATGAGGTGTGATTTAACAGTCAATAAAGACTATGATTTTATGATTCAATTAAATAACATTGATAATTACTCCATAATTGCATGGCACTTTTATTAAAATTGATTTTTCCAAATAAAATATTAATTGTTAAAATATAAAATATATAGAAAAGCACAAAGAAAAATCACTTAAATTCACCATCTACTGTGAATACTGTCTGAATTTGCTTCATTTACTTTCAAATGAATTTCTATGCATTCGTTGTTTAAAAATTATTCTAACTCAACCATGAAAAGGAAAAAATTAAGGTTTAATAAAAAGGCAAAGGATGAAAACTTAAATTTCTCCTTTATACATTATAGTTAACAGAGACTGAAGAGACATGACTATGTTCAGGAATATGTTTACATAAGAGCACTTCAAAGATTAAGGGGGAAGTGACGGGCCGCACTGTGCCCAGCACAGAGGTCTACGCGGGCATCCTCACACGGGCACGGGCACGGATGCTGGGAGCTCGGCCACCAAGGGTTTCTGCTTCCTCTCCATCTGTCAGAGTGAGGGTGGCAACAAGCTCTGATCTTCACGAGGACGCCGGACCCTTACCCACGTGTTCGTGTGTATTCTAGCCAGGTAGACGTACCAATGCACAGACAGGATATGCTTCTATTATTCATCTCTTAATCTAAACATATCTAAAGAGCATATTTTGCCACAGAGAAGAATACAGGGGCCCTGAGGACTCAAGCTATGGAAAGCTCTAACAGCTGAGAAGACGTTACGGCAGAGAAGTTTAGAAACCTGCACATGGTCACCCAGCTAATAAATGGTTTCACTGAGGCCAGTGAAGAGCCGAGCTGGTTCTCGGCGCAGCTTCCTTCCCCCTGACCACGGTGTCCCCATACGGTGCAAGGTAATCGGGTGGTGTTAAAATTAAGAGTAAGAGTCATAAATTTATAAGCGGTACACTAAAGCATCTAATTAGAATAACTCCCAATTTACTTTAAAATTAAGCCAACAAACAAAGGAACTCTTTAGAGCCTACCACAGTTTGCTTTTCTTTCAGTGTAATAAAAGAACTACTCACACTTAACACAATCGTTCTAATGAAAATTAATGTGCAAGCGCTTTTATTTTATTAACTTCGGTAGTTCTAAAATGAACTGGTACATTGTATTAATTTAAACCACATGGCTAAATGCATATCTCCTCACTTTACAAGACCCTTAGCACCTACTAGTAACAGGATTTTGAGAAAATAACCACCACTGCTTTTTCTACGGAAACAAACTTTCTATGTGACATCTGCCTATTTTCTACACTAACATATTTAAGTTATTTCTATATAAAATGGTTTTCCTCTAACTAAGTTTATGAGAAGAAAATGGCCCGTTATCTCATCCTAATTAAGGAAGAGAGCAGTGAAGAACTCTTAGGAGTTCTCTACCACGTAAGTGGCGGGCAATTCTACCAGAAGAAAGTGTACACTGTGATTTGCTAGTTTAAATTTAACCCCTAACCTGAATCATGGTGCACTTTGGGGTAGACACTGCAATGCTACTGAAAACACACTAAAAAAAGAAAAAAAAAAAACTAAAAACACTCCACTCCTAGATCCTCGAACAAAATCTCCCACACCAAAAAAAGTCACGGGTAATAGTATTGTTTAAATACCAAAATAATTAAGTAGCTCTCAAAAGAGATAAAACCTTCCTCAGTCAGCCAAGGCAATCCATGTCTAACATTCTTAGAATGCAAATCTTTCTTGTGGTTAATGTAAACATCTTCCTGGTTTAATAAGCAGTACGAAGAATCCGACATAGAGGCAAAACCTCACCGCACAGGCAGACAGCGGGAGAACACACTGAAATAAAGCGGATCATCATAAAGAAAAGCCGCATCCCAGTCACACCCGTGAACAAGGAATTTATGAAGCGGCAGCCACTGACCAACACACAAACCAGGAAAACCTCCAACATGAAACAGAGACCGAAGGAGGCGAGAAGTAAGGAGCGTGCTCAAACCGAAGCCGTGGCAAGACCCCCCACGCTGTCGTCACGGCTACAGCAGAAAACACCACGGCTACAAGCACTGCCGAGCACGCGGATAAAAGGCACCTGCCCAGTAGTGGCAGCAAGGAAAATCGCCAAGGATCAGAGACAAGAGCATGGAGATGCTCAGAAGACACGCAGCGGCAGTGGCCCTTGGCCTAGCAACCCCACTTACGGTTGCTTAACGCAACCGAGGCGGGACCTCTACATGTCTGTTTACTCATGTTTTCTGCAGCATTATCCACAGTAGCTGTCCCGGGGCAAACCACACGGCACACACAGAGTGAGGGCTTAACGGGGCTCACGGTTCCAGAGGGTTCGGTTCACGGGAACACACCTGCAAGGTAGGTCCGCCCCGCATCCCGAATCCTCCAACCAGGCCGGACACGTAGGAGACACTCGGCAGGGGACCCGTCGGCTGGGTGATCCACTGATGAGGAAGCTGACCCGGGAGCTCAGCACTTCCCAAAGCTCCACCTCTGACCACACGCGTCTTCTGGAGGACATCCATGATCTAACTGATAACGGCACCAGAACATGGAAGCCTTCCGTGAGCCCAGCAGATACGGCAGGAAAAAGAAATCAAGAGTTCTAAAAAGAGATTAATCAAAGGGTGAGGTGGAAATTATCAAAGAAATAACACCCCCAAAACCCTAATCATTTCCACATTTTAAGGATAACCAGAAAGCCAGAATACCTAGGAAGGCAGTTTGTCATTATAGTCATATTAATAATTAGCTCTATTCTGTATTAGGCTAATAAAATTATTTTTATATAAAACACTGGTCATAACATAAACCCTAACTATGGATAATATACAAAATTTACTGTGGTCTCAGCCTCTAAATAATAAAATTTACATATTTAAAAGCATTCAGAAACCCTCCCTTCACTCTTCCGGTTCATACACAAATCCAACCTTAACCTCTCCTGGTCAGCCCTGAGGAGCCCAGTCGGCCTCGGTCCTCACCAATGGTCCTCCCGGCCAGTGGCTAAGCTCGTCGGGCAGTGCTCACGTCCTCCGGCCCTGCTGCCCTCCCCGGCAGGGCCCCTGTCGGAGCTGGAACGGTGACTGGGGTCTGATGCACGGGGTATGAGCCCCCAGCTTCTGGCAGCGGAGCTGTGTGGGCCTCACCCCACAGGCACACAGGGCTGGCGCTACCGTAGCACTGGCCGCATGGCTTACAGAGGCTAAAAACACTGAACCATTGATCCGTTCTCACTCAGGTATGTGTGGAGTCCCCTCATTTCTGTCTGGATTTGAGGCCAGGGCTGGACCAGGCCACGCAACAGGATGAAGGAAAGGGGAACCCGAGAGATACTCAGGCCACAGTGCTGGCCACGTCTGGCAACTCCCCCAGGGCCATCGAGAGAGCTGTAGGGTGCCTCCGGTCCTTGACTGTGCAAAAGAGCAGGCCCGTGATGAAAGCACATGGCTTTCCCCCTCCCCAAGGGGCAGCACTAGCTGAGAGTCAATGTCACGGCTGTGGCAGAAGAGCACAGGGCTTTGAGTCAGGAGAACCACTACTAGTATGCGCCAGCGTGGGCAATTCCCAGAATGCTCTTAGGCCACAGGTTGCTCAGCAGGTAAGGGTTCCACTAACACCCAGTACCCTCAAACCAGTGACCTCCCAATAACCCGCCCTTCTGAACAGAGCTCCAAATCTGGAATGCCTCACACAACCAGCACCAAGGAAAGAGCATACTTCCCGCGCCTTTCTGAGCACCTGCCGGACTCCAGCCTAGCACAGTCAGCGCTGTGGGTTTCACAAGCCACGCGGAATAAATGCAACGCCACTGGAGGGTAAAGAAGTTAGTGAGGGTGGAGATGACGTGGACATGGGGGTCAACGACCACCTGACCCAGGAGGGGAACAGAAACTCGAAGCATAACGTGCAACTACTTCGTGTTAAAAAGCACAGTGACTCTGAGTCATCAGGGGGGAAAAATCAAGTAACACTAAGCATTCTCTGCTTAAAAAAAAAAAACACACACAGGCAGGAAGTGTATGTTTTATGAATTTTTCACCAAAATGGTTAAATTTAAAAGATTTCAGTCCTTGAAGACGTAAGAGTCAGTTACCTGAAAATCTAATTTATGATCAGTTACCTGGAAAATTCCATCTTATTCAGGAAAATGACCAGATAAATGGGGTGCTACGGAATGGGCTACTTTAGTACAAATAAATGAAACACGCTTAAAACAAAAGCCTGCTTAATTTCTACAGAAATTATTTCATCTCAGCTGCAAAGCATTTCACTTGAGTGTTCTGCACAGGTTCCATGTCCCCATCCAAAAATGTTTGAGGCTAAAAGTGTTTTCTCTTTGCAGAATTTGGAACGTCTGCAAAGTCAGTATTCTAATTCTCAGATTAGGGATGCTCGACCTGTATATCTAAAATCCAAACCTGTAACACTGCACAATCTTCAGGCGAGCACTGTAAGTACACCAAAACCACTCCCTTGTCAACCAATTTTACAAGCTGTATTACCCAGAGTGGAAAAACCAAATATAAATAATGAAATTAATTTAATTATCTACACCAATGAGGAAGAAAAATTATATAAATGACACCTAATAATAAATACATTAAAGTCACTTATTAAAGTCACTAATAGTTCATTAAGACATACTTAGATAGTAGCAAAAATGCAATTACTTTTACCATCAATACCTTCCAACCAACCTACATTCCCTTCAGGCTAGACTACTCACGACATAAATTGCAGGTAGCTTACATTCAGTTTCTGAAATTTTAACTAATATTTCAATTTATCCTCCATTTAGCTTTCCAAATGTTCATCACTTAAATAAAAACTAAATTCTCCCACATTTCTTGCTATCCTTTAAGTAACCGAAGTCAAAATAACCACAACTTTTTTTTTTTTTTGAGACAGTCTCACTCTGTATTTCAGGACACTGATTTAAAATTAGTGCAAAGTGATATCAAACAATTCTATCCAGTATCAGCTGAAAATGGTACCAGTTTGCTCAGACAATGGAGAACGGACAGCATCCCAACCCACACAAGTCAACCCTTATTAGACCCTCAAGTGAGTCCCTCCCCAGCACATGAAGAGTTTGGTAGAAAGTTCTACGGCCCAGTCCTAAAAGCCAGCCATATGATTTCCAAATCAGTGAGAAGTCAATGGAGATTATCAATTATGCAATAAGGATTTTTAAGTAGAAGACACATTTTAATAATATTCAGATCTGGCCTTCTGGATAAGTGTCATTTGTTTTTTTAAACAAGAAAAAAATAAGGCAGAAAATGCTACCCCACAGATTGGTTTACAGATATAATTCCAAAGATCCTAGAAACTCTTTATGAGGAAAATGAATGTGGACCCTCCATGTGTGAACTTAGCCACCATGTGACATATCTTACGTGTTTGCGTGTGCTAACTTTGATTTCAAGGAAGTTTTGGAAGGCACGCTTTCTATGCTCATCTATTTGAAAATGTGTATGGCTCTGTTAATATTATCAGAAATAACTTTCTACATGCCAACACCGTTTTCCTGCCATCATGCATTCTAATCACGGGCTTTTCTTTTATAGATCACAAATTCTGACACCCTATTATTTATACCCTCCTTCTTCTTCCCAACTTGGTTCTCTGATTTTACAGTCATTTTAAGGACTACTTATCAGAAGATGTCTTCTCTGACTTGCAAAGTACTAATACAAGAACTTCAGTAATGTTGAAAGCCCTAAACTTTTAATAATCATCTAGCCAGTGAGGACAAAAATCCAAAAAGTTTCATTGAAACTGTTTAAGCAGGTGGTATGATAAACATTTGTGAACTGTATCATAGAAAATATTTGTATCACGCATATCAAATACCTTCCCTTAGGCAAACTGAAAAAAATTCATTTCCAAGATTCTACGGTATATCATACCACAATCCTAAAATATAAATAAACTCTTACTAGCTTGAGTTGATGTATTTGTGTCACTGGTGCACACGTAAAGGGGTACTAGGTTTGAAGAATACAACTTGACAATGTTCAAGAGTATCTGAAAGTTTTCACAGATTATGAACAGGAATATGCTGTTTAGGACTAGGCTTAAATTCAGAATTTCATGTACAAGGGTATTTATCACATACTGAAAGATTTCTGAAACTAAAAATTGAACTGACTTTCTCACCCGATGGAATAATATTTTGTAATCAAAATGTTATAAATAATGACTTAAAATGTTTTCAGAAGTAGAATGACTCTACGGTAATATTATGTTTAAAAAGCAAGAGTATCAAGTGGATACTAACTAAAACATTAAAGCTCTACCCTAAAATTAAGTGCTGGTTGCTTCTGAGTGAATAATTTGTATATTTTTTTACAGGATATCCCAAAAGTTAACATTACACCTACGTGTGGTGACTTCTGGGACACCTTGCATGTTGAATTTTCAGTGTCTTCCAAATTATTCTCACTCATAGCATTAGTTTTTCTTCAAAAATTATGACTAATTCTAGGAGAACAATTTTTATTTCATATTTTAATGTTTGTATGTACAGCAGCTCTTGGGACATCCTCTATAATAAAATATTTGAGATGAACACATTTCTTTGAAAATCAGATGAAGCATGCAGATAACTCTTTCGAAGGCTGGCTTCATCTTCTGTGTGGGCGCGTCACGGTAGGCCCGACATCTGGGAGAAGAGCCACAGCGGTCTCACCAAGGCTTGGTTCTGTCTCCATGACAACCACCATGCCTGCCAGTCTGTGAGGAAGAGATCTCAGGGCAGACTAGGCCAAGCTGCACCGACAGAACTGCACAGGCCTGGGCCACGATCAAACAGACCATCTCAAGAACAGGGTAAACTGCAGGACTTTTACCAGCCTTCTTGAAAAGCAGTCTATGACATCCTGTCTTACAAATTTCTGTTTGCTTGTTTTGTCTTAAACTTCAGCCACAAGAACTGCAGGAATCCTATTTAACCCAGCATGGCAGATTCGTAACCCCACATAACTGTTTACATACAGTAAACACCTAAAGTCTGTCTCCCCTTACCTCCATGCCCTGTCACTACACTATCAGGAAGTCACTATCTGGGGCTCGGGGGATAGCCTGGCAGTTAAAGCATTTGCCCAGCAAGCACAAGGCCCTGGGTTCGATCTGCCAGTGCCACATAAGCCGGGGCATGGTGGCACATGCCTATGGTCCCAGCACTTGGGAGGCTAAGGCAGGAGGATTGCTGTAAGTTTGAGGGCAGCCTGGACTACATTATAAGTTCAGGAGCAGCCAGGACCACAACGCAATATTCTGCCTCAAAAAAATAAAAAGAAGTCACCCTCTCCCGTGCCCCGGAACCCTCCATTTCTCTCTGAATCACTCCCCCATCTTTCTTTAGGTAGAATTCGGCTACCCCACGAAGCCACTGCCACTGGCCTGAAAGTGGAATGGTGTGGTCACTTCCAGATCTTTTTTCCTCACCCAAAACTTTCAGAAGACTTGAAGAAATAGCCTAAAACCATCTGTGCTTCCCAAATTATCACAAACCTATTAACTTAAAATAAGATACGTTTGTTATCTCACATTTATGGAGGTGACAAGTGGGAAACGGGTTTCAGTGAGCTCACGGCAAGGGGTGTCCAGGGCTGCTTCCCCCCTGGAGGCCCTAAAGAGAAACCTTCTCCTGCCTCTGCCGGTTTCTGGGTGCCTGGTCCTTCAATGCCATAGTCTGGACAGAGCTGTCCACGTCCCCTAAAGGTTCACGCGCTCGGGACTTAAGTTTCCAGCAAGACAACGTGAGAGGCCTGGGGCCTTTACGTCATCACAGGAGCCGCCCTGGCAAAGATTAAGGTATTATGGCTCTGCGGTTCGTTCTTAAAGAAAACTGTTATGTAAAAAAAGGCATACAACAGAGATATATGTATACCCATGTTCATAGCAGCACAACTAACAGTAGCTAGAACATGGAAGTCACCAAAATACCCATCAACAGACCAGTGGATACACAAACCGTGGTACTTACACACAATGGAATACTACGCATCTATAAAGTCCAACAGCGTGGAGGCTTTTTATGGGCAAATGGAAGAAACTTGAGAACATCACGCTTAGCGAAGTGAGTCAGAAGCAGAAGGTGAAACATGGAATGGTCTCTCTGATATGAGAGACCCAGACCACAACTATCTCATGGAACTTCAGAAGAAAGACAGAGTGAAAGAGGGAGACAGGGTGGGGGTGGGGCAAGGGAAGGGAGGGGCGGGGGAGGGACAAAAGGAAAGCGGGAAAGCCCTTGTCACTTTGATAAGAAACATATGTGCACAAAATGCTGAACTCCATTGTAAACCTTAAATTTTGCACTTGTACACATCAATAAAATGGGGGGAAAACAAGGTGACCCCTCCTCACACTCCAGCTCCCTGTCCCCCTCCCTCTCACATGATATCATCTGTCACAACATGATGCAGCCAGAGGAGCTGTCGCCAAAATCAGTACCAGGTGGCTTTAGACTTTAGCCCCCAAAAGCATGAGCTACATAATTCTCTTTTCTTGACAAAGTACCCGGCTTCAGGTATTTTGTTACAGCAATGGGAAACCGACAAACACATCCATCTCTACTGCGGCTGAGCCTCTGTGATCTAGCCTCCAGCCTCCTTCCTAAAAGGGTCGAAACTGATCCTTGTGCTCAGATCTGGTGCTCCTGAGAATCCAGAACACACTCTTCTCCAACTTCAGCACATCGAAGAAGCTCCTTCTATCTTTTACGGCAATCTGTGCTTGGGTTTCAGGGAAGAGGACGCGGGTGGGTTTTGAGGGGCGAGAGGGAATATTATGGTAACTGCCAGACTCTGTCCTACTGGCTTCTTGCCGAACCCTCCTGGTCGCCTCTTAACTTTGCTGACGAAATTTTCAGCAGTGATAGGTGCGGCACCCACCAGACCGTCACGACTACTGGCACGACTCAGCACGCCCACCGCGGGCCCTCTCCTCGGGCTGCTGTCTCCGCTCTTTGCTGCCATCCTTTCTGAAGAAGTTTTCTTTCATTCCAATTCAGTCACCTCCTTCCACAGCACAGCGACCCGGACAAGTCTGTCTTGACACCCAGCACGCCTGGCTTACGGACTGTCAGTACCCAGGACCACTGCACGGTGATGGGAAACTTCGGGGCAATATGGACCTGGGCTTAAAACCCCAAACAAGAGCGGACCTCTGCGGAGAACTGCAGCAACCCCTTGGCTATCCCAGCACTGTCACAGTTGGGTGCCAGATGCTCTCCCTACCTCACCCCCGGGCAGTCGGGACTCTACTGTCCAGCCTCCACTCGTGCTTTCACGGGCATCTGCAACTCCCTTGAACTCCCTCTCTTACATCAGAATCTCACAGATGTTGATGAAACCAATTATCTACCCACTTCTGAATACAAATAGTTGGATGTGGATGGCGAAATACAGAAAACCAGGCTGATTCACTTCAGTTAAATGTCATCTTTACAATTACCAATCCTAAAATTAGTCCCAGCCTTAATCCCCCTGGAAATCTAGACTTCCATCTGCATATTCTACTCAAATGTCTACCTGGATGTCTGTTAGTCTCCAGTATTACAAAACAAAAACAAAACAAGTGTACCCAAGAAAGAACTACTTTTTATTACAAATCACTCTGAAGTAACCTCAAATTCAGAGAAAACCCGCAGGAATACTAAAAAGAACTAAACCCCCTCCGTCAGGTAAGACTTCACTACATTTGTTCGTTTCACTATGTCAATGTAGTCATCAGCATGGCTCTTTGGGAGCCAGGTTCTGACACAACATCTGACCCCCGCTCACAACGCTTCCGAGTGTATTATCCAAAAACAAGAACACTTGTCTCCGTAGCACCAAGATAACCACCTGAATCTGGACGTCGGCAGTGGTAGGACGCTGGCAGCCCTACCTGCAGACCCGACTCGTGCTTGCGAGCAGCCCTAACAGCAGCTCTCTGCACTTCCTGCTCCTGCTCCTACGTGCGGCCCTCCACTGCCCCACAGTAGTCGGGCACCCGCATCCGGTCTCTAAAAGCTTCTCCATAATCTTTCTTCCCTCGTCTTCACGAGAGTCTTCTCCATCTTAAACAATCATCAAGAGTTTAGGGGGCAACCCACTCAGGACGCCCAAACAGTGGGCACATCTATCCCTCTGTCCTTTGTTTCTAAATAAAGACCTGCTGGGGAGAGAGAGAAAAGAGGTTCCACTTAGGAAGTCCTTCAGCCAGAGTCTGCCAACATATTCTTGCATCGTGACTCAGAAACACCGTGGAAATGATGCTACATTCCCCTCAAAGCTCTCACCAGGGGCAACATGATGTCCACACGTCCCACCGATGGGATGTGCGCCTTGCTCGCACGGTCACCAGTCTTCCCTCTGAAATGAGTAGACATTAGGAGGAAGTAATCCAAGACTACGTGAATGTTCTGCTTCTCATCAAACCTTACCCAACATCATCACTACGAGCCGATGACTCTTACTTGAATCAAACGCAAGAGTGGTGGCCAAATGGTGATTTTTTTTAAACTCCACCATTTTTATTATATATTAACAGGCACTTTACTATGAAAAAATTCTTTCTCTTCCATTTCTTCACCTTTAGTTAGCCACTAATATTATTTGGTTTAATGATCAAGTTGCCCAAGACCCGGTCAGTGAGGCCCTTGAAGCTAATTCCTGTCACTTCCTGACACACTTCCACTATTTTGAGCTCTTGCTTTCTGGCACAAACACACGTTCTAGTCTCTTCTGCGCTCACTGTGAAATGAGCTACGGCATCAAGGCGCGCTGGTGCGTTTCCCTTTCCCCAGAGGATGAAACTTGCCAAGTAAACCTAGGTGTTTGCTGTGTCCATTTCTGAGGAGGGATCTCAGCTAACAGGCCTTACGTGCGTCTCCTCTATAGACACCAGTAGCTACATGTATTTGAAATCTATGAGTTGATGTTGAAATTCTAATTCCAGTATCACACCTTGTCGTGGTTTGGATCTGGAGTGTCCCCCGAAAACCTCATGTTGCTACGGATACTGCGTAGGGCTGGGAGATAGGCCTGGCTGGAAGGGGTGGGTGCCTGGGATTGACCTAGAGGGGTGGGTGCTGGTTCTGCCCTTCCCCCAGTCTCTCTCTCTGTATCATCATGCGGTGAGGATCTCTGCCCCAGGAACTCCGCTTCCGGCTCTAGCTGCGGCCCCACCATGCGATTCCTCCGTTTTCCAGCTGCCCTCCCTTGAACAGACGGAGACCTTCTGAAACTGTGAGCTACAATAAGTCTTTCCTCCCCAAGTTGTGGCTGTCGGGTACTGAGTCACAGCGATGAGAAAGTAACTCCGACGTGCCTCAAGGCTCCTTAATCTTCCACTTTCCCCTGTTCACAAATCCCTTACCTTCCAGGGATGGACACCTAGTTCCTCACATCCGTAACGTACCTGCTTCCTTGCTCAATCTCCTGTACGTACCCAACCTACCAGGGGTGCTAGCTGGGTGTCCTGCTTTCCCGTTGTCCCTGTCAGCCCCTAACCTTCCTGGTTCCTCTTCAGTCACTGCCTCTGTCAGTGCCTCAGGAGAAAGGTATGGGACAGAAACAAAGGAAAAAACACAGGGGCGAAAAAGGGAACTCCTGATTTTTACTTGAAAATATGTTTCTGAGACTTACACTTCTGAGTAAATGTCACCACAATTCACCCCCACTGCTTAGGCCCAAAACCGAGGCTTTTCCTCTGCGGCTCAGATTCCAGACCTAACCCACCTAATCCACGATCAGGTCCTGCCTGCTCTACACGTAAACTACACCTTCACTTCTGCCATTTCTCACCACTCCCTGATGCCCAAACCTCCTTCACCACATACACGGGCAGCCACAAGTCTGCCCCACTGTCCCCCTGCAGTCCTATGGTCTCTTCTCTGAACAGCAGTGAGAAAACTTGGCTCAAAATACACACATACACACACACACACACACACACACACACACCCCACCCCCCCACCCCAGCTCACAGCCCGACCATGCTTAAATCCCCGACGGATTCTCCTACATCTACAATTAAATCCCGACTCTGCACCATGCCACCAAAACCCTGGGATGATCCTCAGCACCTGGTCACAACCTCAGCTCCTCCGACTCACCCTAAGCAAACTAGGACCCGGCTGCCCGACCCTTGTGCCCTCTTCAGAGGCTCCGAGAGAGCTCTGCCTCAGGGCCTCTGGGCTGCTGGTCCCTGCCCAAAACGCCCGTCTTCCCACCACGCCCACCAGGCCTCTGTGCAAATGCCACCCCCCAGGAGGCCCTCTCTGACCACCCTCCACGTCTCCAGTTCCATCTTCACGCCAGCTTTATTTTTGTCTTATTTGTTTATTGTCTGCCCCCCCCCCACACACACACACAAAAACCTACTTTATATAGGGATATCCTGTTCACCACCGCATTCCCCTTACTTACAACTCACAGGCGCTTTGGGAGTTTTCATTAAATTGTCACACCAGCCTAAAAGTGTACACAATAAAATTTTGTGAAAAGAAATATAATTCTACGAATATGCAGAGTCACCAGAAATGCTGCAATAGCAGGGCTGGTGTCCACCAGCAGCAGCAGAGGCCGGCCGTCAAACAGAGATGTGCCGTTAGCAACAGGATTTATGTAATTACAGGACGCCGGAGATGGATTTACAGCAAGCTCGATGACAACCTTCCATCCGAACGCTACGAAAGGCAAGCAGAGAGACTCGAGGAAAAGGCCTTCCGGAGCTGCCCAAACGGCAAATGTCTTCATCACAATATAAAGCTGTGTCTGGAAGACATATAGAAGATTCAAAAACGCACACTCTAGTGGTTTGTATATGCACCAAGAATGAAAACCGACCAAATAAAAGAACCGGGGCCCAAACGAGGCAGATTGATGGCGCCAAGGAAAACGTGACAAAAACAAATGAGACTGCAGGAAACAATCACGACGGTGAAAAAGAGAAACGAAAATAGCCAATCCGTCGGGCACTCCCACGCGCGGCGGCGGTGGCGCAGAGGCACAACCGAAACTAAAAATTCCACCCAGTAACCCTCTGCCCTAAAAACAAACACACGTACACATTCACACACATGTTACGTACACTGCTGGATATGGAAAACAGATGCTATGAAAAGGGAGCTGGTAAAAGTCCAGCACAAAACTGTGATTACGTGAACGTTACACCAAGTCAGAGGGGGAAAAATTGACCTTGAAATTTTTCTCAGACTACAGCTCAATGGTGCAGTGCTCGCCCAGCACGCACAAGACTCTGGGTTTAAATCCCAGCACCTCAAGAAAATAAAAATCCAATATGGGGAAAATATTTTCAGTTTACAGTGAGCTGGGTATCATCACAAAAATCCACAGTAAATCCTAAATGTGAAACAAATCTCGGAAACGCCAAACTGTGCATTGTTTTAGTACAAGGACATACTGTCTCACTAGTCTATCCCAACTCAACTTTTTAAGTCCTTGATAAAATCTGAATTGTATTCAAGTGTTTAGATCACACAGAAAAAAATTATTACATCAAAATGGATGCTATTTTATTGGTTGGGGACTAGGAAGTTAGGAAATATTACAGGCAAAAAAAAAAAAAAAAACCACCTTTCATGCACACACAGCAACTGAGACAGGATATGAGGCACTTGGGGGAAGTCATTAAAGATCAACTCTAAACATGACTTCCAAGTTGACATTCCAGTCCAAAACAATTCCTTCAATAGAAACAGGACCCCACCCCAGAGAAGAGTGTGCTTCCGACAGGCATCATCTAGACGCCAGGCCTAGGAGAGGCACCTGCAGTCCCGAAGACACAGAGCCACGGGCAGCCAGGAACAGTTTCCAGCGTGATGAAGGAAGGATGCTCTACTGAATTAAGTTCCACTCTCTAGGTGCAGCCTCAAAGGAAAGTGAACACACCGCGGCATCAGCCTCCCGGACCACAGGAAGAGGCAGAGGCGGAGCAAAGACACTCGCCAGGTGTGCAGGAAGAGCTACCCTGGGTATATCTGCTGGGTAAAGACACGGCAAGGCCGAGCAAGGCCGGGGGCTGGAGTCCCCAGGAAGGCGAGAGCCACGCATCTAGGTCACGAAGGCAAGGCAGCCAACCAGCCAGGGTAAAGGACACAGCCACCCTGCCCGTTCCGAGCACATGCTGGCAACCCTCACCCAGGTCCGCCTTGCTGCCCGGTGCTCTCCCAGAGCCACCGCATGCCCCTTTCCTCCAAGGCCCTCCCAGGGCGCGACCTTGCTCCCGCTGCTCTGAGATGACACATCCAGTCAGAAGATCTCTGCGCCTGAACACGCCTCCTCAGCCCCCTGCTGAGTCTCTGTGCCAGGGGCTGCCCCCTCTCTCACTGCTCCAGAGAAACTGGCCGTTCTCGCACCCAAGGCCAAACTCCACACGCAGAGCCTCGATCAAGAGCACGATTTCCGCCATTTTCCCTCCGGCCTCGATTACTGACCTCATTCTCGGCACAAGACAGTCCTCTTGGCCTGTGAGGGCCCCCACCACAGCCTTGACGGCGGCTGCCGTGAGCCCCGCTCGTTCCTCCAGCCACCACTTTTCTGCTCCCTGCAACAAACACCATCTGAGAATTTCCAATCTCTGCAACCTTCGATTTCCTTCTTTGCATCATTGCCTCTTGTGTCCACTCAGGCGCTCGCCATGGCTGGCCCTCCGTGTCACCAGCGGCAGCCGGGAGCAGAGCCGGGGCCTGGCGATGGGCCGGCTCACCGACTCAGCTGCAGCCCCGGACACAACGGGCCTGCTTCTTTCTTTGGTCTCCAGGATGCCTCGCTGTCCTGTTCCCTCTCCACTGAAGTCCACCACAGTCTCCTCTGCCTGCTCTCAACACTGGCCAGATCGCTGGCCACCGCGGAGTCCATGGATCCTTTGCACGCCTCTTCCCTTTCCCACGCAGGAGGTGAGATCAAAAACTACAGTGAGGACTGCTACCAAGTGCCAGTCAACAGAAAAACAGGGACACTGGGTAGGAGGCAAGGCGTGTGGAGTCTTAGTGACAGCGCGTTGCTCAGTGCAGTCACTCAGTCGTGAGCTACGGTTGAGGGAAGGCGTGTTTTACAATGTGCTGTAAGTCATGGGTCGTGAACAACATATCAACACAGAATGTTGTCGATATCACTGGAGCGCCACAGTCCTGCCTTTCGGACGCTTGTTTTTTTGAAGAAATGCCATCCCAGGAGGTGAAACCTGGGTCTATGGCTGTGATCCTGATACCAAGTTTCAGAGTTCTCCATGGAAATCACCCAGTTTTCCCAATGCAAGGCAGAGAAGCAGAACACCAAGGCTTATGCAGGAAGCACCTGGCCCAGGGGAGCGCACAGCCCAAATTTGAGCACACAGTACCGAAGGCTTTTTCCTACATACAGTTTTGACTTCTTTGCCTCCCCTATATGGCAACAGGCAATTATGACTGGCTACTTTAAAGCTGCCAGGCAAGCGCATGCCCAAGCCCCTACCACATTTTTTGTGCCAGTTTTTTTTTTAAATAGTGTGTTGATTGAGATCTAACTTTAATGTGATGTTGATTGTGTTTTTTGCGTTTGTTGGTCGGGTATACGATGAATTTTTATGCGGCGAGACGACAGCGCACTCTGGATGTTACAGGACATTATTAGGCCGTTTAAGAAATGATGTGAGCAGAAAACAACCTGAAATAATGAGCAGATTTCATCCTCCGTCACGACAACACGCCTCGTCACACATTATTTCTGGCTCAACAATGTCTTTTGAATGGAAACGTGACAGGATATCCTCGCCTGCCTTATCTGCAGGACAGGGGCTCCGTCTTCTTGTGGTGATTCCTGCCTCTTCCCAAAAGCAGAGTGACCATGCAAGGGAAACACTGCGAATCCACTCGGGACACCGACACAGCCCTGACAGTGCCTCTGGAGACTCTACTCATAACGAGGACTTGCAGAACTACTTTAGAAAGCGGCAGGAACAATGGCGCGTGTTTGAAGTGAAGGGGAAGGTTTTGAGGGGAATTAATGGCAATGTGTCTCTTAAGACATGTTTAAAATTTAAATATTCACTGTATTGTTTGACCGCACGGTGTATGTTCACTCCTTTAGTGATTTTATCCGTTCTTGTAGGCTTTAAGGCCTTTCATTAGACGAGGATCCCACGAATCTTTTCTAATCTAGACTTCCGCAGAACAAGTCCCAGATTTGTGTGTTCAACTGTTTGCCCAAGAGCTGTTCGCTCACATTTAATAGACAGACGTCCTGAAGCGACCGTGTGTGAAACTAAGCTTCCGGAATCCTCCTGCACACCTGCTACATGCTCTCACGTTCCCAAACTCAGCTACAGAAAAACCAAGTCCTAAAGCCAAACGCGCTGGGGGTCATCCTCAACTCCCCTCTCTCTCTGGCAGACACGCGGTGCACGTATGTCCACATGCGCTCTCTGTGTCTAACCTGTCAATAAATGCCACTGGCACAGCCCTCCATTCCTGCGGTCTCTGTCACCACACAAGCCAGTTATCTCATATCTTTTGTTTTGAAATGTACCATTCAAATTGCTCGGTCATTGATCTCCCTGCCACCATCCTCACGACTGTCACATTATTCCTAACATGGCAGACAGAATGACGCGGCTAAAATTTAAGTAGGGCCTTGTCATGCCTCTCCTGATCCCAAGCCCTCTAACGCCATGTCACCTCCCTCGATAACACTTCGGAAGGCCCTCCACGATCGGGTGCCCCTGACCTCACCTCTCCTGTCTCGAGCAGTTAGTCTTGCTATTTTCTCTTTCTGGAAAATTCTCCCCGTGTCTCCACTCAGTTCACAGCTCCTCCCACAGCTCAGATGTCACCATGCCCGCAGTAGCTGTTGGATGAGGAATCAATCCGTGCTGTCAATGAAGCCGCCACGCTGGTACAGGCCGGGCACTGCAAGGTTCTAACGCCTGTGATGAAACCACGGGCCAGGGACAAGAACCAGAACAGAAGGAGACGACACAGCCACTGAATTGTCGGAGGACAACCGGGGTCTGCACACAATCACTGTAACGTGCTTGCCACGTAAGTGCACAACCACAAGACCGGCGGGTGAAGATGAAACTAGGACAAAGATGCGTTACTTGGAAGAACACACACCGGCGTTCCAGTTACACTCCAGTACTGTCGTTCAAAGGTCAACCTCAAATTGCTGCCAGCTTGACCCTACGACTGGTCCCAGAGAAAACAAGAAGAGAGATAGGAAGTACGCTTAGACTGGGCCCGGCGGCACAGGCCTGCCATCCCAGCACTCTGGGAGGCTGAGGCAGGAGGATTGCTAGTCTGAGCCCCGCCCGGGCAAGTTAATGACCGAATGAGACCTCATCTCCCAATTAAGACTAGAAAATGGGCTGGAAAAGTAGGTCCGTGTAAAGGCCTGGGTTGGATACCCAGTACCAGCAAAGGACAGACGGAAAGTAAACATGTGGAAACCTTATTGCGATTTGAATCTGCATGAGACTTTGTCTTGTTGATCAGGATACACAGTAGGTGGAGCTCCGTGCAGTATGAGCTCCATACCGCGTATGTATGCCAAGACCAGTAGTTAGTCCGCAATCATTTAAAACTTCAAAGAAAGAAAACAAGAAAAAAAAAAAAAGGCAGGTCCTCCCTCACAGGCAGCTTAAGGGACACTACCATAAAGCATGACTTCTTGGTGGCCACAATATAAACATCTACCTCGTGTTTCTGCCGTAAAATAGTAGAAAAAATATTCATCTTTGCTTTTCAACCTGTTTTTCTTAATTAAAATGCATTAAAATTTCTTTTCAAAACCTATCTCCAAACTGATTAGAAGCTGGAAATTGTAGGGACTTTTTTTCTAACTGGCCACTCTGACATGGGTATTTTTCTCCTGGTGACCACATTATAAGGAGGCTTGCTGAGACTAGACACCAACACTGCTGTCTTGGTATATGAATCTCCCGATCTCAGAGCTTCTTGACGTTAGGGTTTCCATTGCAGCGTTACACACTCTTGAATTCCTCCTCTATCTCAATGCTCTGAGGGTCGACGAGATCACTCCTACCACATTCCCATGTATGTGTCCTGCTACCTGTCTTCTCACTTGGCCTATGAGATCTACCTGGGTAGGTACCATGTCCGAATCAATACCTAGAGTACTTCCCATTTCATAATAGCTACCCAATGAACTCTTGTTGGTTTGTTTGTTTGTTTGTTTGCTTTTGAGACAGGGTCTTGCTCTGCAGTCTAGGCTGGGCCTGAACTCACTACGTAGTCCAGACTGGCCTTGGACTCAAAGTAATCCTCCTGACTCAGCCTCTTGATTATAGGCATGCTGGGATTACAGGCATGCAGTACCTTGCCCAGCTTATGTGATGCTGGGGACTCCAACTCAGGGCCTCGGGCTTGGTAGGCAGAAGCTTTACCCACTGTGCAATTCCTTCAGCCCCTCAATGAACATTTATTGGGCAAATGAATGAACAGACAAACTCATCAGACAGAGGCAGATGAACCATAAGTGACTGACAACATGGAGACCCCTGACTGGCAAAGGGAGAAGGACGAGGTTCCTAAAATATGAGGACACGAAGCTGTGGTATAATCCCCCCGACAGGCTTTGTTCCACAAATCCACGTGACTCTCCACAGACAAAGCTGAACACACGTGGATTTCCACAAGAGCATGCAGAAAAGTACACAAAAACATTAATCCACATCATTTGTAACAACAAGCACCACAGAAAATTTCCTGTGAACTAACACATTTGCCTCAAACCCATTCTTGAACATTCTGGGCACTCCTTCTAAACAAAAGGACATGGGACCAGGGGATGGGGGATCTGGAGGGAAACAGGCCATTGCTCCTGGAGCAGAACTGAGTCCTTACTAAGCTAAAATCTCCCAGTTTTCCTTTGCATTTATTTTCTGGCTTGACAGAACGTTTTACGTTGCTGCAAATAAATTCTGACTGGCTGCTGACAAGAAGGCACAAGTTACTTAATATTTCATAATTCTGATTTCTAATAGTTACACGTTTTCCTTCTGCTGGGAGGCCCTGATCTTTTCCTCTGGTCCTTGTCCAGAAGCAAAGTACCCACTGAGGCAAAAATGACTTCTCAAGAGTCTGAGGAATTTTAGCTAAACCCTGAAGAGTTGGTAGACATTTCCCATGAAGACAGAATTAGGACAGGGGTCATTTTTGTTTAGCCATCCAGCACTCAGTGGTGACCTGCGGGGTGCTATGTGTCAGTGCTCAGTCTTGCTCTCGCTCGGCCCTTGGTAAGCTTTGTCCTGTGTCCCCGCTTCCCCCCCTCCCCTCCCCCCGCCAGACCAGAAGCTGCACCAGCACAGATGACATCTGGAGGACTGAGTACTGGGATTCAGTGTCTAGTACCAAGCTCCACACACAGAAGGCATTTGAAACTACTACCCGAGAAGAAAATGAACGTCTTCTTTAATAGTTACATCTCCTTAATAATGACATTATTTTAGTCAACTATGTATACTGTTTTCAAGATTTGACTCCAATTTTTTTCTCAAAAACATACAAATATTGTCACTCCTAACTCAGATGTGACACCCAATCGTCTCCCTTTAATCGTGACCCGTATCACCTACCTCATGGTACAAATGCTAAAGGTTGATCAATTTACCACTTAGTATTAAATTACAAATTTGCCTTGAAGAAGGTTTTTATAAAACTATTACCCAAGTCCTGTATGGTGTAATTAAATAAGTCAAACTAGCCCTTAGGGACCTCTTACTCTGAAATCAAATTTCAGAGCCACCGAGTGCCTGTAACCTTTCCTGGAGTCATGTCTAAAATGCTCCTCTGAACTTAAGCTAATCACATCTCCCTCGAAAAGGCTCGTTACACTCATTGACGTGAGTACATATAGCCCCACCTAGAAAGGTCAATATGAGAAATTATTTCAAAACAAGGGCGTATTTTTCTAAGGATACTGTGAACCTGACCGCGGGAAACTACACGTTGAGTCAGGGCTAGGGCAGCACCTCCGCTACTTCGTCAACCTTTTCTGCAGCCTCTGGCAGTTTTGAAGAACAGAACATAAGAAGTCTCTCAAAGGTCAGCCGAGGTGGCCTCTACCATCAGTCACTGATTTAATAAATATCTCAGGCCTTCTGCTACGAGCCAGTCCCCACAGCAAGCCCCTGCGGACACCAAGCAGTCAAGACAGCGCCTGCATCCAAGGATACCTTGTATTTACTTCATACCATTTGCATGCATTATCTCCCTAAAACTACATACATATTTAGCGGGAGGATTATTCAGTCTAGGGTGGGCTGTGCATCTAAAATTCTCTCGAGGGATCTCTAAGATTAGCCACGGGAAAAGGGCAAAGGGTCAGAATCATCCAAGACCTGAATTCTGCTTCTACTTATGACACTGACAAGCTGGGCGAACTTGATAAAAATAACTTCAAATTTCTAAATTTTAGCTCTTCATATTCAAATAGAAAAAGCAATTCTTTCTCTTCTGAAAGAGGTCTGAAGAGGCCTATCTGACGAGCATGCGAAGTGCTGAAATCTGGCATGGACGGTGTATTATTTCTGCAACATCACAGCCTGAGACTTACCGCATACAGTCAGATCAGAAGAGAGCGCTCCTGACGAGGGGACAGGGGAAGCAGCCACTTACGGCGAGCACTCTGAAGTGGTAAGAGCGCCACGCGGGTGTACGTAAGATCACCTCGGTAAGCAGGCACCTGAGGACGGTGGTCCTGACCCGACAGACCACACTCCCCTGTCAGAACGCCACCCCTGCCACTTCCAACCCCTCATGCCTATCACTCCTGCTGGTCTTCAGGAAACATTCATTTCCTTCTACTACTCTCTGGCTCACAAACATAGTTTCCTATTTTAGGAAACCATGTCTAAATTTCATTTCTTAGCCGACTCTTTAAGCCTTCTATAACCATAGGTGTCCTTCTCTAACCCTTCCCTAGTCAGCGTCGCCTCTCTGCGGTGATCACCTAAAGACATCAAGTCCAACCCCACACCACATTTGCTCAGATCGGTCAGGTTCATCCCTGCCTCTGTCCCTCCTCAATTTTCGAGCATCGAGTTCAAAGTAGCATTAAAGGACTTCCTCAGATGCTCCTCCTCCGTACCACAGCCTTTCTCTTTCCCATTCTCATGTTTTACTTTTTGTTAATCTCCTAAAATACTTGTTTACATAAGTTCCTAGTTAGATTTTACCAATCCATGTGTCAGGCCCACATCCTTCCTGCCTGGGTGTCCACTGCAGTAACGCACACGTGGCAGGAATGCTGACGTACACACAGCAGGCTTGCGGGGTGGCACAGTGGCCCCAGAAGATGCCCTTAATCCTCAGACCCATGACTATGTTACTTTACAAGGCAAAAGGGGCCTTGCCAACAAAATGGGGTTTATTCTAGATTACCTAGAGCAGTATGACCTAGCCATATGGGCTCTGAGAGCACAGGCATCTGCCAGAGGGGAAGCTGGCGAGTCCCTTAAAGGAAACTCAAGTGGTAACTGTGTAGAGGAACACAGAGAACAGGGGAGACAGAATGTAAACCGCCCCAAGGAGCACAGACCGGCCTCGGGCCAGGAGCCTGTCCTACAGCCCCAAGGAACTGAGCTGAGGATATCTGAATGAACCCGGAAGCCGACTCATCCCCCAAGCTTCCAAACAAGAACACACACGGCTATGTGGAACCTTGACGTGGGCCTCAGGGGACAGGAAGTGAGGAGACCAGCTGAGTCTCTCTCAATCTAGACTTCTGACCCAATACCCGTGAAATAAGTAAGTAATGGCTTAAGTGCTGGATTTGTGGTGACTGAGGCAGACACAGGAAACTAAGGCCCTCATTTACGCTTCGTGCGCCTAACAAGAACGTGGGCAGAACACAATGCCGTCCCTGACGTGCTCTCCAAACACACGTGGTTCTTTAAGTGCTGGCAAGTGAGTCAGGCAGGCTGAACAGGAATAACGCGAAAGGACCAGACTTGACGCTTCTTCTTGCAGTAGGAAAAACTTGGAGAGACTAAGAGATCTCCATAGTCAAAATGAACTTTAGGAAATCAACTCGAATATTAGAGCTACGGCATATGATAAGACTGCTTCAATTACTCTTGATAGAAAGCAAGAGACTCGTGTTAAAACCTGGAAACATTCGGGCTGAACGTCCCTTTCTGATCCCGCAGGTTCACTGGGAGTAGAGTCGCACCGCAAACACAGCAGCGGAAAGAGAGGCTACCCCGCGGCCTCACTGTCATCAGACTAACAAGACAGCCGCCGAAGGGCCGAACGGAGCGAACACAACTGCATCGGTGCTCCTCACCAAATGGACCAAATGGCTGTAACTAAATCAACGGAACCACACAGCCTGTGCGGACACGGTCCGGAAGAACACAGCAGGTGAAGGGCAGACCCGAGGCCGTTTCATCTACAAAATCTCTGCAAAAGGAGACAGGTAGGGGTGTCAGGGCGACCCCTGAGCCCCACCAGAAGGGGTTCAGACGGGGTTCTGCTACCTTTGCGTCTACTGCTTCTACCTCCCTGCCTGCCGTAAGGACAGACATCCTTCAAGGCAGTAACTTTCAATCTAATCAGAACAATTTTAAATAACCTGTTTTCTAAACGCAGAGCAACACACTAAACAAAAAAGGCTCTGGGAAGCAGAAAAACACACACCCTAACAGTACCACCTATGATTCTAAATCTGGCGGTAACTGCGACTATTGGGGTCCTACTGGACACTTTTCAAGTATGCTCTATTTGGTTTCTAATATATGTGTATTAGTATCAATTCAAAAACAAAACTTCTATATAGTTTGGCATTTGGAAGACTGGACTTCATGCTTTAATTCCTTAAAGAATTCTACTAATTTGGCTTTCTTAAAAATTACTTATATGTCCACAAACAGAAGTTATTTTTAGTATTTTATGTATTTTTATGTGCATTCTTGAATATAACAGAAGCAAAAAAAAAAAAAAATTCTGACTTCATCACTCACAGGCTATGAGAGTGGCCAAGTGCCTGAATCTTGTGTACCGGAATATCTTCAGCCCATAAAATGGGTATAGCAGTAACTAACTTACATGATAACAGTAAATCAGTTGTAATTCCTACAACAAGTCTCAAGTAGTGTAATTTTTGGAAAAATTACCCAAAGTTTAAAATGTTTAATTTGAAAAAAAAATTGCTATTCACCTCGGAGGTATGCATTTTCCTCCAATACTGGAAGTGAGTTCATTCTGTCTTCCAGCCAGAGAACAGAAGACTCTAAATGTAAAAATGCTACTAAAACACTTCAACGGGTAAACGACGTCCTGCCAAGCAAGGACCTACAACTAACTTAAAGTGGCTCCGTAGGTATTCACTGAAAACAGGACACACACCAAAAGAAAATACCAAATGAATTATCATTAAACTAAGAAAAAATGCCTGGTCAATTGACTAAAGATCACATAAGAATTTGCTTTCTGCAAAGAGCAATTTCCAGGGTAGTGCCAGGTGCTGAAATGGTTTCATTTACTGATGAACCGGAAGACATCACAGGGAGTTTTCTAGACGTGCTAGGAAAGGGACCATTGGTGACCATTAAATCCACGCCGAGGGGATTACGTACAGGAAACGCTACCCCAGACTGGGAGTTGCTGGTGTCCACATGGACAATTCGGGGCCAACACGCTCCACGGGATAACTCAACCTGACTCCAGGACGACGCCCGGACCAGAGCCGTTGGTCATAAAGGGTGACACCAGCCTGACTTTCTAAGTTGTTCTGCGCCATTTCTCAATGCAACAGGATCACCGCTTCCTGCGTAAAGCAAGCTAAAAGATGACTGTCATCAGGAAGAGTTAGAAAAGCACAAAACGCTACAGATAACTCTAGGGTCCTCCTCCTCTGTGGAGCCATGCTGTGATTCTGCGTCTAACGCCGAAATGAGCATACGACGCAAAAGAGAATGAGTGTGCGCCACCAAAAACAGGTCAAAAGAAATGAAGAAGGTGTGATTTCCACCCAAAGGTAGACTAAAGCATTCCTGCTCTAAAACCCGGGGGAACACAGTGTGCGTAACGGAGACTGCCACATAATGATGCCACACCTCAGTTCCAGGCCACTCTTACAAACCCTGAAGAAACGCCCTCCTTCCAGCCTGAGTCAGTGCTGCTAGTCTTGTAGAGAGAGACGGGGTAGACTCCTCCCAGACGAAGTTTGGACTGACGGCATAACTCGGCCTAAAAAGGGCTGCCACACGTTTATGAGTAATGGGGTTGCTTGCTTACGACTCTAACCCTCTGACTTGACGCGATCAAAGGCAACCCGTCCACAGGACAAACCCCAACAGTGTCTGGTGGTGGACGTCAGAGCACGACCCGCAGGGTGGTGGCTCCTTCAGGAAGAGTGTTCCCACGTTCCCAGACTCTGATGATGCAGTCTCTCTCGGCTAGCGAGTTCATAAGAAAGTAAGTGCTTTTCCACAAGTGGCTTTCTGTGGACAAAGAACACTGACACTAGCTATCTTTCTAACTGTTAACCATGAGACAATAGCAACTCACACAAGTAGACTTTCAAGAACTTTTTCAACATATCGTTGAAAGAAATGCATAACAATTCATCCGAAAGACTATTTCGTCTTAGTATATTTTTAGAATATTTTGCAAAAATACTGTGAGTACACTAGAAGATTAATTCCTTAAGAGGTCATAGAAGCATTAAAAACACTTCATTTAGGAATCAGGAGAATGTTTGTATGAAAGATTTGATAATTATTTCTGAAAACATAAGACAGCCTTTTAAAGTAATACTTAAAATCGCTTATTATGATTTCAATTATTAGCCTGTGACAAATAAATTCTAATTACAAAACTTCAGTTTTGCTAAGAGAAAATGAAATCAGTATCACTGAGCAAGATGGTATGGGAGTAGTAGCCTCTATTCGAAGAATCTGCCTATGTGCATATATGTACAAAGTACCATACACAGAGCACATGCATCTATAATGGACACCATGTGTAATACATATCATATGGGTGCACAAATGTGTACATACGACCTGTATACAAAACACAACGTTGAATATTGCACACACACAATTATATTTTTTAAAGAGTGCCAAAATAAAATGTTTTTAATTAAACAATAAACAAGGAACTCTAACCTCTGCTGTTTTTCAGTCTTAAGTATTGAAGACTTAACAACTGAGCTCGCATCTAGCGCATACAGCTGTGACGTGTACAAAGTCCTCATTGCACCACATGAGCATTTTCCTAGGTCAAAAATAAAATTTTAGCTAAGTTTCTTCTACACAGTGAAAAATATTCTATTAAGTTTGTTTAAATCTTTCAAGCTGATCAAAATAACATGATTTATGTATTTCACACTGTATCACTGTTATGTGATTTTAGCAATAAGGTCCAATGAATTGAAAAACAACGAAAAGGTATGCAAAGAATAGTCTATGTCCGCATTTCTTGGGCGCCAACTCTTTGATATAATTCTGAAGTGATTCCCAAAGACTCAAGCAAGAAAGTTACTTGTTCTTTCAGTTGTAAATTTTGGGGGACAAGAGAAAGCCCGTGTATTCTTAAGATTACAGAGGATCTTTGATTTCACTGGAAATTATGCTATACATAAATCACAGAGCACTTAACTTCATGGTATCTTTTTTCAATAAGATTGCTCATGAAATTTTAAGAATTTAAAATTATGAGTTACACAACATTCTAGTCAGAACGTCATCACATCACGGCCACTACTGATACTTCCCAAAAGCTTTGTACACGGAGACGTGTGCTAAGCGATGCCTAACAGTGCAATTTCTGCCCTCCAGATCTTTGCTGGTCAGCAATGTCTCACTTCCTGAATCCAATTTAGACTCAACAATAAAAGATAAATTTTCTTCCTTTCCAAAAAAAAAAAAAAACCTAGGCCGCTTTTCCCCTAGGAACCTTTCTTCAGGAGTGTCCCGGTGAGCCACTCAGCCACGCTCCTGCTCGGGTGCACACCGCCACTTGTTGACGGCGAAATAAGAAGTGACCGCACATCCTGGGTCTGTCTCCCCCGCTGTCCAGCCCACTGGCTTTCTCATCCACCTCCCCCCACTTGCCGCGGTACACAGACCGATGTCAAGAGAAGCGTAGAGTCAAAGGTACCCTCCGAGCCTGATAACGCTTCATGATAGAAGCTTACATTCAGCGGTGAAAGAGCCTCAGGGATTATTTTTCTGGTCAGTATGAAAAATATCTTTCTTTGGTCTTATCGTGTTTAAAATACACGCTTCTCTGCCGACCGCTAGCTAGCTACATATAACAAGGGGGAGCAGAGGCTGCTGTTCAGAGCCAAAAGTTGACTCTCCCATTTCTCTTTCACAATAATACAAGTTCTGGGTCTTTGCTGGGCACAAAACATTGTACACTGTTCCGCAGGCTTCGCGCTTTGGCCAATGACACGAAGCGGAAGTGTTACGTGGTGACTTGCAGAGACCTCCTTCAAAGACAGCTCAGCTTATGTCGTCACCCACCCCTGCCCTCACGCTCAACCAAACGCTGTTCGGACGACGGCATCTATTCAAGACCCTGAAGAAGCACATTCCAGCTGGCAGAGCAGTGAGTTATTTGCACCTGAGTCCAAATATCTACGGAAATGCCACCAAGCCTGGACCACTGACCTCTCTAAACTTAACAGACTCTCTTGTCCAAGCTATATAAATTTTCTATCAAAAACTATCACGGTTAAATTAAGTGATGTGCAAATTATCTACAAATATGTGTGATTTTGCTGTTCAATTATTCCTGGTTTAATTAACATAAAAATAGAAATTAGCACATGAAATCCCAAAACAAGGGAAGAGTACACAAGGTCTTCTATTTATAAGATACAGAAATGTCCACTGGCAAATCTCCTACATCCACGTGCACAGGAAAATCATACTGCAGATCTAGACTAAACGCATACAAATTCCATCAGTGAGTCTGGGACATTTGTCCAGATTATGAAAAGTGACTTGTCCTTCTCCCTGTGGCCTGTCTCTGACATACTAATGCTTCCGTCTTGCTGTGTGTCACAGCTTTATCTGCAGGCCCCATGAGTCTTAGGTCTTCATAACTCACCTGGTATCATTTCGCCTATTGCTTTAAAACTTAGAAACATCATTCAGGAAGTTGGTGAGTGTGTTATTGGCATTAACATTCTCCCTTAATTAGGAAACTTTGTTTAAAACTGTGTCAGTCTTATAAATCATTTTGGGAATAACTAGCATCAAGAAAACTGACTTCTTGTGGATGATACACCGCTTTAGTCAAATCTTTGACGTGATTAGTGTCATCGTTACTCACTCCTGGGACAGAATACCCAAAACCCACAATTTAAGAGATGAAAGATTCATTTTAGCACACAGTTCAGAAGGTCTCAGTCCATTTCTGGGTGGCTGGCTATGGTGAAAACACACAGCAGAGGCTCAGCAAGAGGAAAGGTGATGGTGGCACAGCAGAGCGGAAGCCACGTGAGCACGGGGGCAAGGCTAGCATATATCCTTCCAGGTCATGTCGCGGTGATCCACAGCTTCTGGGTCAAGCTCCGTCTGTCCCCTCCAGTCTGTCTGTGTTAAGCCATGTTCCCCCTTCAACAGGTCCACGGGCATCCACAACATCCAATTCACGAGCCGAGCCTTTCAGGGAACATTCCAGATCCAAACCAAAACAATTAGGGTCTTCTTTCTTTTGTTGGAGATAGAGTTGTCCTCTGTAGTTCAGGATGCAGTTCAGTACATAGCCCAGGCTGGCCTAGAACTCACGTAAATCTGCATCAACTTCGCAAGTACTGGAATTATAGGCACGCATCACCACGCCCAGCTAGCATGAGGTCCTGGGGGGAAGAACCCGGGGCTTTGCACTTTCTAAGCAAGCACGCTAATCACTGAGCTCTGCTCCAGCCCTGATTAGTGTCTCTTAAAAAACACTTTCACTCTCTTTCCAAGCTTCATTTTTTTCCAGCTACACAGAAACACCAGCAGGATTTCACGGAGGTAGACATCTGGTGACTGAGAGCAACGCCTGCACAGAAGAGCTGGGTCAACATTAATAAATATTTTCTTTTATTTTATTAGAAAGCAACCTCATAGCATGTATAAACTCTCAAAAGTGATTCTACTCTCCAAACTAGTGACATAATTTTGGGGATATATTCTAAGAAAATAACAAAAAAACTACTGGGAAGGATTTCGTCCACAATTATTTTAAAGGCATTATTATTTATAATTCTTAAAAGAAGGAAATAGGAGAAATTTCTAGGAATAGGTGATCTCGTTACAATCTCACAATTCTTACAATGATGGAATACATTTTAATAGAAAAATATTTCATGGTGGTGTGAAGTGGGAAAAATGAGCCACAGATTTTTATCCCATATTTCAATTATTCATATAAAAAAGCATAGAAATGAAATAATGGGGATGAAATTGCCCCATTAAGAGTGTTTACTTTAAACAAATTTCAAATAGACTAAAGATTTTAACAGACGCCTCACCAAAGAAGATCTACAGATAGCAAAAAAAAAACGCTTATGAAAAGATTTATCGTAACTCCTCCTGCAAATCCAAATTAAAACAGCAATAGCATATCCCTATAATAACAACTATTCGATGGCCAAAATCCAGCACGCTGACGGCACCAACTGCTGGGGTGGGTGCAGAGCCACAGGAACCGTCGCTCCCTGATGGAGGAAATGCAAAATGATGCGGCCACTTTGCAAGCACGAAGGACACAAGTGCCTGGCGGGCAAGTGCTCACGACTGGAGAAGTGGATCTCTCAGAACTCGGAAGCCTCTCAAGGACCCAAAGGCCATTTCTTTGAAGCAGAATCATCAAAAGAATGAGATCTCCGAGATTTCCTAGGAGGACAAAATTCTGACTCTGGTCACTGCCAGTGGACGCGCCTGACTTCATCTCATTTATGCTAACCCTCTTTGTACTTTGCCACTTCTCTGATCACTCAGCCCCGGACTCCACCGTCCCTCTCGGACACCCAGGTCCAAGGGGAGCTCAGCTGTTTCCTCTACTGCTAAACATGTTTTAACTATCTCCTCGAGGTTAGTCATTGCATAAAACGTTTTACAGAAAAACGCCTCATAAGGTGCCGTGAAGTCTAACCTAAGGACGAGCCCTACCAGTCCGCCTTGCCGGGGCTGAGACCATGGCTCTGACCCCGCAACCTGAAGAGGAAAGTTTGCCTGCAGCTCAGAGCTGCCGAGGTTTCAGTCCCCGCTGCCCGGCTCCAAAGCAGGAGCATGGCAGCCCGGAACGCGGGGCAACGCTGCTCACCGCAGGGCGGCCACGCAGCAAAGCCCAGGGTGAGAGCCTCAGAGCCCAGACCTCAAGGTCGCGTCTGTGCTTCCCACCTCCTCCACCAGGCCTCAGGGCCCCACAGCCCTCTCGGCTCGGAATTCAGCACTGAGAGGGTCGCGTCCTCGAAATCCAGTCACCTCTCCAGAAGCCTCTTAAATCAGCCAGGGCGACAGTCGCGATCAAGCAGGTGGGAGGAATAGAAGTCACAACCCAGGAGAGCCTTGAACCCAGGACCGAGTGCCACGCCGGCCACTGTCAAGAGCAAAAGCTGCTGACCTTAAGTTTACAACACAGGATCAGAAGAGCGAGGAAAGGGGCTGGGGCGTAGCTCAGCAGCTACGGCGCTTGCCCCGCAATTGCAAGGACCTGGGTCCAATTCCCCAGCACCACAAAAGCTGAATGTGGTTGTGCACGCCTGGAATCCCAGCACTCAGGAGGCGGAGGCAGGAGAATCGAGTTGGAGGCCAGCCTGGGCTACGTACTGAGTGTGCAACCAGCCTGGACTACAGAGTGAGATGCTGTCTCTAAAATAAATATATTTTTAACACCTCCCCCCCCCCAAAAAAAAAAAAAGACCAGGAAAGACATTAACTCCCAAAAGGCCACTAAAAAGTCCTCTTTCTCTGCTTTGGGAGATCATTTTGAGCATGCCACCTGCTGCAAAACCAGCGCCAGCGTATCGGCCTCTGCGTGCATGAGGCCATGAGCCCGTGCTCAGTACTCAGGTTCTGGGTGTTTCTTGTGGAACTAAACCTGCCGTCCCACGCCATCCGGCGTGGCTCCCCTAAAGGACTGAAAACACAGGCCACACGAAACCCCACGCAGCCGCTTCTGGACATCTGGACCCCACTCACCATTGCTTGGAAGCCCACAGAACGCCCTTCGGCGGCGGCTGAACGACCTTTGGAACACACAGGCGATCTTACTCATCACCAAAAGAGAATGAGCTATAACGTCACAAAACACACACGCGCGCGCGCACACACGCACACACACACACGCGCGCGCGCACACACACGCACACACACACACAATACACATCACTAAGTCAAGGCCGCTGTCTAAGTTCCCACGCTGTAGAATTCCAGGCACCAGCCTGCGGGCGGGGGCACCTCCAGTGCTAGTGCTAGTGAGATCACGCCTGACAGTCAGCAGCAGGGGAACAGGGCGCACAGGACCCGCGAGGCAGGGAAACTGCTGCGCAGGGCGCTGCCAGGCAGATACCCACCTGGTTAGTCCAAATGCGAACCAGGTGTGACGCCAAGTGTGGGTTCTAGAGAAACTATGGCCTTCGGGTGATACGCAGTCGGGGTAGGTTCGCTCTGGGGGGCAGGTTGAGGCGGGACACGCGTGGGTGGGACTGGGGGAGACGCGAACTCTCCAGACCTCCTGCCCAATGCGCCCTGAATCTAAAAGTGGCCTATCCGAAAACGGCGGTTGCCGCCGTGGAAAGACTAGCTCACAGCTTATTTTTATTTTTTGCTCCCTAATCTTCTCCTGCCTCACTAGTTTACAGTGAGCTTACTTTTACAATCAGTTTTTTACATAATCGCTTGCTGAATATTGCCACTTAACACAATTATTGGGAAAAATGGATTAGAGGGCTAAGGGGATCCATGATGACACACAGACAGGAATAAGGGCTAAATAAACATTGTGACAAGCCACTTAACAGAGCCTGACAATTTGATTAGCGAATTTTACCAAGTAGTTAAATGTTCACTAAACAGGAATATTTTAATGTAGAGCATCACAGTACGTAAAATGACCTAAATCATCTATGTATTAAAGTTCAAATAATTGAAGTTTCAAAGAACTCAGGCTATTTTTGAACAAAAAACTTTATTTAAAATACACCTGAAATCAAATGTGAAATCTCATAACATGTCAATATGCGATAGGACTGTCAGTCTGCATATAAAAAAACAGAAACATCAAAATACAGCGTATTTTCAAAGTGCGCCAAGCTACGTTGTAAAAGCTCAATCAGGACGAATGCTTCCAAATCACCTGACTAAATTAACAGACAGAAACCAGGGACGGTGAGACGTCCGAGACTCCCTGCAGGCAACTTCCGCTGGAGTCCACCTAGAGACATTCAGTCTGAGTGGCCATCACCATCCCGGGGGAGCCTCTGGTCGCCTCTCACCCCCCCCGCACCTGCTCCCTATATTCAGGAAGGCCTCTCCCATGGTCCACTTCCTTCACCCCGTCCCCTAATTCTGTCTCCTGTTTTCATCCCCTGCTCACAACATGGCCCCATCTTCACCCCATATGTCAATTCGGCCATTTTCACCTCTGCCCGCAAGGTGTGGTGCCTCCTATTTTCACCCCCAGCCCTGGCCTGCTTCCCATCTTCACCCCATGCCTTCCCTGCTCCCGTTTCACATCCCCGCCCCACAGACGGGAGCCTACACTCACCCTGTCCTCCTACTCTCCCGAGCAGAGCTGCTGGAGCCATCCTTTCCTTCCCCACACCCATGGCTTCCCATCAAAGAGAACACCAAACTCCTCACAAACGCACGCTGGTGAGCCTGCTGCCCTGGTGACAGCCCTCTCTGCTCCTGACCGTGTCCAGCTCAAGGCCACAGCATCCAGAGTGCTCCAATCCCTGTGACCCAGCAGTGCTCCTCACCGCACTCAAGACAAGGCTCACCCCTCGGGGAAGCAGCCCTCATCACCACACTTGCGACCACTACTTTTTTTGGCCTACTGTACTAAGTCACCTTATCCAACAAGCGCACCTGCGGTACTGACGGTTTATTCTGTGCCCTCCATGCCCCTACCACTAAGTAAACACTCAGTGAAGGCGAGCCCTCCTATCTGCTTTGTCTGTTAATACGGCCCAGGCTCCAGCGTAAGTGGTATGTAGTACACGCTAGAAAACACACACAGCGAAGGAGGCACGAGGTACACCTACAGATGGCAAAACCAACGCATACGCACATCCACCGTGAGCATGACAAAAGTAACCTTAAGTGTTGCTCTCCCCCTGGTAAGTCCAGTGCTACTTAATGCCCACACTCCTGGGGGTGATCATGCTCACATCACACAAAATCATGCTCACTGTGAACACATGCACACACACGCACACACACTGAAATGCCTGAGGAAAATCCATTCCTTCTCCAAAAGTAGCCTCATGATCCTTCAGCTCCTCATCTACTCCTCCGTTAGCCACGCTCATTCTGTGTGGCACACAGCACAGACAAGACCTTCAAGTAGCCAAGACGCTACCAGTCACACTCGGTGCGGCGGGAGCTTGTAGAACTTCGCAACAGTCTGCAGGTACGCTGACTTCCTGGCCGAGTCATGCCCTCTCGTCTGTGACCAGCAGCACGCAAAGATGGAAACGGCTGAGCAGAAATACCCCTGGCTGGAGTACTCAGAAAATACATGCCATCTACTTTTGATGAGGGCATCTCTAAGGAGAACCCAGAGGAACTGGATAACTGAGCCTCCTCCCAGCTCTACCTCAGATTATCAGCCCTAGCTGTATGTTGGGAGAGTACCGGCCCCTACCCACCAGATGTCCTAATTAGCCTGAGGTGATGCCTATCCACCGGGATCTTTTCAAAGCCTGCTGGGTGATCCTACTGTGGAGCCTGACTTGGGAACCACTGATCTAAACATTAAATTCTCTAAAATTCAAATTCCAAATACTCATTTTCTATTTGGGGGTGGGTAGAGAGGGGTTTCTGCCTATCTGACTGCTTCCTGGGGCAACTGCCGAAAACACTCAGTCCTGCAGGGCTTTGGGGCCTGCTGCCTGGAGCTCACGGTGAGTGAAGTCACAGTGGCACCATCTAGAAAAAAACGGCCTAGAAACAGATCAGCTCAGTCCCTGGAGGGATCTAAGTACCACTCGGCTCTTTGAATCGCAGTTCTGAATTTACAAAGTGGAGGTAGCAGAAAAGTTCCCAACATCGTGATCCAAAGTATCTAACAAACCCTAAGACAACAGTCACAGGCCAGTGCCTTAAAGAGCTTTATAAGCACTCCGTCTCAGGAAGTAGGTGCTATCACCTTTAAGTCATGCTCAAGAAAATTAAAACAAGGGAAGGTAGGAACTCATCTGCTGTTGCCCGGATTCGTGCAGAGCCGGGAGGCCAAGTCACCAAGCAGCTCTTGGCTCCAGGATTAGCTGAGCAGCACACTCCAGTATGAGAAATCCAGAGCGAGAAAGCCCAAAGCCCCCACGCAGGCAGAGGCGCCAGGACGGGGGCCTGGAGGCCAAGTCACCAAGCGAGTTGCACTGCCCAATACAACCTAATCTCACCTAATATTCTGTCTCTTTAAAACATGCGTGTGCAGGCACCTCACGGGGGTGTTGGGGGAGGAGGAGGTGCTCCCTCTATACCCCTCAGACGTTTCATCAGGGCTCATCACTGCGGCCTGCTGGTCTGACCAGCCCTCACCTTCACATTTATACCAAGAACAGTCATTCCATGATCTGAAACGCTGTCAATGTGTTTACTCTCTAAGAAGAAAATAAACTCGCCCCCCCCATTTTATTGATATGTATACGTGCAAAATTTAAGGTTTACAATGAAGTTGAGCATTTTGTGCACCTACGTATCTCGTCAAGGTGACAAGGGCTTTCCCGCTCTCCTTTTGTCCCTCCCCCTACCCACCTCTCCGGCCCTCCCCGCCCTACCCCCCTGTTTCACTTTGTTTTTCATTTTAAGTTCCATAGGAGTTGTGATCTGGGTCTCTCATATCAGAGAGACCATTCGATGTTTCACCTTCTGCTTCTGACTCACTTCACTAAGCATGATGTTCTCAAGTTTCTTCCATTTGCCTGCAAAAGCCTCCACGCTGTTGGACTTTATAGATGCATAGTATTCCATTGTGTGTAAATACCAGTTTGCGTATCCATTGGTCTGTTGATGGGTATTTTGGTGACTTCTGTATTTTTGCTATTGATAGTTGTGCTGCTGTGAACATGGGTACACATATATCTCTGTTATGTGTTGTTTTGGCCTCTTTTGGAAATACTCCCTTCTATATAAATAGTCAATATAAGATAAATCTGCACCCTATAAAGTGTTTTCCTTTACTTGTTAATCCACAAATACTTAGTGCGCCTCTACTGATAACGACCATCCCTGCTATCACCGAATCTCAAACCAAATTAGGGAAAACACCAAGGTTCAAGGCGATGTCAATGTGGCCCAAGGCGATGTCAATCTGAGGACCTCGTGTGTCAGGACTGAAAAAGTACAGGATGCTCTGAACAAACAGAAAAGGATTCCTAGAATGGACATACACCCAGGGGAAAAATACCATCAGGAAAACGCCAGATTCTGGTTGGTGATTCAAGTAACAGAAGCACAGGGGATGGCTATGGTACGGTGAGGAGGGCTGAAAAGGGCAAGAATTGCGAGCAACAGCCCACAAATCAGGCCAAAGACAGACAGACAGACAGATGAGAGAAAGGAAGGAAGGAAAGAAGGGAGGGAGGGAGAGAGGGAGGGAAGGAGGGAGGGCCTTCCCGCTCCTGGGGACAGCCACAGAGAAAGCAATAAAGTAGGACCTCAGGGTATGAAGAGAGAACGGGCAGAGTGAGGAGTAGGACTCTACCAGGAAGCCAGGGACATTCAGACTGACGTAGGTCCATATATATGAGCAACAGAGAAGCTCTGATTCTAGTGCAAGAGAACCACTGGATGGAAGCAAGGATGAGGTAGGTCAAAAATGGAGTAAGAGGTCCGTGTTTTATATGTTTCATTTGCTCACTGAATTTCCACCCTGTAACAACAGAAGCCCCATGAGGACAGAAACAACTGCTCTCTAGCAAAGCTTTGCTTTGCTTATCACTGTACTGCTCATGCCTAAAAGAATTCAAGGCACAAAGGAGGTACTGAACAAATTAGCTGAATGAATAAGCCTAGTGTCTCCAAAAAATATTTGATGAAAACAAAATCCTCTTAAATGGTGGTTCCCACATGGAGTATCTACTTCCATTGTTTTATTTTTAAAAGCAATCCAAGCCATTTCCCAAGCACAAATCACACAGAGAACCGCAACACATCACAAGCTGAAAGGGCGCTTGTGGCGCCTCAGCTCCTACACGGAGTTTGCCTAGCACCCAAGACGAGCCCAGACACTAACCGCCTGTGAACTAAGCAGGGTGCAAGCAGCACAATTCACAAACGTCTGCCTACCCCTTCGCTGGCCCTTATGAAGTGGCTAGGTCGCTAAGAACAGCTTTACTGAGATTTATCACACGCTGCGGCATTTCCTCATTCAACACGTCCATCAACAGATTTTAATAGATTCACAGAGTATCACAACCTAACTCGTCACCTCTGAAGCCAAGCTCATAGCCACTGGTAGCTAATTCCTACTCAGTTCTCAACCCTAGCCCCAGGCAACTACTGAACCACTTTCTGTTCACATATACTGGTTTACGCTGGGTCTTACCTACAAGTGGAATCATACACACATGCTCTGTGTGCCTGGCTGCTCTGACATCTCATGTTTTCAAGGTTGTCCCGCATTAAGCATGCATCGGTATTTTGTTTAATTTCATTCAAGCGTGTGAATATGTCACGTTTTGCATTTCCATTCATCAGCAGACATTTCGATTAACTCTACTTTTCAATGGGTAGTGCTATCAGGAACACGTGTGCACATGTATTTGTATGGACGTATGTTCTCATTTTTGGGGGGTACATATCTAAACTTAGAACAAGGTCATATGGTAATTGTATGGTTAACATTTTTTAAAACCACCAAACTGCTTGCCACAGCAGCCGTGCCACTTACACTCTGAGGGAAAAGCAGGACAGCTGCTGCCCTGCCCTCTTCAGGAGCTCTTGCTTTTAGGGTAACATCCAAGATCTCACTGCCTGGCTCAGGTCATGAAGACTTGCTCCACTGTCCTCCTCTACAGTGTTAGGTTTTAGCAATAACGTATTTTGAGTGAATCTGTAAGTATGATGACAGGTGTGTGTGGGGGGGTCGAAACATTCTTTTTCTTGTGGACACACAATTCACCGAAAAGATCATTCTTTCTAGAGTTTGTCTTAGCACTTTTGTTGAAAACCAATGAACTACAATCATAAACATTTATTTCTGGACCTCCTACTCTACCACAGCGACGCATGTCTTTCTTTAGGGCAATACACTGTCTCAACTGCTGTACCTTGGGAGCAACTTTGAAATCAGAAAGTGTGAATTCTCCATCTTTGATTATTTTTCAATATTGTTTGGTTTTTTGGGTCCCCATATGACTCAGAATGAACTTGTCAATTTCTCTAAAAAGAACAAAATTCAGCTGCAATTTTGTCATGAATTGTGTTCAATTGTCGATTAATGCAGGCTTAACAACATTAAGTCCCCTGATTCATAAATATGTCACAGTTTTTTTCATTAATTTATATCTTCTTTTTTGACAGTTCTTTACACTGATCTTATACTCTTTATAAATTTTTTATTTTAAAGTATAGTGATATTTTATTGTTATCATTAACATAGTAATGTTCCTAATCTGTGGATTATTTGCTGCTGATATTGTGTTGGCGAGACTCAATCATGTAACAACTGGCTGAAAATCAATTACTTTGAAATACAATGAATATCACAAATAATCCAATTCTTCCAAATAAGGTTGCTGGAATCCCTGAGTTTTAATGAATATTTTCTTATTCCCTCTTTTCCCCTAGAGTTGATAAATTCCTAAGAACCTTGTAATTATGTATAATTTAAATATTTCTTGTTAATACTCACTTGCCATTTGCAGAAGAGGACAAGATTGCATTACGCATACCAGTATCTCCATGTAATTTTAATTTTAAAAAACCAAAACATGAGATAATACAGTGGCATCATTATCTAGCCCACTATGCTGAAAATAATACACAATATTAACGACAACATCAACTATTTAGGTAATTCCAACTCTACAAAGAACAAAGTATTTTACAAACAGTTCATTAACCCCACAATATCAAAATGATTTACTTAAATCAGGATGAGCATCTTCATCTCAGTTTACAGCCAGGAAAAGTCATCTACCAGAGCAAGTAAACAGGTTCCTCAAGGTCATTCAGAAAATCAAGAGCCGGAGCAGATTTCTAATAACGTCTTTCTCACTTGTCAAGAAACACAGGTGTACGCTTGTGTAAAACATGTAGTTTTCAAAAAGCATATGAACTCAAATTCTGTATGAGCGAATATTCTCTAAATGTCTTAGAGGCGTTGTTAAAAATAAATGACTTTTTAAAAACTTTTGCGAAAGACTGATTTCAATAAAAACAATGGATGTCAAAACTCTCCGAAGAAACAATCTTCAATTAATGATCTCTGTGTACCCCTGAATCTGCATCTCACAGATCTGTTTAATAGTAATGACTAATTAGGCCCCAAACGTATTAATATTTTAGTCATAGAAACTAAATGGCAGTGAGTCCACATTTAAATATATTTTTTTGTTAAAAATCTGCCGATTCCTAGAAATCCAGCTGATGCACTCACCACCCAAAGTTATAATGACAAACACGCGGGAAACTAAACAGCAGCAGAGCAAGGATAAGACTCAAAGGCCGCAGAACGCTTTCAATTTCTTCAAGTCTATACATGAAGAGGAATCATACGAATATGGGACGAAATCAAAGGCAAAACACAGTCAGTTATTACCTAGAGAGCATGCGCGTTGTTTGTATTAACCCAAAAGTTCAAATCGCTGTTCCTACTTAAAAAATAAAATGAAGATTACTATGATTATAGATGAGTAGTGTTTACTCAAGTAACTAGGCAGAGCAGGGAACAAATTAATAACTCTTTAATCAACACACAAAGTACACACATATTAGATCAACTGAAACTGCTCAGAAAAACAAATTGCTCCAGAACATTCTGCCACCATATTTCATCTATTTAGAATTCTGTTACATGAATACATCACGTTTCTAGAATACAGCCAGAAAAACAAAATACGAACATGTTTCTGGGTCACCAAAAAATGCCGGAAACTCCCTACGTGTGAGCACTTTGCACCCAGGCGGTCCCGTGGGCTGTCACCAAGTACCGAGCTGTCCCTTTCATGTTACACTAACCAGCCGCCCCCCTGAATCTCCAACCCTCGGCACAATGACAACAGCAAATGCAAAGTGACAACACCAAACAGCCAACCGAGAGACCCAGGAAACATACAGGAGCCTGCCAGTCCAGGGTGAATTCCCCAAAGATACCGACTCCAAGAGTTACTCAAGAAGACCTGCAGCTGTGGATCTTATAAGAAAATTCGAAGCGACTAGGAGTCCCACCGGAACACTCGCGCTCTCTATCAGGTTTGGAATGCTAGCTTGCAATGCAATACACAAATGTGAACATTTCAGAACTGAGGGAAACTAACTTGCATGGAAAGGATCCACTGAGCAGCGAGCACAGCAGAGGAAAGAGGTGGCCCTCACGCAGGCTTCCTGCTGGGAGGCCTCTGAGCATCATGGAAAAAGAAACCGCCGCAGATAAGCCACGGGGAAAAATAACAGAGTTACATAAAAATAACGGAGCACAGTGGTTCCACTTCCCAAAGGAGCAGAAACAAGAGCACAGAGAATAACTTCAGGTTAGCAAATGAAATAATTCCCTACCCAAAGACATTTCTATCCAATCATGCTAGCTAGCAAGGAGTTTCAAAATATTTACATTCTTAGATGATAGATCGTATAAGTTTTCCCCAAAAGTGCATTCCCTTGCAGCGTGACTTTAAAAGAAACGGGACGGAGCGCTCCAGCGGCACAGCAGAGCCACCCAAGAACGCGGAGCCTGGGCTGGCGTGGGGGCTGGGCGTGCAGAGCAGGAACTCGGTGAGGGGCGTTCTCCGGGTCAAGCTGTGCGGCAGATGTGAGGAAAAAGGATCCAAATTCCAGCACCGTGACTCAGCCCAGGGACACGCTGAGGACGGTCACCCCCAAGTCCCCCCTCTTCTACAACCACCTCTAACCTGGAGACAAAGGGCCCATGAACCACCTGCACGGGGCCGGTCCTCACCACGTGGCAACAGCGCCCTCCAGCAACTCCCAAGCCCACTTTGAGGACCTCCCCGGCTGACGGCGCCCTTCTGCCCCTGGCCACTCTCATCGACTCCCGAGGGACGGGCAAGGGGCGGTGAGCTGAGGGCGAGGAGATGGGAAGGCCGAGCGGGGGCGTCCCTCTCGCCACATTTCTACCGGGCACCACCCCTGACTCCCATGCCCCCCCAGCAATCATGGGGGACCTTGCCCACCGCCTTCCCCCGGGGACCGTGGAGCACCACTGCGGCAGAACTGCCTCTCTTCACATAGAGGGACACACGCTACTGTCACTCAGAAACAACACACTGGTCTACGCAGGTCAGCCGGTGACGAAGGGCACGGACACGCCACGCCCGTCCTGAGTGGCGGGAAAGGGGCCGGGAGGAGGTCGTGCACAGGCTTCTTCCCAACCCGGAAACTGGGCTCAGGTGGTCTGTTAGCAATATTCTTTACGCTATAGTGGACTTAATATGCCGTGTGTGCGTGCGTGTGTGCGTGTGTGTGTACGCGTGCATGCAGGTATCTGGAGACTGAAGCCAGGGATTTCACTAAACTATACCCCAGGCCCTTTTGCATTCTCTCTAAACCGAGTTTCACTAAAACACTAAGTTGCCCAGGCTGGGCTCAAACTTGGGATCTTCCTGCCTCAGCCTCAGAAGTGCTGAGATCACAGGCGTGTGCATCATGCCTAATATTCATATGCTCTTGTTTATGTGGTAAGCAATTCAGTTTTAAAAGGCGAAAACCAGAAGACCAGAAGAAGGCCAAGTCATTCCGGAAGGATTATCAACCAAGAGCATTTTCCGAGCAATTTCAAACACTGTATCACAAAAAGTTGTAAGATGAGTGCATGTTCCTAAAGTGCATCTGTATTACAGGGCGAAACGCAACATCGCATTTAAAAACAGTCAATACAAAACACTAAGGTTTTAATTAAACTTTGATTTCCACGTATTCTAATCAATTAAACAATCAGAGTTCAGTCCACATCAATGGCATTCATTCTCAATTGATGTTTGCTGGCCCTTTGGGCCTCTGGGTCGGCAGGGTAAGAGGCGCTCTTCACAGGAGCCCACGTGAGAACCGCGGGACGGAGGTGGTCGTGCGGGAGCTGGCGACAAGGAGCGGAGAGCGGACGTCTTGGCTGCACATGAGTTTATCTACGGAGAGCAACACACGAAGGAACACACGAAGGAACGCGGCTCACAGGCAAGAGGCCGAGACCCCGCGCCTCAGCGGAAAAACCAGCGCAAGATGAGGAGATTTTAAGAGACCAACAGAAACAGTTCAAGGCGGGAAGAAGTAACGACTATGCGCAGTAACTGCTCGTTAGGAGTAGTAAGAGCAGAGCAAATCCCTATTTATGGCTCACGGCGCGCAAGGCATGAGTTCAGCACGCACACGATCATGTTGTGGAGTCTCCCCGCCGATGCAGACATAGGCACAGCGGTCACCCGTTTCCTGGAGACCACATCCCACAGACGTGATCTAAGGAGACCACGTCCGGAAGGCTGAGAGCAGAAAACCAGCTCAAACACTCAGCTCTCAAACTCTTGCAAGATCTAAGAGATACAAATCTGTCTATGAACACACATTTATATATAAATGTTTTATACTCTAAAGACTTACATCTTTAGGGACTAAGACATTCCTCATAAAAATTGATGCTTTCCAAGGGAGGCAATGGGTTTCTTCACTTCCAAACCTCCCACACAGATGAGACATTAGGCTGGATTTCACCATTTAAAAGAACAAAGGTTTAAAACTTCAAATTAAATATAGGCCAATTCTGCCCTCAGGTTTTAAGTGACGAACTTTCGGAGGTGTAGTTTCTTTAAATCAATTATGATCGATACAAGCCAGATGGCTGCACTGTCAAACTGGATACATCTGTCTGCATGATAAGGTCACCGCATCTGTCACTGGGAGACTCCGGGAAAAGTGTCACATCCAGAAACTCTCTAACCTCACAGCCCAGATATCTGAGAAAGTCCACCGGGGATTAAGATGTGCAGTGAGGGGATCGGATGGCGTCACGGCACATGGCAGTGTCTGTCACATTACCGTTTTCATTTTTACTTTAAGAGAATGAGAAAACAAAATCAAAAGCTCTTCGTAGCCTAAGCAGCATCTGAGGGGTTTCCCAAGGCAGGCGATTTTATTTCTTCATCTTTAAGCCACTTTTGCTCTATCTTCTTACAAACAATGTCATCTTAACAGGAGCCATACTGTGTCTGATATCAGGGAGGATGCTACCATAATTAAATGTTACTTCTGAGAGGATGTGTGTGTTACAGGTTGAGACAAGATCATACGTGGTATTGTATTGCAATTTGCAAAATTGTCCCACTCCCGCTGCTTCAGAACGTCTCTCTAGAATGGCAATGACTGCAACGAGAAAGCGCTTCCATAATAAAGGCGCAGCAACGTCTGCAGCAGAGCCACAGAAAGAGTTCTAAGGTAGCCCGACATTACCCACAAGTGCTATATTTATCCGCACGTCCATAGCACTGCTCCGCCTGTGCACATCCTATTTCATAACTGCAGCACTGGGGATGCCTATTTTGGGGGCAAACCAATTTTAAAAATAAGAGTAACCACCATGTTTGCGTGGAGTTACCATCCTTGCAGCAACGCTTCTCGGGGTCTCTCTTCCGACTCAAGCTGTAGATTAACGCGAAGCCTTGGCACTACGCAGTCTCCTAAGCACATCCCTCTCCCCCAGCGAGAACGCGGCCAAGGCCACATATCTGTTGCACAACCAACGAAAAGAATTATTTCATTCTTCTGTGCTGAAGACACAAAAAGACAGAAATATAAATGTGAGACTCAAATCGTTCGGCTGCTTTGCAACCACAATTAGATCAGGTGACCTCTGAAGGGAAGTCCGGTTACGCACTGCCAACCTCACTGTGGGAGGCAAGGGAGTTTATCTTCTAGCCTGTAGGAAGAATGAGCCACATTTAGCTGGGATGCGTATACCTTCCGTAAGCCAGATGGACGAGCCAACGGGCCATTCTCTATGCATTCAGCACGTAGCAAATAAGACTTAACTGGGAAGTCAAATGTTCGAGATACAGAGATTCTACATAAAACAGAGAAAACTGGCCCGTGAATAAATTCTAAATGTAAACCAACATATTACGCTTCACCTGAACCCTTACTGTTTAAAAGTTTCACCTTTAACATATAACCTGCTTCTCTTAATTCATTTGCTATGAATTGACAGTATAATTTTTCTCTGTATTTTAAAATTACGAAGCAAGCAATGTAAAGTACAGACAGCCTCAATTATGTTAAGAACATACTGTTAAAAACAGAGCTCAGTATCAGCAGAAAACTGTATGTCACCTATAATATATACACACCTTCCTTCTGTATAGAAATATATATATATATATATATATATATATATATATACATACATACATATACACATTTACGGATATGAATGATAGGATAGTTTTGTTCAGAACCTCTTAAATAATGCACTGTGCACTGTGGGGATTAAGACAGAGCTTGGGCTACAGAGTCGAAACTGAGGGTTAGAGCAGCAGCTAAAACACACAGCTCAGACTTGCACAAGGGACACCGCCCTCAGCTCCAGGCAGGCACTGCCTGGACCCTGCAGCCGCCCATGAGGCAGGGGGCCATTGTGCCCCACTCTAGGGCTCACAGAGACGTCAGATGTTCCCGGTGCCCGAGGGGAGTGAAGGAATCCACGACCAAGCTGCACGCCGGCAGGGCCTCGCTCTTAATTAATCACTGTTACACTGAGTCTCACCAACCTTTAAAGTTTATCACACAACTTTGTTCCACAGCACAGTTCGTATTTGGTTTTACTAGGACAAGCCACTGGGGAAAAAAAATGACCTAGTGAAGTACAGATTAATTCTGGAACTTCCGAACTGAAAGTCCCAGAAGTGTAGGAAAATGGATTTACACCGGCAGGAGGCCCCACAGGCCCTCTCCTGGCCTCCGGGCGCAGCCATGCGGCGACAACTCCAAGCCAGCCGGCCTGGCGCCAGGGCAGGACCCAGCGGCGGGGCGGGCCAGCGCCCTGCCACTCGCCGGGGCGCAGGTGGGCGCAGGTGCGAGAGCGCAGGGCAGGAGCCAGTGTCCAGGGCACAGAGGGGCCAGGCGACAGCGCCGACGCTGCAGGTCTTGGGGGAGGCGTGACACCACCCTTGCGCCCTAAAAGAGTAACTGCCAACGTTCCTGCAGCCTACGCACAGGGAATTGTGGCTTTCTCCAGCCCTGGGGCTCAAAGAAGGCAAGACAGCAGGGGGTCCCGCCGGGTGCCAGCTCTGGGGGCTCACGGGGGTGGGGGGGCAGCGCGGTGACCGCCCGGGCCGGCACCAGGCCCCCGGGGGCGCCTCCTCCCTCACCACCACGGAGGGCTGGGACAGCAGGTGCCTCTGCGGGAGACCGAGGGCCCTGGAGAGGCCGCCGTGGACGCAGGCCTGACCGCTAACGCGTAAGAAGCCGAGGACCGGACGCCGCGGGAGCGAAACACGGGAAGCCTGGGAGCAAGCGACGTGCACTGGCCAGGACACGCCCGCAGTGCTCCAAACGCACGATCCACGCGCACCAAACACGCTTTGCGACGCGCCTCTCAGTCACGCAGCGCGACCGAGGAAGGAGGCGACACCAACAGCCGAGCCTCCTGACACGCGCAACACGGCGCCAGCGCTGTGAGAGCCCGGGCGGCCTTCTCACGCCATCGTCTGTAACAGAGTGCAGTACACATGACGCTTGGGTAGGGCTCGACACTGGTCACAGCGCGCACAGGGCAGCCAAGCAGGAAGAATCCCTACCCACGGCGGCGCGCCACTGAGCCTGACTCAGTCGCGCCGTACTGAGTGCGTGCCGTGACAGTACCGTGTGCCCCTTCGTTACACACCCTGTAACTTTTAGAGAATTAAAATCACGTAACTCGTTGATTTATAATTCTAAAAGGGTCTCACTATAGCAACAACACTCTCAGAAGTCATTATTGGACTGCCACCCTAAAGGTCCCCAACCATTATAAAAGATGCCACATTCTGTTCCAGATAAGGCACCTTTATCATTTGTCATTGTCTGATACACCAGTCTCCAAGCTGCCATCTTTAATCGGGACTAAAACAGAATAAAATACAATAAATCTAAGGGCGGGAGGAGAGGGTGGGGGAGGGACAGAAAGAGAGTGGGAAAGCCCTTGTGTCCTTGGCAGGATGCGTGGGCGCACAAAATGCTCAACTCCATTGTAAACCTTAAATTTTGCACGTATATATATCAATAAATGGGGAAAAAATAAAATATAAAACGAAAACACCAATTCAAGAGTACAAGTGCAGAAACGTCTTCCACAGGCAGTAAGAGAGACGCAGACTGGGCGGGCTTTCTAACTGCCATTTGGATGTTGAGAGCAGAAAAGGGGAATGTGGTAGTTTCCCTTCCCCCTGGGCTCCTGGAACATACCCGACTCCTAAACATACGGAAGAGGACTTTGAGGGAAAAAAAAAATCATCCTCTAACCTTCCAAAACTCTCACCTAGGTATCTTACAGGAATGGGCCCTTTTGATGAAGAAATTCTGCCTGCTGCAGCTACATGAAACCACAGGGACATCCCATGCCTTGTGTGCGCCTGAGCTGATATTTCCAATTCCAACTGGAAGGCTGGATGAAGGATTTGAAATGGAACTCTGGCGCCAATTCGATAGGGTCATTCCATGTACAGACAGATTCAGACTGATGTGCTAGAGCAAATTCAATGTTCCATAAGTCACGGAGGCAACGTCGTAAGTGAGAAAGGATGATCAAATGCAGTATTTGTGAACGAACACAAGAATGATTCTTCTAACCTTGCAAGAAAGAAACCGAGACCGAAAAGCTCCAGCACTGCCAAAGCCTGACTCATGGTGATAGGATTCACAAAACCCTCTCTATAATTCTCCCTTTCTTTCATTAAATAAAATAACCAGGAATGTTACGTTTCTTGATCATTTTTTTAATCAAGTGTGGGTGCTTCCTTCTGACATATATGTAAATCAGAAGTGGAGGAGAGGCGGGGAGCTACGCTCAGTGGTTAAAGCACTTGCTTAACAAGCTCAAGACGTGGGCTTGATTCCTTAGCACCACATAAACCAGGCATAGTGGAACACGCCTGTAATCCCAGATCTAGGAGGCTGAAGCGGTTGGACTGCTCGTGTTCAAGGCCAGCCTGGTTTACATGGTGAACTCGGGACCAGCCTGAATGGTACAGCGTGACTCTATCTCCAAGACAGAAAAGACCTGAAAAGAAGGAAACAGCACATCACACCAGAGTAGCATTTTTAATGTTCTTTTTTTGAGGACAAAATCTATAAGTATTCCTTGAAAAACATGATTAACTATAACATCTCGGTGGACTGGGCCCTGAACTTGAAGAGAAAAAACTCTGAAATGGACTTTTAGCCCTCAAGTACCATCAAGAATGGAAAGACAGACAGAGAGGCAGGTACGCAGACAGACAGTCTCACTGAACATAGCACACGAAGAAGAAGCTTATTCCCGAATCACCGCTCAACACCCCGTGTTTCCTTGGCTAACCTTTAAATGTAGAAACTGAGGCAGAAGCAAAGGCAACTTACGTCCTAGGTTCAGTCGAGGAGAGTGAGCTAAACACACGCATCTTTTTGCTGGGCCGTACTGTCAGGGAGTCGGGACTTAGTTTTATAATAATATCCTGATGTCCTGTTAAGACTGTAACGTAACAAACGCGTCAGTCAGCCAGGAAGCCACAAGTCCCTGTCACCTGCGAACCTTGGTTATGTACTAAGCAGTCCGCCCTGGAGGAGGGCTGGGAGGAGGAGGAGGAGGAGGTGGTGGAGGGCGGGAGGAGGAGCTCTGCTGTGTCCGGAACACAGCCAGCAGCAAGGTCATCCGGTTTCACAGGCACATCTGTCAGGATCCACGTCTCAATTAGAGGCAGTACTCTAAAATCTGCCCTCACAGACAACCATTTTGGCAGAAAAGAAAGGCTGAGGTGAGCAGAAGGACTTCGGAAACCTCTCTGGACTTAAACAAGCCCGCATTAGTGCTTCTTAGTGCAGCAGGCCCCGAAAAGCAGCTATCAGAGGAAATTTAATTTCTATCCCGTTAAATGTCCGAGCCACATCTGGCTTTGAAAATGAAATCAACACCTTGAGTTTCACCCAGGGGCCAAGAGGAAGTCAATGTCGAGCAGAAGCAGAGGCGACGGCTTCTGCGTGGGTAGAGGGCTGCTCGTGTCCGCTCCTCTGAGCACCCATGCCCAATGCACCAAGTAAACAGTGGCCAACAACACAGCTAGCGCTACGAATTACGATTTTTGATTCTCAAACTCTATTAAGAAGAAGGCATCTTTATACTTTGATTACATTATCATCTGCATACGAGAAAAGTATATGGCTTGCAAACCACATTGGATTTATTGCTCCGGTTCATTTAAAAAGCCGTAACACTCGGGTTACTTTCAGTAAAGAGACAGTATCTAAAGTTCTACCTCAGCTGAGAATGTGTGCACTGCCTTAATTAGTAGCTGCTCAAAGACTTCAGGAGAGTGAGCTATATGTTTATTTCCTTCTCTAAGTAAATCTCATCAGGCAAAATTAGGTAATTCTATAGAAGACTGCTATCACAATGGCTTATGAATGGTGAAATAAAGAAATGCTTTAATCTTTAATTCATTTTATAGGCAATTCAACAACATATTTCTGCGGCATCTACCATCAAATAGTAGCAGCTGCATTGTTTAACGTTCCTAAGCCACTGGGTCCCACACTAGGCTACGCATGGAAACCACTGGGGAACTTTATGAATCTGCTGCCTGGGTTCCGCCTCAGGGGCTCTGACGTCATTGGTGCAGGAAGGCAGCCCAATGTCAGTAGTCTTAGAAGTCACCCCAAGAGAACAGCTGCTGTTGGGCAAAGATGGGCTCCTCGGAGACCCCAATACCACGCAGAGCTCGACCTGCACACATGACACCGTGGGTGAAGACACACTGGCCTGCCGAGCAGCAGCAGCAGCAGCACACATCTTCAGCGCAGGAATTACCAAGAGAAATCAAAGTGAGCCCCTCCCGCCCCACCCAGGGAGACTGGAGGCCCTGGTCTCACAGCTGGAGGACGCACTGCATATGCTCCAGCTGCCCAGCAGGCCATCGAACCAAGACGAACCTTGTTCCTCCTCTTCAGTCATCCCCAGGAGGAGGGGTGACACCTTCTGTCAGGCAGCCCTGGGGCTCAGAGCCTGGCACGGGACCGCGTGGCCAGGGAGCCGGGAGTCTGCGCTGGTAGCTTCTCATCTGCATAGAGTCTGCCGTCCCCACAGGAGTGAGTGTGGTGAGGGGCTGGACTCTTCCCTCAGAGTTCCAAGAAGAACCCCCCCCCCGCCCCCCGCAATGGGATAGAACAGACTTCCTCCAGTAGTAAGTCTGGGAAGTGACGCAAGCGTGGGACAGCAAGGATGGGTAGCCTTCACGTGTTCGTGTGCTTGATGTTCTTGACAATTAGGCAGAGGGGACAGAAGTCATTCCATTCTGTACTGCAAATTCTCAACACAGAAACAACCCAAGGAATGACACTTCAGAGGGTGGATACGGAACACAGGCACAGTGGGCACATAAAAGGCCCTCAACACATGCTTGTCGAATGAACAGGGAAGTCTATTTCATGCCAGATGTGATACCTAGTCCAAACTTCACACACCTTCCCCAAGAGAAACAACACCATCCTGAAAGAGCTATTAAGAAATATAAATCCAGGGAACTCATTTCTCTTCTGCTAATTGGTATCAGTGATAAGGATTATTAACTTAAAATATGCCTATTTCCTATGAAAAGAATTTAATAATCCATCATCCATATTCCATTACCTGGATGCAAAGTAAAGAACTTGGCAGTTAGAAGATTAAACAGTTACACGATTCACTATCCTGGTAGTGATAATTTCACTGAAGACAGATTTCTTCTCACATAATTGCTACCTATGCTTAAACCTCAAGACAAGTAATTGCGGCTTGAAGGCAACTGACAATAGATCATTTTTGTGTGTTCGCTCCAGAAAAAAAATGAAAATAAACAAATATCCAGTAAGTACCAAAGAGAAGAAAGAAGATTATCTTGACAATTAGTTCTGCAAATGTATTAGCCTTTGACTATTTTACATATAATTGGCGATATCATTTCTTCATGACAGGACTCATTTAATGACACCACAACATCCCACTAATTTAACATTTCACTCCAAACCTGAACTAGTAATTAGTTGGCATGAATCTTGTCACCTTATTTTATCACTTTGTGACCAAATTTTAATAGGACCATCTCATCTGTATTCACACAGTGCTGTTAAACCAATTATTTTTATACGTTGCCTTAAAATAAATCTACTTTATTTTTCATATTAGAAGCTTTCCCTGGATCACAAATATGTAGGGAAAACATAACATTTTAATAAAAACAAACCGGGTAGACTAATCACACCGTAAGTTATGCTCCACTCTGTCTCCACATAAGCAACCTTTTATTGTTCCTAATAATGAGTTTTTGGAGATCCGGTGCTCAGCGCTAGATGAACCAAAAAGGCAACACAACATCTGCTCACAATCTTACCATTCACGGTAGCCTTTAAAAACGCACAAAAAGATGTCTGGTATAGTAATCCCAAGACAATCTGATAGCCATCATATTCAATGGGGTAGCAGTTGCTCATTACAGACAAAAATCACTCCGAAGTTTCCAAGACACACTCAAGTCACCATCAAAAACTGACACTGAAGTTACACCTGAAGCGACGGGTATTCCGATGCAGCCTGCGGATGCCCGGGGTGACACTGCTGCTGACCAGGCAGTCCCCTGGCTGCCCAGCTCTCCTCCCTGCCAACACTGCCAGCCACTGGGAGAAGCCCGAGGCTCCCTGGGCCCAAGGTGGCACCTTCTGGAGAGGCCATCACCCTCAACTACACCCCTATGTAGTATCAGCAGAGTGAACTAGGAGCCAGTCTTGGTGGTGCAGAGGCCTGTAATCCCAGCACTGCAGGAGGCTGAGGCAAGAAGATCACAAGTTTGAGCTCAGCCTGGACAACTTACCAAGACTGTCTCAGGAAGCGGGGGAAGAAGGTCGGGTTGGTGGCACAGTGTGAAGGCCCCGAGTCCCACCCCTAGAACCACACACACACACACACACACACACACACACACACACACACACACTCACTCACAGAAACTTTCTTCTTTCGAATCTCCAGTCACACTTACCAGGAAGACTTTCAGAAAAGCTTAACAGGACAAGCCCGAGCTATCAGGCAGAGACGGGTGAATGTTAGGAACAAACCAACCAGCCCCAAGTTTCAGCGACTCTGTAGTGGCCCCCAACTACCAACTCCTACAGTTGCCCGAGGCAGCACTTCGTAGGTGGACAGTAAATTTCCTTCCTGCTCCTGTGATTCCCTGTCGGTTTCCTGTTACCTGTAGTTGAAAGCATCCTAACTGCCAAGGCCCATAAAGGCCTTCAAAAGTTCTCTTGTGATCATGGAACACTCAGAAAACTTGATTACATGTATCACCGCAAACTGAGCCTCAGGATGAAGGAAGAGAAATTAGAGAGACCACGTTCTCTAAAGATGGTGTCACAGAAGCCGAACGTCGTGAGCAGAATATGAAGGCAACGTAGCTAAATAAAGAATGCAAATGTTAAACTTATTTCTCAAAGAATAATGTTAAAAAGAAATTATAAAATATTTTAATAAACAATGACATTGAGAACACTGCTTATCAACAAAAACAGAAAAAAGAAACGAGAAAAACAAGCAGCTGACTTGTTTTCAGAGAAAAGACAGCAATGGAAGGGAACACGGCGTGTCAACCATTCCATTGGAGAGATCACAAAGCAAACAGCAGTAAGTGCAATAAAGAGAAATGATTTTGAAAGGACGAATCTGGAAGAGTTGGCGGGAAAATTAATCCAGGAGATTCTTCACAAGGTGGGGGAGGAAGAGCAGGGAAAGAAAAAGACGGAGTGGGGGCAGGAGGAGAGAAAGAGGAAGGCAAGGCAGGAGGGAGAGAGAGCGCACAAAGCAAGGAAACTAGTCAAAAAAAGACGCAGAGGAAACGCAAGCTGCGGAGGTAGGCGCGGGGAGAAGCGGAGGCACCAGGCCGGGCGGCGCGGCACGACGCCAGGGGAACCTGGCATCGAGGAAGCACGACCACACTGGATGTCCTCTCCTTTTTCCACTAGCAGGCTGCTGTGGGGGCTTCTTAATCAACACACGGCCCCTGACGCAAACGGGCACCGCCGAGCCGGTGTCATTTCTGAGAATTTTTTTCCCTCCTCCAGATACAAACCTATTTTTGGGAAGTTACCCCTTTTTAAGGATGTATACGCATTAATAGCAAGCATGAGGCTGCAGGAAATTGAGCTTTTCTGTAGTGATGTACAGAGAGAACGCCAGAAACAGCAAGAACAACAGATAAAGTTGTGTGAATTTTTGACAAATTGCTTCTGAAAAGAAACAGATAATCTGGCAGAGAAATAATGCCTGAGTTTCAGAATCATGTAATCCGCATGTTGGACAAGGGTTCGAAAAATTAGCATGAGTGGGTTCTAAGCTGCCACGTATGCTGTGAACGAAGTTGCACTGGAACACAGCCAGCCAGTTCACACTCTCTAAAGGCCACGTTCACAGCACGATGCAAGGCTGAGTTCACACGACCACGCCGACCTGCTCACACTGCTGAAAGCTTTACTGCGGGGTCCTTTAAAGAAGAGGAAACGCCACCAACTCTGGTGTGCCAGACGATAAAAAGGTAGATAACCCAACCTGTGTGAAGCCAACAGAAACCTCGGGCACTGAATACACAGTGTTTTAACACTAATATAATATAAAAACAAGGAGAATGTGGTGGAAAAGAAAAGTCAAGACTGGTGGAGAGCCACGCGGCTTCTTACCGAGCACGCAGGGAACGTGCGGCCAGCTACCAAGTATTGGGCACAAAGGACAGAGCTGCAAATTTGTAAGAAGACGAATGTTTCGGAGATCTTTTTAAATAAATATACTGCCATAAAACTAAACCATGGTTACAAAAATATTCTCTATACAGCTGTTAAAATTTTGAAATTTACTTTAAAATGTGTCTTGAGATAAAGAAAAATATTAAAAGAAATGCTTCCCTTTTTCTTTATATGTACAGAAAAATTAGAGCTTATGAAATAAAGAGAGTCAGAAGAAAATTCTAGCATAAACTCATCTATTAGATAAATCACCTGGAAGGGAACATAAGTCTAAAGAAGAAAGTATATGATTGAGGATAAAATAAGAAATGAGATATGGGAAAAAACACACATCTACTAGGACACTTCCGACACAGACTCTCTGACATGACCAACAAAACTGACAACATTGTGGCAAGTCTAATTAAAAGACAGAGAGTTGGAAGGAAGCCACACTGGAAATGCAAAAGGGTGCCCAACTTCCAGCAGGAAAATACTCATTTCTCCCTGTAGGGCAGTGACGTAACACAGGGGTAGTGCTCTTGCTAAAAGCATGAAGCCCTGGGCTCAACCTCCAGCCCTGCAAAATAGAAAGAGAGTCAACGATGGAAAGGGGACTTTCTCTAGGGAGCTTTAATTTTAAAAGCAATGCAGAATGCATGAACTACTAGGGAAAAAAGTGCCTGGGCTTACAAACTAACCTTAAAAAAGAATGGACTAATTAATCATAGAAGAAAGTAAAAGGACATAATGATTGAGCTCTCAAAAAAAAAAAATAGAAAAAAAAAAGGCCAAAATGCAGACGGTTCCATGGAAGAGTTTTCCAAATCTTCAAAGAGTAATTCTACACAATGTCCCATAACAAAGAGAAAAAGATGTTAGGCCCTACCTAATGTATTATAAGAGGTTAATATAAAAGGAATCACAAACAGTGTAAGTAGGAGAACAGAAACATAAGTAGAAATCACACTCTGCCCATAGAGGAACATTTCAAAGTAATTAATCTAAAATATAAAGTCAAAAGCCATAACCATAGGTTCTTACACAAAGTATATAAATATATTTAAAAGATTACAAAAAGAGAGAAAAAATCCCAATGGGTTTACATTCATATTTTGGAAAAAAATCAAATGACTATCAACTAGAGACTAAAATGTTATTTGATAATATCCAACTTTCACTCTCAAAAAGAGTGTTAAGCAAATTCTGGTAAGAGAAGCATGCATTACAAAGACTAAAATGAGAACGTCCATTCTACCTGCTAAATAGCAAGCGCACTGATTCCGCGTTGCAAAAAGATAGAAAAAATATTAGAGATGTAAATATTGAATAAAAAAGATCGCCAAAACTCACAAATACGATTATTCACCATGAAAACCAACAGCAATCAATAGGAAAGCAGTCAGAGATGTTTAGCAAAGGGACCACACACGAGGTCAACACAAAAGTCAATACTTCTCTTATACCTCCAAAATAGCCAATTTAAGAATCTAATAGAAAAAAAGCAACATAAACCCTGAAGTAGGTATAAAGCTAAAAGAAATGTGCAAGATTTTTATGAAGACAACTATAAAACTTTACGAAAGGACATAAAAGAAGCCTGAATAAATGAAAAGATATATTCTGTCCAGGAATGTGAGACTTCATCCTGTAAAGATGTCAGTTTTTAACAAATTAATCTATAAATGTAATCCTCAACCCTATCAAAGTTTGAACATGATTTTCAAGAACCTCACAAGTTAATCCTAAAATGTACATTAAATAAGAACATGAGAAAAAAATTTTAAAATAACAGTGAAAGAGCCTCAGCTCCACAGTAACAAGGCAACGCAGGTTTATGTTACATCAGACCCCGCACCACTAATGCAGGAAGACAGTAATGAATTTGCAGAGAATTAAAAAGCTCGAAACCTTCACCACTAATGTTGTTGCCACCAGGATTGCCACATCTAACATTTGTTTAGCGCTTATTACATGCCGGGCACAGTTCTAAGTTTCTTATGTGGTTTGCTGAGCTCATAGCTCAGTTAATTCTCACAATACCCCCCCCCCCCTTTTTGAGACAGGATCTCACTCTAGTCCAGGCTTATCTTGAACTCACTATAAAACCCAGACTGGCCTTGAATTCAAGGTCATCCTCCTGCCTCAGCCTCCCACGTGTTGGGATTAACAGGCCTGTGCCACCACGCCCAGCTTACATGGCACTGGGGAACTGAACTCAGGACCGTCATTTTGCTAGGCAAGCATTCTAACCACTCTGCTATTCCTCCAGACCCACAACAACTCTTTAAAATAGGCAATTTTATTATTCCCAAAGCTAAGAGAGTCCACTTCCGTAGAGTACCAGAATCTGTGTGTGGCAGAATCTGAATTTAGACCTACTGCATCTGACAACAGTGACTATTTATTGTCCACATACTCAAGGAAACTGAGAATGAAATGTCCAGTCCAGACCAGGCTGGGAATCCTCCCCCTGGACCAGCCCTCTGCACCTGTCTGCTCTGAGTCTCCTAAGGCTGGCTACCTGCTCGAGTCTCTCCGGCTTGTGACTGCCAAGAGGTCCAGCCAAGGGGAGCGACTTGAGAATCGGGTCAGCCCGAGCCCCCCCTCTCCTCACACAACAGTTCCTCGTCTGTAAGGTCATCGAGCGTCTTAGTCCACCTTGGAAAAGATGACAGCTCCGGAGAGTGGCCCTTTCCACCTCTGGGCGCCGCTGGCCCCTCCCGTAACTCCCACGAGTGGGAACACCAGGCACCACTTACTCCAGGGGACAGCACGAATCCCTCTGGCTTCCCTAACTGCCACACTCTTGCAAAGGTCCCTTTATTAAACTCGTCCCCAATTATCCCTGTTTAATAGCCTAACGTATGTCCTGCCAGGACTGAACTAATACAGTGAGAAGGGACGATTACCAAACTCAGCTATCCTTTTACGGACACGAATTCGAAAGCCTTACTTTACATCAAAAACTAAGTTAGCATATAAATAAAGAATATGACACAATATATATGTGAACACAATACCCAAGCTCATTGTAACCATTATGTTTTGCATGTATATACTAACAAAAAAGGGGAAAAAGAATAATCAACATATATAAAGCTGAAACGTTTATTAAAAAAGGCAGGGCACACAACGGTGAGGTACAGGGACACGGTCTATCGGACATAGTAAAAGCTGCAATAATAATGTGGAACACAGGCATGTTTCATTTTATGGTATTATGACCGATCACATAACCTAAACTACTACTGATTGACAACGAATAGCAAAAGAAGTATTCAAAAAGCTATTCAAAATATGTTTCTAATTAAGCAAGAAAAGAAAACTGACGGGGACAAAAGTGAAAAGTTGGATCTCAGGGGAACAGTGGGCTCACGAGACAGCGTTCACCCCGCCTGAATGCCAGGGCCAGGTCTCCGGTATGAGGGCTCCAGGGGCTCCAATGCGCAGACATCGAGTCTACGACCACGGCTTGCAGACTCCACAGAATGGGAAGGGCAAGAGAGATTCCTGAAGGCAGCCCGCACCCCACAATCGTGCAACCACATTGTAAGAAATCGCCACATGAAAAAGAAAAAAGCAAAACACAAGCATGAAGCCCTGGAGGAGAGAATTCCTCTTTGAGAAGAGATCGTCACCGGCGCCCGCGGCGCAGCCCCCGTCCGGCTGCGACAGCATCCCGGACACCGCAGACGGTCAACCCCGCAGCTGCGCTCCTGGCAGCAGGCACAGGCAGGTACGGGTCCAGCAGCCTTAGCCCGGTATTCAAGAAATCACTGAAGGCAGCTGTTAGGGCTTCGGTCTGGAAAGTCCCCCAAAGCGTCACGCATTTAGATTTTGTGGAATTAAGGGGGAGGGGGCTGCTGGAGAGGGGTGGATTACAGATGTGTGGTGGATTAGGGGCACGCAGACTACAAGCGTGTGGGACGTGACCGGGCATGTGACCTGGAGTGGGAAGGACACTGGCATACCACCTGGAAGGATGTATGCGAGCTACGCCCTTCCTCCCGGACGGGGCTTCCTATTGGCCATGCAGAGAACAGCTGGGCCTCTATCGCGCGCTGCCATCCCAGCCAGCCACCCCAAAATGGACTAAGACCTTCTGAAACTGGACGGAAATAAATCTTTCCTCCCTAATTTGTGGATGTTGGGTATCTGTCACAGCAGTGAGAAAGAGAACGGGAAGAATTAACAGGTAATTAATGCAAGATAAAATACATACAGTCAACACAGAACAGAAAAGACAATTTCAGAAGCTTATAACCAGAGAAAGGCAGATGAAGGCAGTAATACCATTTGGACCACCTTACGAACAGCAATCTATAAACCTCGCGCTATTATACACAAAGAAGGGAAGAAACTCTCTTCGTGTACAGACTCCCAAGTCTGGGTGATTCATCATTAAACACATGTGTATCTACCTCCTACTGAGTACTCAGTATTATTTTACCAAAAAGCATGAAGTCTGTTTTGCAGTTTACATCCATGTGACCATAGACAAACAATAAATAAAAAGTATTAGGAAGGGTGTGACTTAAAGGCAGTCAAATAAGGTTCTAAAGAAATATACTTAGTCTATAGAGCAGAAGTTTACAAAATTTTTTTCTGGAAAATGTCAGATAGCAAATATTTTAGGCTGTGCAGGCCGTATGCCTGCGCTGAAATTACACAACTCTGCCACTTCCAGAGCAAAGACACAGATAAGACATAAACAAATGTCTGTGCTTCAGTGGAACTCTTATTTAGAAGAATCTGAGAACGCCAGATACGGCCCTCGAGCAAGCGTCTGTAAACACCTTCTACAGAATGAAGAGTGAATAATTCACTTGCTTAAAACTATTACGAGCTGGAAACGAAGCTCAGCAGTAAAGATCTGCCGAGCGTGAGGCCCTGGGTTCAGGTCCTGCAATTTGTTAAAAAGAGAAAGAAAAAAACACTTATGGAAATTGACACTATAAGGAAAACACAAAAAATCAGTCTAGTAAATACCTAAACCTTACTCATGAGCTGGGCTTAATATGAACATTTTTCGATGCCCACTTTTGTAATACTTTGCTGAATTATTTTAAAGAAGAAATCAGACATCGCAATACAGCCTCAGGAATACTCAAGCATGCGTGGTTTAAAGCTAAGGACATTTCATTTATAATCACACTACTATCATATCGAACATAAATCCCTTAACCTCATCTTCCCCTTGGTCCACATCCATATTTCTACAAACGTCAAAGACAGTGACTTTCATAGCTGATTTGATCAAATCAGGGCCCAGCCCAGTACAATGTATTCTTAGTTCACCCCTGGGTGTTTAACCCCAGCAGTCTCCCAATGACCACCCTCCTTAAAACTGAGTTGGAGCCAATCACATAGACAGCAGTAGATATAACAGATAGAGCTAAAAAGACAAATTATAAAGCTGGAAACAATAATGCCAATAATAACCACGCTGCACCAAAAAAACAGATAATTATAAAATATTTTTAAAGATTGAGAAATTCATCCTTCTCCCCAAAAAAGTGATATGAAAAGAAATGACAACTGAAAAATCTTCCATAAATGATAGTAGACATAAACCATCAGATTCAACACAATGAATCCAAATTCAGAAATAATACCAAGGCACATGATCATGAAGCCACAAAACACCAAAGACAAATACAGAATCTTAAAAGTAGAAATGCAATTCACAAATAACAAAATATTTTATGATGCATTAAAAAATTAACGGTCAATTTACAATAACATCTTTATGCTTTTGAGAGAAGTTAACTGTTAGCTTAAAATTCCACAGCAAATAAAACTTCTTTCGGATTCAATGGTGACAGAGACAATTTTCAGTCAATACCCAACAATCACAAATTGGTTAACTAGACAGAAAATAAATAAACAAATAAATATCAGACCTGTAATCCCGCACTCAGGAGGCTGAGGCAAGAGGACTGCCATGAGTCCAGGCAAGCTTAGGCTACATAGTGAGTTCAGGACCAGGCTGAACTACAGAGTGAGACCCTGTTTCAAAAATAAATAAATAGTTACACCGTTAGACTCAACTGGTATTTACGGTGTTCTACCCAATATCAACACAATACATTTTTTTCTCAACAACACATGGGATTTTTTCCAAAACAGACCATACTAGAGGCCACAAGGCTGCTGAAATAAATACAAAAGGAATTAAAATAATTCCTTGTATACTTTCAGATCACAGAATAATAAAATTAGAAATCAATAGCAAAAGAAATGCAGAAATTATACAAATACATGGAGACTAAATGATGTAAACAAATAATGGGTCACAGAACAAGCCAGAAAGAAAATAAAAAACTTCCTGGAGTCAAACGACAATAGAAGCACATCACTCCAGAATCTATGGGACACAATGAAAACAGTATTAAGAAAAATTTATGGGCCTGGAGAAATGGCTCAGCAGTTAAAGCGCTTGCCTAGCAAGCACGAAGACAAGCGCTAAGTGCCTGAGTTCAATTCCCCAGCACCACATAAGCTGGGCATGGTGCCAGGCGCCTGTAATCCCAGCACTTGGGAGGCTGAAACAGAAGAATTGCTGTGAGTCCGAGGCCAGCCTGGGCTCCATAGTGAGTTCAGGACCAGTCTGGACTACAGAGGGAGACCCTGTCTCAAAAAAAAAAAAAAATTACAAGTACAAATACACACATTAAAAGAACACAGCAATCCCAAGTAAACAATTTCATGATGTGTTTCAAGGTTCTAGAGAATCCAGAACAATATAAATCCAAAAGTGGTAGAAGAAAAAAATTATAAAGATGAGAGAAGAAATTAATGAAATCAAAACTAAAAAATTTGTAAGATCAACAAATCAAAGACTTCTTTGAAAAAATAAGTAAGATTGGTAAGATCGATAAACCTCTCGCCAACCTAACCAAAAGAAGAAAACCTTAACAATGTATTTAGCAAAAAGGAAGGTGAAATTACAACAGACACTGATGAAACTCGGAGACTGTAAGGAAGGATTTTGAAAATTTATATTCCACCAAACTGGAGAATTTGGAGAACATAGGTAAATTCCTAGACACACAAAATACAGCAAAACTGAACCAAGAATATATAAGAATAGACCTGTGACAAGTGTGACAGCTGAGACAGTAATAAAGTCTCCACCTACAAAGAAAAGTCTAAGACCAGAAAGATTCACTGCAGAATTCTACCAGTTCTTCAGAGAAGACCTATCAGCAATACTTCCCAAACTGAAAGAGAAGAAACATTACCAAACTCTCTTCTGGAAGCCAGTACAACCCTGATACCAAACCCAAACAGACTTAACGAGGAAAGAAAGCTACAGGCCGATCTCCTTAGTGAACAGAGATACCAAAAATTCCTCCACAAGACACTGGCAAACAAATTTCAACAAGTCATTTTAAAAAATCACACACCCTGATCGAGTTGGCTTTCTCCCAGGGAAGTAAGGACGGTTCAACAAATGTACACTGACTGACACAATACATCACATAAATAAAGCAAGGATGAAAATATGATCATTGCAAAAGACGCAGAAGGGACCTTTGAAAAGTTCAAAATACATTCATGATTGAAAAAAATCCTATGAAAATAGGGATAGAAAGATCCTACTTCAAACTGAGGGAAGCCACTTACACCAGACCTACTGTCAATATCCTGAATGGGGGGAAACCGAAGACATTGGTCTCTTAAGTCAAAAATACGACAAAGCTGCCCACTCTCAGCACTCCTATTCAACACAGTACTTGGATCTCTAATCAGAATAATCAGACAAGAGAATGAAATAATCAGAATATGTATTAGAAAGGCAAAAGTTAAATCATCCTTATTCCAGATGACATGATGTCTACATAGATGGCCTCAAAAAACTCCAGCAGAAGACTATTAGAACTAATTAACAAATTCAGCTAAGTTGCAGGGTACAAAACTAATACAAAAATCAACAGCATCCTTCTACGCTAACAATGAACTTACAGAGAAAGTGATGAGAAAAATGATCTCATTCTCACCAGCCCCTCAAAAATTAAATAGCCAGAAATAAACCTAAGGAGGGAAACGAAGGATCTCTACAATGAAAACTGTATGTGCTGAAAAAAGAAACGGGAGAGAAGGTTAGAAAACGGCAAGACAACCCGTTCCTGGATAGGCGGAACTGACAGTGTCAAAAGGGCCAAACTGTCAAAACCGACACACAGATCCGATACGATTCCCATCAAAGTAACAACCAATTTTTTTCAGAGAACTTTAAAAAACAATCCTAAAATTCACATGGAACCAAAAGAGTCCCAGAATAGCCAAAGCAATTTGAACATCAAGACCACAGTAGGTAGCATCACAATTCTGGACATCAAGTTACGTTGCAGAGCAACAATGACTTTTCTTTTTTTTTTTTTTTTAATGCTACTGGCATAAAAGCAGACGGGTTGACCACTGGAACAAAAGTGAGGGTACAGACACAACCTCGAGTACCCTCAACCTGACCTTCAACAAAGAACCCAAAAGCACTGAAGGAAGGATAACTCCTCTCAGTCAGTGGTGCTGAGAGAACTGGCCATCCACATACACAAGAATGGGACTGGACCCACACCTATCAGTCGTACCAAAACCAAATCAAACTGGATCAAAGTCTTACACACTCAAACAAAACACTCCATCTCCTGAAGGACAGAATAGGTAAAGCTCAAATGGGATTACATGGGATTCTGAATGGTAAAGGGAACGACAAAATGGGCAGAAAACCGAGCGAAAGGGAAAAAATTTACCACCTATTCCTCGAACAAGGGACTAATAACTAGAACATACAGGGAACTAGAGAAAAATCGACTCCTCAAAAATCCAAGACCCAACTGAAAAATAGGCAGGGTAAATGACTAGGCATTTCTCAGAGGATGAACCAGTGCAAAGGGCCAACAAGTGTATTTTCAAAATGCTAAACATCTTTAGCCACTAGAGAAATGCAAATCAAAACAACTCTGAGATACCGTCTTCACCCAGTGAGCCTGACTTCCATCAGCAACTCAAAAAGCAGGTGACGCTGGAGAGGTTGAGAGGGGGAAAGGAGCCCTGTCACACTGCGGGTGCCACTGTCCACTGGAGCCACCACGACAGAAAGCAGAGTGGATATTTCTCAAAAAAATGAAACGGATGTGATATCTCTGCAAAAGAGGGAAAAGCACCACATAACAGAGATACGCGCATATAACAACAGCACAACTGATAATGGCTAAGTCATGGCGGACGCCAAAACGCCCACCAGGACAGCAAAGAATAAAGAAAACGTGCCCGGTATGCGCAGGGGAGAACCCTGCACCACAGAGGCAGATGTGAGCCATCTGCAGGAAAATGGGTACAACTGGGGACTACTATGCTTGATGAAGTGAACCGGACTCAGAAGCTTAGGTGTCACATGGTCTCTCTGCTGCGAGAAATCCAGAGTACAAATAAACAACAGAGTCCCACAGGTGAGCCACACCTGGGCACGGCTCTGATCTCAGAACAGAGCTCAGGAGTAAGCAGTTTATACTGTAGGTATGATCACTTTGAAATTCCAATATTGCCACGCAAATAATTGTTTATCTTAAACTGTGATGCAAAAATGCTTATTAAACTGATTAAACATTTTTTTAAAATGTCAGAACATGCAAAAAATAAAATTCAGGATCCACCTAGAGAATGTCTGTACACAGGCGTGCACATAACGCTTACAGAAAACACTTAAAGATACAAGAATACAGAAAGATAACCTGTGTTTATTATTATTGAGCAACACTATGTATTATTTATGATTACTGAAGAAGTAAATTTACAAAGCATTTTTAAAGACATGAGCCGCATAATTGCCATAAGCATTAGGGAAAGCTGAAAGCCACCAGGGTACCGGAAGACAGGAATTCAAAGAAGGAGGAAGAGAGACGTCCCAGAGCAACAGGAGCCCCGTGCGGCCAAGCCCCACCAGCAGAGCTCCACCACCGCGGCAGCCCAGCCGTCCACCCCCCGCCTTGCCCAGCTCCTAGAGACTGCCTGCAGTCCCTGACTCACGCCGCTCCCATCGCAAGGAAAATAAGGACTGACAGGAGACTTCTGCCTTCTTTTTCCACATTTAAAGACCTTTATGATTACATAGGACCCCGCAGACACAGAACTGGCTCCCTACTTAAAAATGCCATGATGGCTGCTGGAATGGCAAAGCAGTTAGGGCTCTTCCTAGCAAGCTCAGGGCCCGGGGTTTGATTCCCCAGCACCACATACACTGGGCATGGTAGGGCACGCCTGTAATCTCAGCACTTGGGGGGCTGAGGGAGGAGGACTGCTGAGAATCTGAGGCCAGCCTGAACGACATAGTGATCTCAGAACCAGCCTGACCTACAGAGTGAGACCCCGGATCAAAAAAAAAAAAAAAAAAGAAAAAGAAAAAATCTATGATTAGTGATATTAATTTCTTCTGTGCCTTCACTCTCCTTGGTCTTGTAAACTGAGGGATTAAACCACGCACATTTCGGGGAGGGGAAGCGTTCTGCTTACCACATAATCTAGTAACACAACTTCAAAACATATAAACAAAAAATTTTTTTAAAAACTTAAAGATCCATTACTTAGTTACTTAGTCAAACAGCCCAGTAACTGCTAGATAATCAGGTCGGGACCAATCATCAAAGATACTGAAAATTTGGACAATATAACCAACAAGCTGCTTAACAGATTTTTTTAGAACCTTGAATCCAACAACTGCAGAATATTATTGTGCAAATGTGAAAATTCTGTGAAAAGGGACCACTCCCTGCACCATAAAGTACGTCTCAACAATTTTAAGCCATTGGTTTATTATAATTCAAGCCCTCTGACCACAACGCATTCCAGAAATCAGTTCTTAAAACATTCATTTTTCAACCTAAAATACATCTCTAAATATTTTATTAAAGAAACCATAATTAAAAGCTTATAATACTTACACATGAATAACAATGAAAATGCTATAGATTAGAACTAAGAAACTGCAAAAAGATTAGAAAAATAAACTATAAATATAAATACTGAATATCAATGAGCCCTGCATTAAATTTAAAAAACAGGAAAGAAAGAACCATATAAATAAATCAGGTAGAATCAAAGAAATGGAAGAGCAGAGATAAATGAATTAATTAACCATGATTCAGTGGAAGTTCTGCAAAATTGCTCACAATGCATCCAGCACAAACTTGCAGGGATTATTGGAGAAGTAAATTTACAAAGCATTTTTGAAGGCATGAGCCACATAATTACCATAAGCACTCAAACACAATTTCATTCTTCACTTTCTGCATGTTCTAATTAATTCCTTGTATTCAATTAGAATTCAAGAATCTGGGGTAGCACCAGCTTTTGGAGAGACAAAGGGTGTTGCGAAAGGCTTAGCAAGCACAGGAGTTGTGGGCATGAGTTCCTGACCCACTTTAGTAAGCCACGGCACTTAACTGCAGAAATATTCTTATCTTCCATCAGTCTGGACCTTCCCAAGTGATGTGTTAGATGATGTTTCTGTCTCTGTGCAAAACACTTGAGAATATTAACTTAAGAAAAGCTTATTTCGGCTCACAGTCACAGAGGGTTCAGTCTGGTCAGTTGGCCCCAGTGCTGTAGGACGGAAGTGAGGCTGAAAAAGTACGGCCGGAAGTGCGTGGCAAAGGAATGCTGCTCACCTCATGGCGGCCAGGGAGCAGGAGCAGGAGGTCAAAAAGAAAGGGTCAGAGGCCAAGATATGGCCCCCAGGTCCCACAGGCCCACTCCTTCCAACTAGGTCTCACCCCCTAAGTTTCAGTCACTTCCCAATAGCCCGTTAAATCATGAAGCCATCAAAGGCCCAATCCACTGCTGAGGTCAGACCCTTCATGACCCGCCCACCTCCCGAAGCCCTACCTTTGAACGCTGCCCTACTGCAGGCCGAGCCTTGAACGCATGAGCATCTGGGATGCATTCCAGATTCAAACCCCAACCCAAGGCTACTGTGATGCTAGCCATAAAAGTATGAGAAACAATGACCTGGTGATATCAATAAAGACAGAAGGGCAGCAAAGAAAAAAAGGGAAGAGGACCCTAGGACAGTGTTGTGGTTGGGATCTGGAATGTCCCCCAAAAGCTCATGTATGTCAATGTTACAGATTGTCTATGGAACCGTGTGCTTTGGGAGACTGGGGCCTATTCCGGAGCGGTGGATCACAGGCATGTAAATTGGATTACAGGCGTGTAGTGGGGGCTTACCACACCTTCCACACCTGGATCCAGGAGGGGCTCATCCCTGGAAGGACACATAAGCTGCTTCCCGCCTTCCTTGCAGGATGAGTCTTGAGTTGCCCTGACTCGGCTTCCTGTCTGTGACGTCGTGAGCAGCCGCCTCCACCTCGGCCTCTGCCATGTGCTTCCGTGGCTGCCGGCCGCCCCTGAGTGGACTGTGACCTTCTGAAACTGTGAGCTGAAATAAACCTTTCCTCTCCTAAATGTGTGGATGTCAGGTATTGAGTCACAGCCACGGGAAAGTAACTGAGACAGAGAGAAAGGATCAAATGCCACAAACCACTAGTCTGGCTAACATGGCTCCTCACTGTGTTACATTAGCAGTACTAGGTAGCTTTAGCGCCACAAGTTCCACTAAACTGACTTTTTAGGAGTAATGTGGGGAGAGTGGTTTGAGACAGAGACTCATTCTGCAGTCCAGGCTGGCCCTGAACTCTCTCCGTAGCCCAGGCTGGCCTCAAACACACAGCAGTCCCTCTGCCTCAGCTTCCTGAATGCTAGGGTTACAGACTTGTGCCACCACACCCAATTTACATGTTGCTGGAGACTCGATTCCAGAGCCTGGCACTTGTTATGCAAGTGCTCTAACCCACAGACTGTGCTCCCGCCCCAGGACCACCAAACTGAACGTACCTGCCCCTGTGCGGCCTCACGGTAGCATAATTAGCTAGCTGTGTGACGAAGGCAAGCCACTGGCCTCACTGTCTTCCAGTGTAAACCACGTAATTTAAGTTGAAGCTCTAAATATTGAAAGTCTTATGGTGTTCCATACACCTTAATAAGATATTGATTCATTTTCCTTAAAATTAGAAACGTGGTGACTTTCTCATTTCAGGACCTTGCAATGGAGAAGTAACAGTAACAACCTTGTAAAGGGTTCCCTTTTAAAATATACTTACATATTATCTTGTATTGTTTTCCAATTTCAGAGTTAGACTTGTCCCTTTAATTAGATCGTAAGCTTCTTGAGGAAGGAAGCGTTTTTCCTTTTTACTTACAGTACCTAACAATGTACTGGGCTTATACCAGATGCTCAATAAAACTTCCACAAAATGTGTAACACCGTGTAGCTAAAATGTTCTTTATGACCTCTGCCCCATCCATTACAAAACTGTGAAAGCACTAAGGCTAAAAATGGGATTCTATGTATAATCTAAAGTGTAAGAGACACAAAATGGAATTTACAATCTTTCTATAGACAAAAAACGACATAGAAAACTCTGCATTTATTAACTTAAACCACAGCAGAGAAGGGAAGAAGGAAGCACTAACACATGACAACGCTATCTTGTACACAGATGAAGATGAGGAAGACTACAGAACGTGCAGGGCAGAAAACGCTCTGGACCGTGACGTACGCTTCACGGGAAACCAACGATAATTATGAATAATTTGAAGTTTGATTTATCTGACAAAGTATAATAGCTATATGGCAAAATACTTCAATATCTGTTTCAGAGACACTTCAGCTTACAACGGAAGCTAACACCGTGTTTCAACTTACTATATCCAGCGAAGTTTTATATGAAAAACAGAAACACAAACGAACCATTATAAAAAGTACAACCATACAGAGTTCGCCTTGCTGTTGGCTCCTGCAAAGAGCTCACTATCCACCTCCCGACTCCGCCCCTCACCAGACTCGGCTCGCAAACAAGCCGACCCTGCCGGAACCGGGGTGACAGCACTTCCTATTTTTCCACTTACCTCCAACACCTCGGCCAGGGTAACTATGCAAGCTTAAATCGCATTTGTACTATCTGAAGAGTCTAAACTGACTGCTCATATCGCAAACTTTATTAACGACTCCTTAATTACCAAGGTTTTAAGCATCTGTAGTTTGAAGATTAACACATATTAAAAATAATGGTGTGAAATAATCCAATTTACAATATCAGTGGATGATAATGATTTTGCAGAAGGAAACAAGGTGTAATAAAAATAATCTAGATTCCCAGTGCCATTTACTGACAATCACAGCTTTACATCATGCTAAAATTACATACTTATCTCCTCATTAGCAGCTAATCTCACTTATTCCTCTTGCCAAACCAATTATAAGAAAATTTTCAGACTCAAAGGAATTAATAGGACACATGGACCTCAGTCAGCTTTCTCATGACTCAAGTAATTAGCAAGCACTTATATATGAAATCCAAATAGTTTTCCTAAACTAATTAATGAGAGGAAGGACATCAAAATGTTATCAACTAATAGCAACTCAAGTCCCATATGCCAAGAGTTCTCAAGCGGTTAATATAATTGCAGATGTTGATGGGGTCTTTTTGGTCAACTCAGAGACTAATCCGGGATGAAAATAAGGAGGAAAAAGGCAATTGCTTATCAAATAAAGCAAACAAGGTATGTGATAAGGCAATATTTAATAGGCAATGCCTTGTGTATTAAACAGCTTCTGGATTCCCAACTCTGTAAGCACATAATACAAGGTGAATAAATGATAATAGCAGAAATTTGCATTTATATGATATTCCTTCCAAGCAGCTCAAAATCGAAGAACATACGGCTAAGGCATTTTCTCATAATCTCAAAAAACATTCTGGAATTTCTGAAGCAGAATTTGGAAAGCTTGATTTTCCTGCTGGTGCCTTGTTTCCTACGTCCTTCCCGTATTCGTTCAGAAGTCCGACTCTAACCCATCACTGGACATTCGTGTAGTCTCCTGTCCTCACACCCACAGGGTTTCCAGCACACCCAGTTCAACGTCTCTCTCTAGTTTTCCTCCTGATTGCCTGAGAAACTCAAGTAGGCTTTTATAGGCACTTGATTTTATAAATCAATAGCTTACTAGCTGTTCCTATTTAATCCTTTGAAGGGTTAAATGAATAGGACAGAGATTTTAATTGCATGTTTTCTACTTTTTTTTGAGACAGGGTCTCGCTCTGTAGTCCAGCCTGGTCCTGAACTCACTATGGAACCCTGACTAGTCTTGGCCTCCTGGCAATCCTCCTGCCCCAGCCTCCCATGCGCTGAGATTACAGGCATATGCCACCATGTCCAGTTTATGTGGTCCTGGGGACTAGAACCCAGAGCCTTGACCTCACTAGGCGAGCACCTCACCTGCTGCGCCACTGCTCCAGCCCGCATCTTCTATTTCTTTACTAAAGCTGAGGTCCTTCCCAAGACCTTCACATAGTCTGGTGTTTTAAGGACAGTCCTGTCTCTTAGAAGACTGAAGCATGTCAAATCCTCTGCCCGTCATGCTGTTTCTGGTCACCAGCATATGCCTCCAGCCTGGTACAATGTGAGCCCAACATGTTCTCTGCATCTGGATGAAGAGGGGAGATGGGCAGGAAAGCGGCTGGTATGTGGATCTCGGGAACTTTTAAACTCCGGAGTCAGAAAAGACCAGTTGTTGAATTCTTCCTGGGACACCAGCCCCAAGGGTGGAGCACACAAAGAATCTCCCAGGCTCCTCTCCATGGGTACTGCTAGTGTTAGGTAAGGGGACTGTGACAGACTGGATCAAAAATGTCCCCCCAAGAGCTCACTGCTCAGAGGTGGGGCTTCCAGCAGGTGGTTGGACTGCGAGGCCAGTGACCTCATCAACTGACTGGCCCACTGGTGAGTCCGTCGCTGAATGGGGCCAGTACGAGGTGGAAGCAGTCAGTCTCTGGTGTGACCCGAACGGCACGCTCCCGTCCACAGAGCCTTCGCGCCTCTCTCCCTGGCTCTTCCTGCTCGGCTTCCCAGCTCGCGTTATGTCAGCAGCACCCGCACTATGCCGGTTCTGCCTTGGAACCCGTGACCATACACTCCAACCGTAAGCCAAAATAAATTTTTTTCTGTAAGTTCAACTGCCAGGTATTTAGTTCCAGGGACAGGAAATCGGACTCATGCAGTAACTCTGGAGAAAAGAATCGTTTCTGGCCATCACTATGCACTTTGTGCCTGAAGGGAACCAAAAATTCCCTCACAAGGAGTCAAGCAAATCTCTGCAATTTCCAGCTTATGAGGAAACCACCGATCAGCACAGTTATTTCTCCTCCTTTCCAGAACAGCAGATTCACCAGCCCTGGAAGCCCAGGAAGCATTTCTCATTTCTTTGAGGAATGCCTAAGAGACATTTTAATCTCTCTGTAGATAACGCTCCCTGAAGATCAGAGGGGCTCAGGCAGACATGTTCGCTGCCGGGGCTAAGAGGGAAAGCCCGCGGTCAAGCACACAGCTTAGAGAAATCCGCAGTAATTAGGAATGAACTGGAGGATACAAAACCTGCGGGGGGCAGTGGCAAGGAACGCAAGACGCGCGCGCGCACACACACACACCTGTGCACGGACACACAAGGTGTTCTTTGGAAAACCAACCTAGAAAACATGCAGTAACTGGGAATCCAAGGCGCAGTTAAGTAGACAAGCTCTCTCCGCGTGGGCACTAAGTAGACAAGCTCTCTCCACGTGGGCACTTACTGAAGAAACACGCGTTACTCCCAACACAAAGCACTGGAAGTCTCAATTTCTACAGAAGCGTTTCTGATATAATCACTTACTTGACACAAAACTCCAAATTTAAAGATCACCTTCTGCCTGAGAAAATACTAATACGTAAACCTAGTAACACATCATTAATGAAAATATTTCATAACTTCAAGTAGGGAAGGAAAGGCCTGATGCATCTATAGTCAACCACCAAAATCACATGAACTGAATTCTGGTTAGTCTTTAAGAAAACACACAACTGGACAAGAGAAAGTATATTTCATGAGGAATAAAAAACCACAGAGCTCTTCTGACTAACATGCATATGCATGAAGCTTTGTTAAGGAGATGGTAGCCACATACTGCGCTTTTCATGACTGAAAAGAATGAGTATTGTCATTTATTTTTTCCACCTAAAAACACTAAGCTAACCATTCACTCTTTAGAAACACTGCATCACGTTATAAATGTCTACAACGAAGAACTAGCTGCCTTGCGTGCTGACCAAAGGCACATGGCAGAGACGGTGACGCGGCAGGTGGAAAGCCTAGAAGTCACCTGAGAACAAAACCCTTCATCAGCGCTTTGGCACCTTCCCGTTCCATGAACTAATTACACCCTGGCACATAAGGGGGTAGATCAAATCTAATACTCTACAGGGGAAGAACACATCTTTATTTAAAGAACAAATTCTAACCAAATACCATCTAGTGACAAACACCGTAGAATAAAATTACGCTTACTTTCAATTTTACCCTAAAAATTAGAAAAAATAAAATGAATTGATTATAAAGATTTAAAGTTTCTTCTTTACAAGACTTAATAATTGAAAAAAGTAGACTACAACTGCTAGTTTATTTTAAAAGACTTTACTGTGATAAAGAATTAACTTAAAGCTAAGTTCATTCAGGTAAGGAACATCAATCCCAGTTCTCAAAAAATAGCAATTACTCACAGATACAAGTAAAGTAAGCAACAATTCTTCAACGTCCATGAGTACAGCTCTTAATTACATGAATAAAAGAGTTTCCTTCTGGAGAAACCTTAGTGGTCTTTCGTTAGCTCCAAGTCAAAATTGGTCTATATACAAATTTTATTGTTTTTAATTACTGGCAACTTTTTAAAGCACTTCCTATTATGAGAATCTTACATGTTTATTATACAAAAAAATTTACCAATCTTGAAAACAGCTACACATTCATCCTGAAGGGGAGGGTAGCACACAAAACGTAACAATCACCCCAAATGCTGCCCACCAGGCAGCACCGCCTTTACCAATATTTTGAGTCTTTCCTTAAAGTCTGACTTGCACACACATTTTACACAGTCTACTAAACACAGATATACATATATGTACGTACATCCACATGAAGGGATGGAATTTTATCTAGGAGGAAAGCACTAAGGTAGAAGAATCAGATGGTGTCTGTTTACCACAAACGGCTTGTAAATGTGCCCAACTCTAAAAACTCGGTGTCTCTGGTTGCTCAGCACGACTTAAGAGCAAATCTTTAGGCAAAATCTCTGACTACGACAAAACCAAACGCCTTTTATGTTGTTCAATTCTGCTTTGTCAGACAAGGGGATAATCCTCTAGAGAGATCATTGTAACCGTTCACATAGTTGTGTCATTATTCGCGAATGCTGAGACAGAAAGAAGCCTGCCATACGTCCAGTGATAACAAGAACGACAAGGCCCCTCGCAGGAGCTGTGGCCAGGGGGCTCAGCAGACCGGGGCACCGTGATGAGGGTAGAGCCCGCGAGGGACAGAGGCCTGCCAGGAGCGGGCAGGGTGGGACGCACAGCTCAGGTCACATCACCCCCCTGCACCCTGGAGGTCAGTGACACAGCTGGACAACCCGTCTGCCACGCAAGGTTCGCTTTGGTCGCAGGCGAGGACTTCTCCCATATACAACGGCATGTGGGCTTGATGGTGCTGTGCTTCCTGACAGGAGAAGGGGCACCGCATGGTGGAGGGACCCCCCGTGAGGCAGGGCTGGCTTCCCGGCCCTGTAGGACAAAACTCCCGGCCCGGGACCAGAAAGCTAAGAACCTACCTGACTTCTGGGGCCCTCCCCCCGCTGAGAACTGAACACACACCAGGCCATTTCCCACTGAGGCCCACTGGGCATGGCCGAGGCTGCCTGCGTGTCTAGCCTGCTCCCAGGGCCAGAGCCCCGGCGGCCGCCCACGACAATAGCTCTCGGCCATCCACGTGAGGGCCACTGTCAGGAGCAGCATCATGTCTACTTAACCCAGAGCAAAAAAAAAGGACCCAAGGGAAATTACAGCGTGACTTAGACCTGCTTTTTTTTCCTTCCTGTACTAAGGATCCCACCCAGGATCTTCGTACTGAGCTACATCCCCAGAATTTGAGACAGGGCTTCATCATGTGGCCAGGCTGGGGTCCTTGTGACTCAGCCTCCTAGAGCGCAGGCATCAAAGGCAAGTGCTACCGTGTCAGCTACCCTCTTCACGGTGTGAAAAGACTGGTCCAAATATGAAAGGTCTCGGGGGGGAGGGGGTGGTTATACTAAATTCCCTGCAGCCAGCTGTGGTCTCATCCCGAGGGCTAGCCTGGTGACGACACCCACAAAGTCCCACTGTGGGCTCTCAGAGGCTCTGATAAACGCCGCTCTCAGGGAGCTCACCAGATAGTCCCTGTGGACCTTCCAAACCACACGGCCGGAGAAGCAAAAGCCAGGCAAGCCTGCCCTCCGTTGTGGCCCCTTCCGGTCATCGTAGAGTCGTACCCAAGAAGGCGTGTTACAGCACACAGGGTGCTTGATGCCACTGCTACCCAACAGCACACAGGCTCGGCACACACAGGGGTGCAGAGCCACTCACGGAAGGGGCTCGCTTAGGCACTGAACGACAAGAAAGACCAAGAGTGAAGGACAGCAGTCCACTTCACAAGAAACACTTCCACTTTGTTCTTCAATTGCCGAAATCCCAAGTTATTACGAAGTTACTCTTACGCTTTCTAGACTGACTCACCAAACACTACTTCTTAAACAATCAACAGAAACTACAGTTCCATGTCAACCACCAAACTAAAAAAACCGCAGAACAGATTAACATGCAGTGTAAATTTATAACTTAGTTTTAAAAATAGTTCTAAAGAACTGAAATGAGAAAAGAGTCATAAAATTGAAATATTTCAGGCATAGTACTTTATACTTGTGTGCAAATATTTACATACATATGCATACAATGAATATTAACATTATGAATCAGGTGTGAAACTCACTAAATGTTAACTTTAAAAGAAACCATTTTTTTCAGAAAAAGAAAAACTAGCAAAAAGAAAAGTCATTTCAAATCTTTAATAGCTTGCTTTCTCACAGGAAACCATGTTTTCCTAACTGAAGAGATATTTGAGATACGCATTAATAAGCTTCACTCAGGGAAAGATGTATCTACTGAACCAATATTCAGAAACAAGTACATAAAACGATCTTTAGAATGACAGGTAAGTCATAGTTGAAATACATTAACAGGGCTTTGATTATTTAATCGAAGCTATCTGAGGAAGGGAGGCTAGCAGTAAGAGAAATGTATTACCTATCCCTGACCCTTTGAGGACCGGAACTCCAAGACCAGGGAAATGTCCTGGGTTCATAAGAGCCCAGAGTGGGATGAGAGAATTTCAGAGTCGAGATGCTTCTAGTATGTCAGTGAAGCCAGGTCAGGTTCCAAAGTCACCATAAAATGAGATCTTCCTCATGCGGCCATCACAGAGCGAACACGTCAGAAGCCCTCAGAGGCTAAGAAAGAAAAATGTATGGCAAAACCACCAGACATACAGACAGAGAGAAAGACACACACATGGGGGAGCCCCTCCCAGGCCTAAGCCAGGTCTCCATCTTCTCCTTGGGAATATAAACTAGTACAAGTAGACACAGAATTCTCAATTTAGAAACAGAAAAGTTGCAAAAAAATCTGGTAAGAATAGCCATGATCATACGATAACTGACCAGTATTTGTGAACTAGCATTAAAATTATAAACTTATTCATGTTACATTGTGATATAGTGAATGGAGAAGAAAGGTTTTAAGTGAAACTAACTCCTGCAAAAGTTTCTCAAGGTCACATGAAAACGGCCAGGATTAAAAATCCAGTCTACCCGAGAGCATCCATCCACTCATCACTCATCCTCTCAGGACTGTGCCAGTCCCAACTGTGTGACAAGCACCGTAACGCTAAGGTTAAAACACGAGGACAAATGCTGCCACTAAGGGATACTCGTCTAATTAACACAGAACTGAATATGAAATCGCATGCGTATAAACAAAGAACTATTAGGAACAAACAAAGCTTACCAGTAATCCTGACCTTCACCTCTGCGGGAGCCGGGACAACGGGCCTAGGAAGACGGCACACACCTGTGCTACGATCTGAAGGGCGCAATGGACGGAGGTGAGGAGCAGAACAAGGCCCAATCCTCACCTTTCAGGAGAGAAAAGGAAGGGAGGGAGCACAGGATAGCATGTTGCCAGAAGAGGCAGGCGAGGGAGGCAAAACCCAAACCATGTGGTCGACATTAAGGGTTTTATCCTAGGTGCTCAGGAGAACACGACTTTTATTTTTCTCAAGAAGCCCTCTGGCAATGAGTAGTTAACAAACTACATCACACACAAGACAAGTGCAGTTGTCGAAGAAAGTGATGGCGGTAGCTCAGGTGAGGCGGGCAGCCGTAGAGACAGGGAGAAGGGGGCAGACCGCGAAGTGACTCCCAGGTTTACAGCACACGCAAAGCCATTTGGACAGAAGCGAAAACCACACAAGGAAAACAGGAGTTAAGGCAGCCGGGACAGACAACTCTTCCCAGACGTCGTGCTGTAAGTGCAAAAAGGGAAGTGAGGGGACGATAGCCTGGCAGACAGAGGGTCCAAAGGACACGGCCCTCTAGTCACACGGGCCTCTCGAACATGACTAAGTACGGCAGAACTGATCTGGTGAAAAGCAACAAGACGAGTACCTGAGAGAGGCCAGGGGACACGGAGGGTGCACGTTCCTTAGGAAGACAGAAGACGGAACCGAAACCCACACGAAGACACTGGCTTTAAATATGTAACAAGAGGAAAGAACACTGGAGAGGTACACAGGTTTTGAAATAAAGACCAGGGAGTTTCTACTTAAGAGGTTCTCTGTCTCTATCAAGCATGCTGTGAAGTCCCTGCTAGAAAGATGGGGATGGCAAAAGGGAGGATGGAAAGTTCTGAGGCACGAAGAAAACCTCGGAGCGGCGGAGGAATGATCAAGGTCCTGCCAAGTGCCGATGCCAGAAAGACTGTGACCTTGGTTTTCACCCGGCACCAGACCCTCATGCCATGCCATGACATTCGGGGCTCTGTCCTCTGGTGAAGGTTTTCCTGTCTCACACATGGAAGTCCTAGTTACTACAGCACCGAGCTCCCCAGAGACACGTGGTGCTAGCTCAGGGTTGACAGGATTGTTCTGCCTCTGGTGGGCTTGGTTTTCAAGAACAGGCCCACCAGGAAATCCAACCTTAGCCGTGTCTGACTAACAAGGAATTAATGGAAGAAGATTCATGTTGCACAGAATTATCACAGTCCTGGAAGTCAAGGCCCCAAATCTGGGCAGCGATCTAGAGAAATTCAAAAAACCCAGGCCTGACTGTGGCAGGTCAACTCCGGGCAAAGGCAGGGCTGGAGGCTTGTGCCCTTCTACCACTGGTTAGCACGACACACCAAGGACCGTGTGGTAGAGTCCGTGCGAGAGTTTAATAAAAGTGAGCCTCAAAAATATTAAAATGTGGTTAAATTCTATGTACATATTGGCAAATTTCTGCATTATATATGTACAGTCCTCCAACTGGTGATGATTTATCCGTTAATATTCATGTGCTATTTAGAATGTAAGAGAAACACTGCTGTCGGAGATCGCCCTTTACTCAAAAAGCGAGTCTGGGAATTCTTATTTTAAAAATACCACATGGCAAGGAACAAGGCAATGAGGGAGCTGGATTACCGGGAGCAGTTTCTATAAGTACATTTTTATGCTCATTCACACCCAAATTTAATAACAGTTGGGCTGTTTATAACCCTTGAGTGAGTTATTTTTAATTGATTCATTCAAAATGACTAAACAAAGCCACTTGACATCACTCACAAAACTTTCCCTAATTCCTTTAAAATCGTGACATTAGAGGTAATTTAACCTATAAAATGAGAATAAGCCTAAAAAAAGAAATGCCAAAGTAAAGGTCATTAATCTGGATATTGTGTAAATGGGGTTGTGGCCATAACTCGATTGTTATGACACGCTGACGTATTGTAAGTGATTGAAATTCCTGCTCTTAAAAGCATACTTCAAATTTCTTTCTGAACACTATAAAATCAAATAAATTATAAATAACACTTGGACTGTATATAGCCCTTGAATTATAACAAAATAAAAATGCGTACCAAATTTCATCTTTTTTTGTGACACAGATATCTACAGCCGATAACATATTTATTGACAGAGCCGAAACCAACATTTCTTAAAAATTAATCATTAATTAAGCCTTCAGATAAAGTGATTTACTCAGTCTTTCCATAATTTCCTGACTTTTCTTACAAAAGGCCTAACTCCATCATCCCCAACAAACACAACTATGGCAAGTAGGTACCCGATCCACACAGACCACAACTGTCCCTGTCCTGCCGTTTGGCTAAGGAAAAGCTTAGTATTGTCCTGTCAAAAAACAAATACTTACTACGCCTGAAATATGTAAAACAGTAATGACATTTACCATCTTTAACTACCATCCTAAATCAATAACAAAACAGACTTCAAAAATAAAAACCAAAGTCTCTTAATTTTTAAATATTAGACAAAAACAGAAACAAAGTGCAAATCATTTTCCTTGCTACCCAAGAAACAGGCAAATTTCTGAAAATTTACAACAAATTATCTATCAAGAAACATCAGGAAGTCAACAGCCACTGCCTCTCACCCACATCCATCACATCTCTCGTCTGCTCTGCGCAGAGGAGGGAAGGCCTGCGCCCAGCCAAGGAAGGGAACCATGGTCAGGGAAAACGGTCCCATGTCCAATAGGGAGCAGTCAGGACAGTCTTGAACCATGACGGTGCAGAGCAGCAGAAGCGATCTCATGCCCGGAGAAGGTCCCCTTCAGGTGATTCTTGGCAATCCAGATCTGGCCAGCGAGAAGGCAGCCGCCTGTGTTGGCAGTGGCTTAGAAGGGCAGCGTCTTACCTGATTTCCAAGAAGAAAGCACGGCTACACTCCGCAGGCGTATCTTTCGTCCCTTGGCCTCCTTCCCTAATTCTTGCCTAAAACAGGAAATCGATGCCTCAACTATGAGGCCAAAGCAAGCTTAAGGACAGAAATTAACACACTGAGAAAGAAAAAGCAGGAACACAGCAAGAGCCGGGTTCTTGATGGCACTGGGGACTCGGCCCTGAAGCAAGTGCCTGTCAATGGTTAAGATAAAAACACTCAGGAAAGACTTGGGAGTTTCAAACTGTCCGGAACACAAAACATTTGTAAGCGGTGAACCATTCAAAAAGGACAGTAAGTAAAAGCATGCCTTATACAAAGAAAAACTACACGATACCAAACACCCATCGCACAAGCAAGGCAACTTAGGAAGTAGACCAGATCTCATGCAATATGTTCGGGGGAAAAAATGCAGAAGTTAAAAAAAAAAGAACAAAAAAGTTACAGAATAAAAACACAATACTTAGAGATGGACAGTGTCCCAACTCAACTGTAATATGAGCAGTTTTGCACATGTATGTGTGTATGATTTGGTATATTCATTCCACAAATTTACATGGAAGTAAAAAAAGACAATCAAAAGATAATGAACAAGCAAATCCTGAAGAACAAATTTAGAGATTTTCACTGACAAGTATAAAGACTGCATAGCTACAGTGATTAACACGGTGTAAAAATAATCTGTAGACAAGAGACCAATAAAACAGCTAGAATAAACAGAAAGCATCCTCCACACAAAGGCACTTGATTTATGCCAAATGTGACATTGCACTGCTCTGGAGAAGGATGATCACATTAATAATGATGCCATGTCTAATCAACATCTACGTGGAAAAAAAATATCTTGGCCTCTAACTCATACCAAACAGAAACCAATTCTAGGGAGACTCTAGGCCTTTCACCTACTGTCCTATTTTTCACAACTGTGAAAGGTTCTCTGCCAAAAAAAAAGAAGAAGAAAGAGAAAAAGAAAGAAAAGAAGGACCCTGGAAACAACACATTAGAACATAAAGCAACAGAAAGCTGGAAGATTAACTGAGGAAATCTTCTATAAAACAGAAAAAGAAGAAAAACTGAATAGGAGACAAGACAAACTGAAGATAAATCCAAGAGATTTAGCTTCCAAATACAAGGAATCCATTTATTCATTCATGCAATATTTAGTGTATAAATTCCTACTCTGTAGAGACACTGTTTGAGATAAACAGTGAAAAGACATAAAGTCCTTCTATCTTTGAAGCTTATATTCTAGTAGTTTCAAAAGAAAAAAACTGAAAAGAAACAAACATGGAGGAGAAAAATTACATATTTTCCAAAAACATAAAAAAAAACCAGTTTGCCGAGGAAAGAGTCCACCAAGATCCAGCCCATGGCCCCATCAGCGCCTATCAATGCGCAATCCAAGCCATCAAAGAGTGCCCAACGTTATGCAGATGAGGAAAAGCCACGTGCAAAACACAGAAGTCACCGTGTCCTTCCGCTTCTTAAGGCAGTCACTGGGGCCATGAAGCCATGGGCAACGCTTTGAAAATACTGGAGAAAAACAAATTTCAACCGAAGACTGTAAACCTAGCGGTGTGAGAGTGAAATAAAGGTGTGTTCAAAGATCCGAAGTATAGCTGGGCGTGGTGGCAAATAGCCCTGCACGCAGGGGCCTCAAGGAGAACTGTCAAGAGTACGCGGCCAGGCTGAGCTCCGAAGTGAGCTCAGGACCAGCCTGCACTACAGAACAAGACCAAACAACATAAAGACAAATAAATAACAACAACAACAAAAAGAAAAAACATACACACACAGAAGAAGAGGAAGAAGATCACGACTATCTCCAGAAACTCCCATGAGGTGCGAGAGAGGAGAGAGGATGCCACAAAATCCGGGAATTAGAGACAACACAGGAGAACGGTACAAGAGACAGGTGAGGCGCCGACGACCTGGCAGTCACCAGGCCCAGTCAACAGGCAGGGAGGGAAGCGCTTGACTCTTGGGGAAGATCTTCAAGAAAGAAAGAAAAGCAAAGGTAATCACCAGCCAGCTGACACGTATGGCCACATTAAGATACATTTCATAGAGCTTAGGCATAAACTAATCACAGGAATGTTGTGGTTTAGATCTCGAGTATTCTCCAAAACTCTCCTGAACCTGTGGACCCTGTGTACTACGGGGAGGCGGGGCCTGTCTGGAAGGGGCAGGCGCTTGGGGCTTGACCTGGAGGTGGGCGTGCTGGTTCCGCCTTTCCCCTGAGACTTGGCTTCCTGTTTCCAATGCCCTAAGGAGCTGCCTCCACCTCCACCACATGCTTCTCTCCCCACGGGCAGACTGTGACCTTCTGAAACTGTGAGCCAAAATAAACTTTTCCTCCCCATAAAATGTGTGCGTGTCGGGTACTGAATCACAGCAACATAAAAGTAACTAAGACAAGGTAATTAGAAACCAAGCAAAACTAAAACCTGTGAAGAAAGGTTTACCCTTCAAGTGCACTCAGAGCTGGGGCCAGCTCCGAGCAGTAATTAACACGAAGTCATAAAGACGTAAGTACCGAGCTGTGATTCAACCTAAGCTTTGAGACTGGGAGACCAAGGTGAAAGACCCAAGCTGAACAGGCTTCAGGACGGGTTTCAGAGTTACTCTAAAAGTCACTGGATCTAAGCCTCAGCTTCCTCAGGTTGCAAAACAGTGGAAAAAAAATGCCCAAGGCCAGGATAGCCTTGGGGCCCTTGGTTACCTAGTGACAGCCAATCAGAAAGGGAACGAATCTGGCCTTCCTGGGCCTGGGGCAAAGAGTAAACAAACCTGGCATGCCTGGGCCTGGGCAGAGTCAAGAGATCATAAATAGTTGCCCAGTGACAACTGACCAACCACTCGCGGCCCCTTTCAACCCTACCCAGGCCACTGAAACACCACACTCAGTTCGGTTACATCCAAAAGCCTCCTAAAAGGTCATGATTGGGTTACAACAAGAGTTACGGCCACTCTGCCTCTCTAAGGGGTCAGCATCGCCATCATAAAAAACCGCGCACTTACGATTGGTTCTACACAAATGATAATGTACCTGTGCCCCATCTCCTGAGACCACCCCTGTCCCTACCCCATAAAACCCCTGCTCATCCTTTGTTCTGGGATCTATGCACAGATCCGCTGCGTTGGTGACGTCGGAGAGTCCGAGCTCAAGCCCGAATAAAGACTCCTTGTTCCTGCAGGCGTGACTGGTTCTCTGATTACTTGGGGCTCCCCGAAATCTGGGCATAGCAAAGGGAGGCAACGTTCATGACACTGAGGACAGGCACAGGAGTCAGTCTGGTGCTAAATCTACATCCCGCAAATAGACCTCTGAAGGGTGGAAACAGGCCAACAGGTTAGGGATGCCAAGCCCGGAGGCAAACATAGAAGCCGGGGGACCTAGGAGCCCCACCTGTGGAAAGCAGCCGAGGCCTGCTGCTTCCTGACCGCCACACCAGCAGAGGTGGCAGCCGCGGCAGATTCATTCCTCCCCTGAACAAAGCAGGAACCTGGCGGTGATAGTCAGGTGAGCACATCAGCACAGGGAGGGGATCAACCAGCAGCCAGACGGAGCGCTCTCCTCCCTCCCGCGTGGCCACCAGGCACAGGTGGAGGGAGGACTCTCCGCACCTTCCTGAGGCATCCACGGCGGGCAGGGGGTGGCACAGAAGAAGGTGAGCAAATGGGGCCAGGAGAGCGGGACAAAGGGTCTGAAAGTTTAAGTTTCCTGAGGTCAGTGTGGTTAGCGCAGTGACTCAGACTCAGAAGGTTAAATATCGCACGGTCTCTCCAATATGAGAAACCGGGAGTAGAATCCAATCATAGAGTTAAACATGAGCGATACTGGGAGTCAAAGGGGCGGGGGGATAGAGGGGATGGGAATGTGACGTTGACGTGATATATATACGCACAGAGTTCTCAGGTTTAATGTTCCACTGTGTATCACACATACATATGAATAAAAAGCAGGGGGGAAATTAAAGTCTCACTGAAATCATCAAGAAAAGTGGACTAGACTCTGAGTGGTACGCCTAAGTAGAACAACAGCCAGCTAAAAGGCTTAGGTGGGACCAAGGCTTTCCTGATATGCCAGCCAAGATATCCAAAATATATTCTTAAAACATCGCACACCACGCCAAAGCACAGGAAAATCACCACGCAGACTGAGGAGAAACTACCAACTGAAGCCGACACCCAAGGTACGTATGTGAGAATTACCCGAGAATCTTAAAGAAACCATCATAAAAAATGTGTCAACAAATAATTACATATTCTCATAGAACCAAGTAAGAAAAAAACCCACAAGATTAAATATCATGCAGTGTCTCCCATGCGAAAAACCTAAAATATAAACAAATGAGAAGCAGGAACTGGAAAGTAGATTCATGTGGACGCAGATTCATGGGAAGGGTGAGGTAGGAGAGGGAGGAGGAGAGAGGGGAAACGTGGGATTGAAATGATCATAACGTGTAACGCCACACACCACATGTCCCAAATGGACACCACCGTGCTGCGTAGCAAACAGAATAATTAAAGAATTTTAGGCCAGTTATTTAAAAGGCAGAGAAACCTATGCTACAAAAAAAAGAAAAGCGCACATCTTAGCAAATAACTAGAAATTATTTTTAAAAGCATAAAAGTGACAAAAATAGAAAAATACGATACCAATAAAATGTTTTAGAACTCCACTGAAAGAGCTGAAGAGGGAACAGGGAGGCGAGGCCGGGAAAGCTAAGGGCAGAACGACTACAGGACCGTCCGTAAGAGCAGCAGAGAGAGAAAGGCCGCGGAAAGAGGCAGGCGAGCCTCACCACGGCAACAGGCGTGTACGCCTCTGTCACTGGAGTGCCAAAAGGGGCGGGCAAAGAATGCTTAGGAAAATGACGGGTAAACTGCTCCTCAACACAGCAAGACGTAAAATTAACCAAGAAGCTAAGCAAAATTCAAACAGAACAAACTCCAAAGAAATCCACACCAAGACAAAATAATGGAAACCAGGAAAAAAAAAAAAACACACTCAGTTCAATGAGGAAAAACGCCACCTTATCAGGGAAATAACAACTCAAATAATGGCAGATTTCTCCGCAGAAATCACGGAGGCCAGAAGGTTGTTGACACATTTCTAAAGTACTGATAGAAAAAGAACTGTCAGCCACGAGCCTTCTAGCAACTAAATTGCCCTTCAGGAATAAACAAAATAAAAGCAGAGACCGAGAAAACCAAAGAGAATCTGTGACTGGCAACTTTTTCTCAAAGTATGTCAATTTTTCTCCCAATTAACTCATTGATCTATTATGATTCCTATAAAATCGTAGAGAAACGTACAGATATATGTTCACAGCAGCTTTGTTGACAACCAAACACTTGAAATACGGGGATGCCCTCTGATGAACAAAGGGCTAAATAAACCACGGTGTGTCCGAGATGGGACACTCCTCAGCCAAGAGAGGGAAGGACTGACCAGTACAACTTCCACTGAAAATTACGCCCATTTTAAAAAGCACATCTTGAAACGCTATGTACTGTAACATTGTAGATGCCGTAATCACAGAAACAAGAGATCAGTCAGTGCCACGGACCCGCGGCTCGGCTGCGGTTCGTCTGCAGGTCGGGGACAGGGCCCCTCGTGCACGGGGCAGTTCTGCAGCTAGAGGGAAACACGGACCAGCACCACCATGACGCGGCAGGGCAAACGCACCCAGGCAAACGCCCACAGACGGATGCGGCTGAGGGAAACACCAAAAATCTTGATACGTTTATTTACAGAAGGTCATCAAAAGAAAACAAATTAAAGGAAAGCCAAAAGATAGTATTAAAATGAACCATACCACGGAAGCTCTAGGGGACTAGGGGTTCTACCTCCGGATGACACAGCACTTTCCTCATCAGGAGGGACAAGGCCCAGCTCCGATGCCCCGGCACCACATAATGCGTACAGCAGCGATCACCTGTGATGTCAGAACTTGGGAGGCTGAGGCAGGAGGACTGCTGAGTGTTCAAAGCCAACAGCCTGGGCTACACAGCGAGTTCAGGACCAGCTTGGACTACAGTGTGAGACCCTGTCTCCAAAATAAGGAGATTCCAGGAGCTGCCTGAGTAGATTTCTGGATCTAGCTATACTGGTTTTATTTGGGGATCTGGGTTTTTCGCAAGTGGTGTCCTTATTGTGTGGTACTTCAAATTTTTTCAAGAATACAAAAACCAGCAGGCAGTCATGCTTAAGTCCAGGGTTATGTAAGAAGTAGAAACACAGGTGTTAACACACAGTGGGTAAACGATTAGCACTGCAATAAAGTGATAAAGTTCTAAGCATACGCAACTTCACAAAACCTACAATTCATAATTTCTTTCGCTTTTTCTTTTCCTATACCACAGCAAAACCAGGTAATTATAGCTAAACCAAGTAATGAAGCTGTTTACCTTACAGACCTGGGTGAATCCAGTAAACATTTAATCCAACTGTGCCTGAATCATACTTCTAGGAGAAATGGAAAATATAATATTGGCTCTCAGTTTCATTAAGAAATTTTGCCCAAGCCGGGTGTAGAGACAGAAGCCTATAACCCCAGCCCCGTGGGAGAAGCTTCCACAGAAGCCTCACAAATTCAAACCCTGACTGAGCAACTTAATGAGGCCCTGTCTGAAAATACACAAAGGGCGAGGGATGCCGGCGCGTGCAAAGGCCCTGGTGGTACTTTCCAAGTGTAAGCCTGTAACCCAGGTGCCGCCCCACACTGGTTGTAGGCCCAACGGTACAGCCAGCCTCATCTTCTAAACCACCAACGAGCAAAGGGGAGAGCAGGCCCCCGCGTCAGGATCAGGATCGCCCGGGCCGGGCAAACACCCCTGTTCCCGGGCTTCCCCACTGCTGCTGGCTGCCATCCGCGTCTCACACCCGCAGCAGCAAAGGATTTTAAAATCAGCAGTGCCCTCCCGGCAGCACTGGAGCAGTAAACGTTTCATTAACGCGTTTTCACAAGTCTCTCCTATTCCCAATGTAGCAACTGTGAAGTTCGCTTTGGTCCAGAGATGTTTACGCTACAAATTCCCTTATGATTTAAAAGTGAATGCCCAGATCCCTGGCACCAACGTCAGGGACAGCACGCGGCACCTGTTGGCCTCTTCAGAGGGAGAGAGAAGCAGCGGGGGCTCAGGAAGGCCACCAATGCAGCCAGCATCTGAGGACGGGGACTTGGGGCTGCACCCTAGAGTCCAAGGCCGCAACCATTCCACCCACCAGACGCCGCGATGTCCTTTCCACGGGAAAGCCGCCTGGACAAACACGCGAAAGGTGCCGACCAGGCCAGAGGCAAGCGTGTTTATAAGTTACTTACTCTAATTATAAAACTCAGCCCTTGAAAATTTCACACAATTTAACTCTATGAGCAGTTTGCTGCTGTTTCTTGTTTAAAATTACCAGTTTACCCACTTTAGGCAGTTTAAACAAGTGAGTTTTTTGTTTTTTGGTTTTTTAACCTACAAAGGGGTCACGGTGCAGGAACTCCTCAGCAGAGAGGCTGGGCTCCACACTCCGGCCCACGCGGGGCCTCCGACGGCCCCGGCTGGCCGCCGGCCCTGCGCAGGCCTTAGTGGAGACGGAAAAGCACGCGAGGATGCGCGCGAAAGAAAAGACACGCGGGCTCGGCAGAGCGGAAGCCCCGCAGCCCACGGCGCTGCGTAACTTCGCACGAGGACTGTTAATCAAACACTTACTGTAGCCTAAATTTCAGTAAATCGCTCACTCCCATGAACCGCAAACCCTCGTCCCGCCCCCGCCTCCCGAGGCGCCCCGGACTGCGCTGGGTGCCGCCGCCCCGAGACCTCGCGTGTCCCCCGCGTGTTGCCTCGCTCCACTCAGGGCGGTGTTGCCCACGCACTCCTCCAGCCGCTGCCCAGGGTGCCCGCCCACGGGCACAGCGCCCCAGGGCGCGCGGTCTCCTGTCCCCATGCGCGCGCGCACACTCACCTGTTTCCTCCTGCCCACGCGGGTCTCCATCCACCCGTTCCCCTCGGGAACTCGCTCTCGCCCGAGGACCTCTGCTTCCGTCCTGCACGGGGCCCCTGCGGCTCCACAAAGCGGCTCCCTGCTCAGCCCCGCGCGGACCCCGCACACACCCCAGCCCCGCCATGCTTACGACTTCTCAATTTCCAACCGTCACAGGCTGCAGGGCTGGAAACGGCGACCCCGAAGCAGGGTGCAGGCCCGCGCGGCCCACATCCACTCTTCCCTGATCTCGCTAATGACACTCACGAGTGCACTCGCCCGGCGTCACCACAGACCCTCCCCTCCTCGGGACCCAAGTGTGCACAACGCCACTTCCTACAGTCCTCCTCCCGCGAGCGGGCTTCACCCACCCAAAGCGCTTTCGCCTGGCCGGCCACGCTGCCGTCCTGCCCGCCCGAGGACCCACCGGCGCCTCAGAGCTCTGGCGGAGTGGAGGGGACCGCGCCTGTGTCACGCGCCCCCTCAGGGTCAACTCGGGATCCTCAGCCAGTCCCTTCCCACCTCCCTGCGAGCCCCACGCTGACCAACGCGCCCACACGTGGCCCACCGCCCGCTCCGGCGCCCTGACCTCCACCCCAGCAGCACAGCCAGCGCCGCCGGGCGGCGGCGCCTGGTCCCACTGGACTCACCCATCCGCCCGTGCGACAGCGTGAAACTGCCCCCTCCGACCTCCTCACCCCACGCGCCTGGCCAGCTCTGAGGTTATCACCAGAAGCCGCGTCCACAGGCTCGCCAGCGGGGACCCCATCAGCCACCCACACCCCGGCCTCAGGGGAAGCCCACAGGGAACCCATCACAGGGTGAATAGCTGCTGGATGAAAGAATGGACGCGCCCAACAGCAGCAGGAGCAGCCTCCGCTGCACGGTGCCCTTTGTGTTCAAAGGCTGGATATCCTCTGGCGACACCGTTCACTGTGACGGCATTTCCCTGCTCTACCTGTTCACCAGACACAGCGTCCAACGGCCGGACACCAGCTCATTCCCAGGGAACGGGCATACCGTGTTTGCTCACGTCCGTCCCGGCGGATCATCCAGCTGCGGAGAGAAGCATTCTTTACGCTCTAAAAATCCACTTCTAACCACGGGGCACCTGACCTCACCACGATGCCCTCCCTATACGACCAACTTCCCTCAAATGTGTAACCGATCCAGTTCTTCTAGCCACCTTCTCCCCGCGCGTACCGGCGCGGCTCTGCCTCTCTGCCGCCTGTGTGATGGCAGATAAACCCAATCAATGGGCCCCAAGATGCTGATCTGGAAAGCTTGATGCGGGGTCACCAAGACCAAGGACTTATTTCCACAACCACTGCAAGTAAGAAACACTTGAATTTGATCTTTTCGGTGCAGAACACACTTATAAAGAGCCCAAAATAAAACTGCAAAGTTGGCAGTTCATTCCACAGCCATCCACAGGGAGAGCTCTGGGGCACTCCCGGGGCCACGGCACAGCACCCAGCCGGACTCACAGAGCTGCTCCTACACAGCGGGGACTGCGCAGGAGGGAGGCCTGACTCCTCTGGCGCCCAGAGGAGGGACGCGGATGCACTACTTTTCTCAGATTTCACAAATGCCTTTCCGCACAGTGCTTGTAGGTGACTGCTTCTGTCAAAGACCGTGGATCCCCCAAGTTTCCCCTCTTTACACAGTGTCTAAAAATTGTTAAGTATACCCTGATTGGCGGATTTGTTCACAGCAATAATCCTTCCTGGACTTGCAATTTTAGTAAGCAACAATAAAGAGTATCAGGTAGCATTTGACATTTTGAGCGAAGAGAGATAACCTTTCGAATTACTAAATCCTGCTTTTAAAAAGTCATTACCTTCCTGAAAATGGGTTAAGCTGTAGGAGAAATGTTATCATTTAAATATTTTTTTTAAATACTGATGGCATTTAGATTCAGAGAGGACAGGCTGCTCTACGCACTAAACGGCATCAGCATTATAAATGGACAGGTATCTAGAAAAATGAAACGCCCAGCTTCTACCTCTTAGCCACTCACAGAAATAAATTCTGAGGGAATTTAAAATAACCCTATACAATATAAGTCAGAAACATCTGGCATGAGTGAATTTAGAGGAATATTTTTACAAAAGTTAATAAGATGGTAAACCTACCTGATAAAGATTAAAAATCTGATTACATATATTTTTGTCTACTCTATAGCAGCAATAAATACCCTACAACCACTAAAAGAAGTTACAGATTAGGAGAATATCTCCCAAATAATCATCCCAGTTGCTGCTAATATAACAAGTGGACATATAATACACAGAGGGAATTCACAGAAGACAAACCTGGTACGGTTAATACACATGAGAGTATGTTCAGGGGCTCCGTGATTAAAACACGTGCCGAGGAAGCAGGAGGCACTGGGTTCAATCCCTCAGCACCCCAAAATAGCTGGTCATGGCAGCACACGCCAGTAATCCCAGCAACTGGAAGGCAGAGGCAGGAGGACTGCCATGAATTCAGGATCAGCCTAGATTACAGAGGAAGACCTTGTCTCAAAAAGAGAAAAAGATACTCAACTGCACAGTTCTATAAGCACAACTTAGGTCAACGAGATGGCATTTTCCATCCACCACCTAACATACAGTATAGAAGGACTGCAACTAGTGCTGTTAGACATGTAGAAAAGCGAATAATTTACATGACACGTTTAGGAATGTGAACTGCTGTAACATTTGGGAAAGAAATCCCATAATATCCACACAAAATTAAATACACATTTCCTTTGACCTAGTGGTTCCGGGATCAGAAATCTACCTTTTAGAAACAAAAGCACCGCTATGGAAGACGTAAGTAAGGATGTCTGCCACCTCACTGAAAAGGCAAGTAACAGAAAATCTCTCAGAAAACACTAGAAAGTCCATCAACAAGGAATAGCTAAATAAGTTCTTATATTTCAGAACATACTAGAGTAATTTTAAATGACACTGCTCTTCATCGATTGTCCTGGAAGAACGAGGAGCCGGCCAGGCACAGGGGACAGTCCCCTCTGTGAGGCAGGCGATAGCAAAGTCCAGCGTGTGTGTGTTGCACACGTGTGCACGTATTTGTCTGAGAATACGCACAGGGTTTGAAAAGACGCTGTGAAAGAGAAGGGACAGAGCGCAACAGGCTGCTGGGGAAAAAGATGGTTTTTGCTTCATTATATTGTTTCAACTGCCACTATTCAAGTTTTTAGTTTAGTAATTAAAGAAAATGTTGAGGACAAAAATGCTGCTCCGTGTAATATAAATTAATGTATAATGTTTAAAATATTAAGGTAGGTATAAGCAATGCTGACTTATAAACCTGTTAAAATGAAATGGGTTCTGAATCCTCAGAGACTTTAATAAGTGATCAAGTCCAGAGCTCCATAATCTGTCCTCAGCACAAAAATACGAACCTAAACCCCAACGTGCCCACAGGCTCACTTGACATTCCAGACCGTTTCATTAAATCTCCCTTCACGAAACCCACGTAGCCTTCCTTCAGTCTCCTTCTCAAACAGTATTCTATGACCTGTAGCTAAAACCATGAGCCAGGTAACTGCAAAGTCTGAGAAAGACCCTGTAAAGGACACATGACACAGCAGTGATCACCTCCCGAGCAAACCCACTGGCTGCACGGTGCAATACCCACAGTCGCCTGAAACTAAACCGCACCCTGGGACATCAAACCAAACTTCACGCGGTTCCACTGATTTTATGTTATTATCTTCTTAGGGATTCAATTCAAATATAATCTCATTTGAAAACAAGTACTGTTTAAAAACATTATTAATTTGGTCTACAAATGCTATTTGATAATACGTTATGAAGAGTCTAGTAGAGGAAATTAAATTAAATGCAGACACTTAGATTCAACTGTTAAATTCAACTGATCTCAAGCTTAAAAGGTAAGTTTGTTTTTATTCACATCATCCTTTAAGATTCTATCTTAACCATTAGTCAAAGCATAAATTAGAAATTTTAAGCCCTGTTGGGTGGGAAGGGCTGGTGAAAAATTTGCCAGCTCTAGGAAATTATTCAATCTCCCGAGAATTTATGTAAAAGGCAAAGTACAAATATTCAAGACTAAGACATGTCTTGGTTCATACCACAACTCAAGCATTTCTTAACTTTGTAATTAAGCTATACACTTCCATCAGCCTCAAATTCTTAATCCACAAAATGAAGATAATTCAACTTCACATGTAGATCTTTGCAAAGACTGGAGATAGGCCACAGTATGCCAAGCAGTGACTTACAGTAATCGGTATGATATTATAATTAACAAATTTAAGATCTGCACCGAGACTACTGAAACTTACCAACACAAAACCAAGCACAGACAAAAGAACACAATACAAGAACAAGTCAAACGGCCAGACGCGACTTTTCTTCTAAAAAGAAATATTACGAGGAACTACTTCTGACTTCACGGCCCATGAAGGAAGCACACTTCTGCTAAGTGCGGCAGGCTAAGACCTCTAGACATTACACATAAAACAGAGATTATTTTTTAAAAGTCTGCAAAGTATAGAGACGTGTCAGACTAGCTCGGAACCTCGGGACCCGAAGAACGCCGGGACGCCTCGATTCCTGTGCTTCCTCTCAGCCTCACCCCAGAACGGACGCTGGAGAAACCGACAACCCAGACAACCCAGCAGGAGTAGGACCCCCCCCACACACACACCGCTGCCGCCAAAAAACCCCTGGAAAAACCTGCCTAAAAGACCGAGAGAGGGTCATTCCATCAAGACAGAAAAAGTTCAGACAGTAACCGTTCCACTCCAGGCAGACAGAAATCAGGACCACGTCCTGTTAGCCAAGGCCGAGTGGACATCTCGACTCCGTCCTGCCCTGCTTACTGACTTCTGCCTTGTCCATGCCGCTGGGCGGCACCAGGAAGACAGAGCGGTGCTGGGACCCTCAGCGCCAGCTGCATCACGCGCCAGCCTCCCCTGGCAATGTCAGTGGAAGAGCGCGGGTGGAGCCCCTGGGCGCCCCTCCCTCCCAGGGGCACCAGGCACCCTCCCCCTCCATGCCAAGGCGCATCTGAGGGGGCTTTCACCCTCCAGGCCGGTCATGAGGCCTCGCCCTGTGACGCGTGCCAGCTGAGGAGCAACAAGGCCAAGAGAAAACAGAACCGGCGACGAATCACACACACGGGTAAACACAATGGCGCCTCTGGAGCTTCCCAAACGACGCGCCAAGGCTGAGGAAAGCCTAGGGGCATCTTTCAGGGTGGCTCGCCCGCCAGATGTGCAGGAGAAACATTTAAGACGAACATAAATAGAGGGGGGGCTTCTAAGCAAGGTGGCTAGGACTCCACCGCTACCTGAGTGCCCCGATGCTGCGGGGATGACAGTTCCACGGGCCGCTCCCGCTGGGCAACCGGGAGGGGAACACGGGAGCTTCTTGGCACTGCCTTGGCAACTTCCTGTCCTTCTACAATCACGTGAAAAGAAAAACTCAGAAGATGTTTCCCAACCTCAGTGAGTGAGCCACTAAGCCAACTCATGCCTGAAGTGTTCAGGAGGAAGAAAGCACAGCTTGCTTCATCGGTCATTTACTTACTGATGGCAGTCCTGACAACGCACCCAGGGCCTTCGCACTGAGCTATACTCCACGCGCATTTTTTTTCTAACTGTGATACGTGGTCTCCCTACGTCACTAGGTTGCTCAGACTGAGCCTGACCTCATAATCCTCCTGCCTCGGTCTCCCAGTGTTGAAACCACGGGCTAGTGTCACCAGGCCTGGCTCCATTCCCCACTAAATCTTAACCCAATTTGACCTGACCACACTGAAAGTCAGTCAGGTCTATGGTCCCAATACCTGCTATCCCATTTTCAGATGTTGGGCCCATTTCGTGCTGGACCATTTCTGTAGACATATAAGATTATATCCAAACACATAAATTTCATCAGCTTATATCAAATGTTACCAAAACTTTGAATTCTTAACGAAGTCAATAATTTCAATGTAAGTATAACTTGTTGATTTTTAGCATAACTGTTTTTCAGAGAAATGTACTTCATAAGACATATTCAAGTCATAATGTAATTTTTTACAAAGCTAAAATATATACAACTACCCTGTATCTCAAAGCACTTACAAATATTCAGACTAATCCCAATGATACTTTGTTTTACATATTTTTAACTCACCTCCTGGGACATTTCAAAGTAGTTTATAAGTAGAAAATGCAGCTTCATTACTTTATTTTCTCCATATTAATAACAGGCACACCCACATTCCTGGCTTGCTTTCACTCACACTGACCACCCATATTATTTCTAGATAATGTTAACGAGTACTTTCGGCTTGTTCTATAGTATCTGTATATTAACAAGGATATTCCACACGGAGGTACAGGCACTCTGGAGGTCATCCCACCTCTAGAGGGTTTTGTACAAACAGGAAATGCTCTTTAGATAAGGAAATCCCCTCCAATCAAGCGGCACACGGGCCTACCAAAAATGAAAACTCAATGGAGGCTACAACGATCTAACAACTGTGTGTGGAGTAGAAAAAAACACATGGCTGGGGAGGAAAATTAGTAACGAGCAGCGACAGAGTGTCCAGTTCTGGGCGGCCACTTTGAATAACTCCAATTATCTTGTATAAGGTTCTGAGGAATAAACAATTAAATAAAAAGAATCTTCCTCCTTTTACTACCAGACTTTATCGTGAGTTCATCCACTTATGACGTCCATGTAGCACACCTAGGCGCAGAGCCTACCAAAGAGAAAGGGGTGGGAATGTGGAAAAACCTGTTAAGAGAAAGAATATCAAAGCCAGCCTGAGGACGCTGAGTTGGAACTGCCTGGCAGTCATCCACACGGACACGTGAAGCAGGTAACACCAGCTAGCAGGTGACAAATCTGCCAGACCGGTGGGGGCGGGGGGGGGGGCGCTACCACAGGAGGAAGCGAGGCACTGGGGGCTCACTCAGGAGGAGCCGCCACCTCGCTCCTGTGACCAGGGGCACAGCTCAACTTGCCCTTCCAGGGGAAGCACGCTCGGAGCGAGGGAGCCATCCCGAGGGGAATAGTTTTCTGGCAAAGGGTGAGAGAGGGGCTGGCAGCGGGGAGGATGCACCAGGGGGTCTCCTGACCCTTCTGCTCCTTGCCAGCCTGCCACGCTCACCGCCAAGACGCCTGTAACCGCTCCCGAAGGGCCCAAGCCCATATCTAGTTGGGCACCCTTCAATGCTTGCCAAGGGCAGCCAGGGAGAATTTGATCAAACAGAAATCTGATCGTGTCACCTCCTTCCATTAACCTCTCCGGACACCTCACAGCTGGCTCCAGAGCCCTCTGAGACCCAGAAGCCTCCTCCCCTGCCCCAGCCTCACTGGCCTCCTCACCGGCCTCCCCCAGCCGCACAAGCCCACCGCCTTCCCAGCCACGACAGGGACTCAGCATCCCCCGTACACATGCTTCGCTCCTGTTCACCTGGTCACCTTCCCGTCTCAATCTGGCTCCACACTGTGGTTCCAGCCCTGGCTTTGGTGCCGGCTCCACAGGAAGAAACAGGGCGGGCTCAAACCGCTTCTGGGTACATGTTCGCCCGAGATGGCCTCCACTTACCCCTGATGCGCACCAGCCCTCTGAACAGCAATTCTTTTACGTCATAATCTATGGTGCATCAGACGACGGCAGTGAACAATGTTTCTGTGTGATTAAACCATTTCTGTCAGCAGGATTCTGTACCTGAGTCTTCCAGTCACTTGCAGATCAGGTTCTGCTCAGCTTTAACTGGACTTGAAATGATTTGTTTGTACTTCACAGTAGAATTTCCAGTGATAATGTCATGTCTAGTCACCAAACAACAAATCTTCAATGAAGAATCCAACAATAAAGGACATTATGCTTACTGACCACCAGATAAAAAGATGTACTCCCTTCAAGGACACTGGGAGCAGAGTTTAACACGGTCCCGTTCCCCTGGCAATTCAGGAGGAAGACTCAGCAGAGACCCAGCTGGAAGCAAGACTTGGGGCGCCGCGCATTCGGGTCAGCTGCGCGGGGAACGCTGGGGCCTGGTACTCAGCGTGCAGGATGCACTTGGTGACTCGGCATCATCTCCTTCATTAATAAGCAGTTAGTGACAAAATCAGATCATGTCATCTGTGCAGTGAATGGCAAGGTGGGAAATACTCGGGGTACACAAATTTTCTCAGCACGGACAGCATCTGTCAACTGTTTTGGTTAATTACTCCTGAATTTGGATTTTAGCCTTCAACTGTTTCAAACTGTAATATATTTGACAGAAACGGTTCTCGTGTTACCGTTGTATCTGTTGAGGATTTGTGTCTTATTCTGACTCTAAAATTGTCAGAAATAAGTACTACCAGCTCTCACAACGACAAAGTGCATTCTGCACCTAAACTGTTGGCTGGTAGAATACGACCCACCCCATGACTTAACTCTGTTGTCAATACTGAATACACTCGGGGTTGCCATGGAGGACAAAAAATGTTTTGAACTATCTTAATTACACGTTACACAACCCCAAATGTTCCCTTTAATTCGTGACTCGTTCGGATGAGCTGATCTAGACAGGGTCCTTGTGTGGCTTTGTGTGGGCCACATGCGTCCTTACCCGCACCCCATCTGTACAGCATCTGGAGTGTTCGAGGGCAGGCTTCGAGGAAGAAATTACATTTGAAGTGAAAGGGACGCCAGGCTCGGGTGAAAAGATGAAAAAAACTAAGCGGGAATGGGAAAGATAAGACCGGGCGAGCAGGACAAATAGGTCACAGAGAGCAAACCGGAAGTACTTCACTGAGCACGGTTTGGATTTTCACAGGTCCTCAGTGGTAACAAGAACATACAAACGAAAGATAAAGAGTAGAGGGAAAAAATACCGCTCTAAAAACACAAATGCACTAACTGCACCAAACGGTGACAGGCACTCATCCTTAATCTGCCCGTATTTCTACTACAAAGCTCCAGACTCTTAAAGAAAACTTGGGTGAATCCCCACAATTACACAGTCAGCAAGTAGCAAAGCAGAACTCTGGAACCAGACAAGGTGACTTCATACATTATCCTAAGTACAAAATCTAATTACAGGCCTAGTCGGGTCTAGTGCACAAGGTCGTAATCCCAGCACGCTGGGAGGCTGAGGCAGAGGACTGCAACAACAAGCCCAGCCTGGGCAGTCGTGCAGCTCTGTGAGATCATGTCTTAAAATCAAAACAACAACAATGGGCTGGAGAAGCAACTCAGTGCAAAGCCTCTGGGCTCCACCCCAGAATAAACGAGAAAACAAATACATAGACACAAAAAAGGACATATATTATACGTAAACCTAAAAGTATAAATCTTCTAGGAAAACACTTAGGAAAAATATGTGTGGCCTTGGGCCTGGTTGGCCTGCTCTTTGAGGCCCTTGAGATCGCTCAGGGTTGGACCAAGATTCCTTGAAACATGACAGCAAAGGTAAACCGAAACTTCATCAAAATGAGAGCCATGCTTTAAAAGACACGGTTAAGAGCATGAGAAGACCAGATGCAGACTGGGAGAAATCCCTGCAAAGCAGATAGCCGGTAAACTTGTTTTCAAAACAAGGAACTTCCAAAACCCAAACAAATCATCCTGTTTAAAAACTTGTTAAAAATCTGAATAGGACTTCGGCCCGTAAGATTCAGGGCTGTCAAACAAGCACAGGAAAACGGGCTCAGCCTCGTGAGTCATTACAGAGATACAGGAGTAAAGACAGCAAGATACCTCGGTGCACGCATTAGAAGTGCTAAAATTAAAAAGACTGGCCATGTTACGTACTGGCACAGATGCAGAAAAACGAGAACTGTCCTAGAATTTGGTGTAACGACTTTGGAATCATTTTCTTTAAATGTACAAACCACATGACCCAACCATTCCTATATTCTACCCAAAGGAAAAGTGTGTGCATGTGTGTGTGTGTGTGTGTGTAGAAAATAACTATTATCCACCAACACACAAGTGAGTAAGCAAATTCTGGTACACCAAAGCAAGGGAATACTTACTCAGCAATAAAAAGGAAATTATTGCTAAACACAATGCAGATGAATCACAAGATAATTAGTCCACACAAAGAAACAGAACGCTGTGTGGGTTACGGTTTGGATCAGAAGTGCCCTCCAAAAGCCTGATGCATTTGAAAGGTAACTGGATTGTGGGGATTAAATGAATCAAATGGACTAATCTGTGGATTTCACGTGCTGCGCAGAAGCGGGGCCTAGCTGGTTGGGCTGATCACTGGCGGTGTGACAGACCAATGAAGGCACAGCCTGGAAGGTTGAGATCCCTGTCCCCGGCTCCCTTCTGACCTCTCTGCTTCCATCCGCAATGGGATGGGCAGCTGCCCTACGCCAGGCTGTCCCACCACGCCCATCGCCCGCTGTCAGCAGACCACGCATCAATCCACTCAGACCTATGACCGCAAGCTAACATTCTCTCCTTTGTGCTGTGGGTGTCAGGTATTGTGCCCCAGCAACGAGGACGTGACAGGAACAGTGTGCCAGCGCTGTCACCACAACTAGAAAAAGCAACCTAGTCAATAATGACGAAAGCAAGCCAGTGATGGCTGGGGATGTGGGTCCCAAGACTTTTCAGATGCAACATGGGAATTTGAGAAGCAGATTATAACTTTTGCTCTGTGACATCTGGAGGGCTACATTTTTATACTGTCTTGATCCTGGTGATAATCTCATGATATATACCATCTAAACACATCAAATTATGTTTTTAATATTTTTCATTTATTCCATGTCAATTATACCTCAACAGAGTGGTGACTTTAAAAATAAATAACCCAGTTTAGGGTATTCTGATCCGACTGTCCCATGCTGACCCACCTCAGAAACTTCTAGGGACAACCCGAGGGCCCCCTGATAAGAAGGGAGGTTTTCACGCGTGCAGTCAAACCTTCACGGCCACATGGACAAAGTGCGTAGCTTTAAACCATGAAGCTAGTAACTAACGCCAAATTGTGTACAAATGGAAATCACTCTTTGTTCTAGAAAGCACGCTACAATATCTCACTCCAAAGTGCACCAGATCCTCAAGAAACACATTAAGAAGAGGGAGAAGCCTCCTGTTTTTCTATTAAGTAAACTTGGAAGGACATCCCCCAAGCCTGAGCCCCAGTGATCACAGACTCACTCGAAGCAGCTCGTGGTACTCCGGACCCAGCCTAGGTGCCTGGCACCCAGTGAGAGCTGCCCACCGAGTCAACACCTGAGAAAGGCCACCACGCTCCACAACAATTTAGCGTTGCTCTTGGCTCATCTCCAGGGGGGCGCGAGGTGCACAAGTGGCTTCTCGGAGAACAACGGGACGTGGAGATCGCGCGCCGCCAGGACCATCCTGGCTGAGAAACACGAAGCCTTCGCCGTTTGGAAGTAAGACGCAGCACAGCTTCTGGATGGAATGCTCACTCGGGGGAATGGAACGGTTATTCATCTTTTACAAATAGGTTAAATATGCTGTTTCCAACCGGCTGAGGCCCAAATGAAAACTGCCATGAGGTACCCTCTTAAGATGCCCCATTAGCAACAGGAAGGGAAAACAGGGCTGCTGCCAGGGACGAATAAACTCTGCGGGATGGGGACGGGCAGGCAGATACAAGGAGAGAAAGATGGAGAGTTTAAGTGGGAGAGGAAAGATCGAAGACGGAGACAGCATTAGAGATGAAAGAGTCTGCCAGCCAAGGGACAGGCTGGGCCCAGACGCCCTCCGCTCCAGGGTCCAGACACTCACCACCATGCTAACCGATCGCCTCACGCCATCCGAGGCGCTGGCTGCGGGCAGTGGCCTACACGGGGACATTCCATGGCTGCTGGAGTCCCTGCTGGACACCACACTGGACAGCCATGATAACGGGAGAACTGTTCAGCAAACACGGACAACACTAGCCCTTACGAAGCCTTTCTCATACACAGATCTTGGCATCCAGAGTACCCTGTGGTTAAAGAGGAATTCTGAATGCACAGTACACTCATTTTCCCCGTCTCTGTGTGATAAGCTGAACTGGCAGATGGATAACATTATTATCAAATGATAGCTTAGATGTCCCCATGCAGAAATCACATTTACTGGGCATACAAAACAATACAGGTCTTAGGAGCAAACTCTTGGTAACGTGTTAATTACCACACATAAAAGCAAAAGGATCAAGAAACCGTGCAGGGCGACACATTCAAAGCACTGTGGGGAGGAGGCAGAGGCGGGTACGTCGGACTTGGGTAAAGGTCAGCTGCAAATATGAGCCCTGCCGCCTCTGATAACTTATTACAAGTCCATTTTCTCATCTGTGAAACTAAGAGTGAGTCCAGTTCTCCATCGGTAAGATGTAAGAACAAACCTGACAGTGTCCCGGGACTCGAGGGAGCAAGGGGACAGGGTAGAGGAAATGGTCAGGAAACACGCGAGGGGCGACTCTCGCTGTCACCACTCTCCGTCGTCCAGGGGCGCTGCTGGTAAGTCCCACTCCTGTGACGGACAGCGTTCCTATCCAGCCAAAGCTTTCACGGTGCTCTCAAAAGTTTTTTATTCTCCTTAATCATTATCTCATTTTGATTTCTGATATCTACTAGGAAATTGCAGTTTTTCTAAATTTTCGTGTCATATGAAACTTGTGTCATTTTTATAGACTATAAAAACGTATGACCTCATGCTATTGATAAAAGGTTCTTGATGAGAGGTCAAATTTCAACTCTGATAATAATCACCTTCATTTTTCACTTTACTCTAAAGCCTACCCCCCGAATCTGGGGAAAACAATGTTTAGAAGACTCACAGAAATCATCACTTACTATAACACTTATCAGTCAGGTTTCCAGACATAATTTTCGCACCCAAGTATCTCCTCTCAGAGGGCACTCAACGTTGCTGGTGAAAGCCTACAAGAAAATGCCCTGCGTTGGTCTTTAAGGGCTGTATTAACCACCTTAAAGAGGTGCCACGTAACACAGTCCGGGCTTTGCCCTCAACACGGCTCGCGAGGGCATGCTGCCCCACGGGAACACAGGCTAGCTTATTTTTTTAATTCTGACTAAACCATGACATATTCAAAACTCGACAATTTTCCTCAATAAAATAAACAAATCACATATGGGAATATTCTCATCAGAGAGCATCCTGATGTCGATCCAAGCTCCAGGGACACCAGCAAGTCTGTAGCAAGTAGCCCAGCATCCCCCTGACTCTCAATCACGGCTCCAGACCACAAGCTTCCTGGAAAGAGAAAGAGGGTGAGAACAAAGATTCTAACTTAAATATTCTTCACAATCTAGTGGTAATTACTTCTCTGAAGGTTCAGTCACCTTCAAAATATTACATGACAAAAACAAGAGGAAAATATGACACGGTTCATGGCCAGCAACATTAGTAAGAATACTTTCTAAAGTATAATCACTATTTTCATTTTCTATTCAGAACTTCTCATTTTTATCATCTCAGTTGCCAAATTTTAATCTTCATTGATTAAAAGCCCAGCAGAACTCCTTGCATATCAATTTATCCACGTTTGCAAACATTAAATCATCATTAGACTAGAGTGGCAAGCATGACAAAATTCATACACCAAAAAAAGGTTCAGGGAGATATAAAACTTAAGATGTATTGAATTAGGCTCGACACTGAAGCCATATAAGCTTAAGTTCAATGAAAACCAATACCGCATGCTTTTTAATCAATTATTTCATAATCATCTCCCTAAATCCCTCAATTTACAAAGAAATCCTATCTAAAAAGTTTTCTAATGTCAGCCATAAGATACCACTGAAACGCAAATTGGATCTAAGCTTCCGCTGAATCCACCCAACTTCACCTTACTTTCATTCGTCAAATCACTTCACACGAGTGAATCTTGAAAGTGTCCTCGACGCTCATTAGTTACAATTAAGAATCACATTATAGTGAGAATAAGATGACATGATTACTTTGAACAATTATGGAGCTAAGCCCTCTAAGATATCTTACCATGCAAAACACACGATACCAAACTCATTTAAAACCTTACACACACTTCAGACCTAATTTCTAAACCTAACACATTAACAAGAGTGACAATTCTGACTTTTCACATATTTCTAATGAGAAACCCTTGTTGACTCTAGGCAACCTTGTGATCAATGAGTGATTAGACGGAGGACGTGAGGACTGTGAATGTGAGTCGGAGAGTAACGACCGGAAGCCCACTGAGTGGGGTGAGGGCTGCAGAGAGAACGCGGGCAGGGCAGGGCAGGGCGCCGCCACGGGAGGACGTGAAAGACAGAGACAGCCAGCGGGCTGGGCGGGCACAGAGGGCAGCCACCCTGTCGTTCCTCCTTAACAGGCAGTCCCTAAGACAGGTATCAAGAAAGGTGTATTTGGAAATCATACTGAATAGTCCTTTTTTACTCATTACTATTATTAATATGGTTTTTTCTAATCATTATGTTAGAGAAAATATAATTTTTACTTTAATAATAACAGAGACGTTCTTGGAAGTATTAAAAAATCACAAGGGTGACTGAGGGAGCTGGAAATCTTTTAATTTATTTGAAGCTGGATAAACTGCAATTAACTGATCACAACAAGAACTGCTTAAGTTGATACTTTACTCTTCGGGATATAACTTCATTTCTTATTAATGGGATCCAGATGGGGAATAGACAATTAGGAAAAGTCTTCAAAAACTGATCTAGAATTTCAGCTCATCATCTTTCCTGAAAATAAAAAATCGCCCTGAGACAAGAGAACATAAACTAAACTCTGCTGCGAAATGGGCCGGCTCCAGCTGGGGCTGGTGTGGGGAGGTCGCTCAGGAGGGGCAGGAGGCAGGTTCTCACAATCCTGATCTGGGCTGTGCTCTCGTGAGCAAACAAGCAGGCTGCGGCGGGCACCCAAGAGCAGAGGCAATGACGTCAAGGCGGTAACCCACCCTCGGGGACGGGGTCCTGCTAGGTGGAACCAGTGGGCTGGAGTCCCCGCTGAGTCACTCCAAGGGTAGAACCACCGCAGGAGAGCCAGAGACGCTCACCCGGCCGTGAGGACCCAAGTGAAGACGCACACGCAACCCCGCAATGGCGACTGAGGCGTGGCACCCCACCTTCACCCGGAGGCAGGAGCGGCACTCACGGGTAGACAAACCTCCCTGGAGTAGCGCAAGGTAACAGAGCCAGGAAGCCCGTCCCCAAAAACGACCACAGAAGGCCTGGGTTAAAAATCCCAGCCCACACACTACGTCGAAGTGAACAAAACAGAAATCCTCATACAGGTTTCTGATGAAAGAAAAATTGTACTGTCACGCCCATCGACAGGGATGGGCTTGAACCTGGTTTCCTAAGTTTCTGGCTCTCGGACCGGGAGTGCGGACCCACTGCCAAAGGAAGTCTTCAAACAGAAAGGAGCAGAGTTCCTCAGAAAAGAGGCCATGGGACAGCAAGCGTAGGCGACACAGACCCACACCCAGTTTCTGTCTGTGCTGCTATGGCCCCACGACTGAACGTCCCCCGTTGACCGCGTAGAGGGGACATGACGGTCAACAGAAGAGACGACGATTCCTGACACTCGGTGAACGTACAGTAGTAGCTGTCTGCCAAGTGGCCTAGGCGACAAAAGTAACCAGTAGTTATTATACTTACAGAAAAATTACAATAGAAGAACTGTCTAAAACACAAACCTAGCAAGAACTGTAGCAAGCCAAGTACTTCTCATGATGTGCAAATCTGTGATAGTGAGTTGCACTTGAGAGACACGAGTTTCCCAAAGTTACAATCATACCCTTTTCCACCAAGCCCTGACTACTGCTGGTAAAATGTTTCCAAGTCAACTGAGCGAGAATGGCAAAAAGATTTCCCACACGTTTGTATTTAATGCTGGTCCCTAAAGCCTGGCATACAAAGATTAATAGTTTCTTGGTCAAACGGTCTTTAGTGTTGCAATTCACTCAGCCACTGTGCCAGAAAATTGTTTTTATTTCATATAAACCTAAAGAGAAGGAAAAGAAATAGGGGCGCTCAGCCTGGTGGCACAGGTCTATAACCCCAACACTCCGGGAGGCTGAGGCAAGGCAACCGTAAGTTCGAGCCCAGCCCAGACAACAGCAACTTAACAAAATCCTGTGTCAAAGATCAAAAATGAAAATGAGCCACAGGGATGGAGCTCAAATGTGAAGGTCCTGGCCTCGATACTCAGTATCAAAAGAGATACAGAAAGAAGAGAAAAGAGAGAGGAGAGTGAGAGAGGGAGTGGAAGAGGGAGACAAGTAAGTAAAAACAGAAATCTAGCCACATCTACCTCTACCCCCACGTGCCGAAGCACTAAACCCAACGTCCTTTAACGCTTTTTCCGAAGGGTGAGAACTCCATCACTATGGAAGCATCACACAGGGCTACAGCGTGTTCCGCTGTGCGGTTCCAGGCGGGGAGCAGCGACCCGGGCGGGGCAGGCCAGCCACATCCGGGCCCGCGGGTCCCACTCGGACCTGCGCACCAAGTGCTGTCACACTTGGAAGCTATGAGTCAGCCGGGGTTGTGCTGCCCAGAATCTCTGCGGATATGTTTTGCAATCAGGAAGGACTCTGGTCTGGGAGAGCCTTCCTCTAAAATGTAAACCCAGCTTAACACAGATCGAAACCTCGACTCCCATATAAAGGCACTCTTAGAGATTCCAGTCACTCTCTACTAGAAATGAATATTTACAAGTCAGTAATAACAGGCTATGAATCTCAACGGCGGTGAGACTGCCATGACAGCCGTTCCAGGAAAGGCGGCACAGGGCTGTTCGTCCTCACAATTTCTCAGATGGGCTTGGGAGAGTCCCTTACAGATGGAGCAAAATAATTTCAATTGGGTATTTGTGGCAAAGTTTATTCTATTTGTGAGGGGAAACTGACTCCATCCACAGCACCGTAAGTGTGAGCATCAGTCTTGATCCACAACCCAGCCGGCCAACACGCCCCTCCATCGGGCAGGGCAGTCCACACTGGCAGGAAGCGAGCCTGAATTCTTGTTAAAATTCAGGTACTGTCTCTAGCCACTTTGTACGTCAAGAGTTTTTACCATGTAAAACCTGGCAAAATATATTTCTTCCCCACAGCAATACTCTTTTAAATAACTAAGACTGTTCCACACACTCAACACAGATACATCACAAAGCACTATTCTGTCCCACTACCTTAAGCCTCTGAGTCTGTTTACATGATAGCTCTCAGGGTATTTTGCCCTCTAGAGAATAAATTAATTCACCAGTAAGCACAAGATTGCCACGGTACAAGTCAATCCTCCCACGCTGCACATCAAAACCCTAGCAGCGGTACAGGAAGTGAAACAGCCTCCAGCCAGCCTCGGCTGGGGCAAGATGACACGGAGCTGGTGCGCGCCGACTCGGCACAGTGTCACGGCGCCAGGACCGGTGCGATGACACTGGCAGCCACACCACGGCCCACACGCAGCAGACCCGAATCTCACAGCACTCGCTTTCTGGGACCGGCTCACTCCAAATCCAGGGGACAGAGACAGCTTTGTTTACGCAGCCTGGTAAGCGCTGTTGGCAAGGTTTTCCACACAGATTCAGACCTCTCCTCGTAATTCCGAGACGAGGGGCCACACTTTTTGCACTCCAGCCACTGGATGTCTTTCCATAAACTGGCACGTATAAATTTAACTTTTGTTAGTCACAGTTTAAATACTTGAGAAGAATTCCAGGGAAAAAGCTTTTTATAAAGCATAGTCTCTAGATACAAAAAAAAAAAAAAAATCTGATTTGCATAAAATCTCATTGGTCAGCTTGCTCAAACCTGAACACACGTACATTTCTATTCGGCAGAGCCATTTTACGTAAGACGACACGGGGGCAGAGCCCACCACCCTCTCTCAAGGTCGCAGGCTTGTGAGCGGCAGAGCAGATTCCCAGTTCCCTCCCCGTCTCAGACCCCCAGCCCACCCTGCCTCTCTGAACGGACGGGAAACAGATTACAATAAAGATGATCATGAAAGTTTGATTCTTCTATTCACCAGCTCACAGGCTGCCTTTACAAGTATAATATTGAAAATTTGATTGGATATTCACCCTGATTTTTTTTTCTTCCTGCAATGACACAGCCATAACGGCAATGAAAAGGCATAGTCTCATGCCGCAGACCGGGCCCGCGTGCACTGCCAGTCCGTCCCCTGAAGGACCAGCAAGCCGGCAGGACTCTACCTTGGTAAAACAGGTAACTTTACCCAGAAATTGAAACCAAAAAAAAACCTTTCTGTATTTTTTAGACAAAGGCCATTCTTGGTCTCTGTGTTACACTTTTTTGGAAGTTCTCTATGACGGAGGATACTCTGAATGAGAAAGTTGCATCTGGAAGCATAGAATGTATTTTTTTTTTTTTTTAGTATCACATGAAAAGCTAAGTCCAAGTGAGTAAGAAGCCCCAGCAGGCCACCCCACTCGCCTCCCACACCACTCAGTTCCAACAGCGCAATAAGCCCCCCCAGGTAGTGTGTGGGGCAGGCCCGGACCCTTTGGGCCACTCACAAGTGTACTAACTAGTCACGAATTACTAGTTAGCACTGAGTTCCCAGCTCTACCTGGGCCAGTTATCCCAGCTTTTAGGATGCTGGAATCAGGCCTCAGAGGCTCTTGGTAGCATCTGTGGTCACTAAGACAGAAGGGATACAAAATCACAACCAGGCAGCATTACATAGGAGTGTACACTCGGAACTCTGGAGAAAGTCAGCCATCATAGAGCAACGAGGCTGAGGGGTTGGAGGAAGCTTCCTTCTTGTTACTGTGAGGCCAGGGAGGCCGAGGTGGGGTGGGGAGGAGGCGGGCAGAGAGGCCACTGAGCTACTCCCGCCATTTTTGAATGCCAAAGCGTCCCACAGCCTTAGCACCAGTCTTTTTGAGTTGGCTTCTATTATGTTCTACTAACTAGCTTTCCTTACTGATTAGAACACAGTCCCAACACACACACACACACACACACACACACACACACACACACACACACACACAAACTAAGGAAATGTGTATACAGAAAATGAACCTGGACAGTATGGGGTCCTTTCTATGAACACGTTGAGGATATCTGCAAAGTGACGCCCTCGAGTAGCTCTTCCCGCTGTGAGCAGGCGGAGACGAGGACAGACACCCTTCCTGACAAGGCATAAGCACTTAGCAACTTGCTGGCCCTCCCATCCGTCCGCGGTGCTGCTGTTGGGAAGGGCATCCTCAACACCACAAGCAGAGCCTCCACCGTCCCCAAGTTTCATCTTACATAATATTTTATACAATGGTTTCATGCATCTTCAATACAGAAGGCAGCACATATAGAAAGGCTTTGGGCGTACAACCGGAGAACCAAATTAAATTCCAAACATTATTTCTACAGAAAAGTACATTTTAAAAGGCCATTCTACATGATCAATGATGACAAATACACTTCCCAGATGTCCTTCTTTTTAATAATGCTGTGATCTGGTACCTTTCAACTAAAAGGTACGTGATATACCAAAAAAAAAAATAAAAAAAGTTTAGGTTTAAAGAAAATTCCAACACTATTACTCTATGACCTCATAAAAGTTACTTAATTCCCTCATCTCTAAAATAACAACCACAGCACCCACTCACAGGATTTTTCTGAGAACTACACTATTAGTAAGTAACAGCCACACACAAGGTCTGGCTTTTTGGAGGCACTCAACCAGGCCAAGGTTTTTTTCTTTAATCATGTTTTCCTCAGCCTTCATCTCTGCAGGCCCGAGTATTAATTCGGTTAGAGCTGTTAGTCACAGCTCTCTTCTATACAGCAACAGATGCTCCAAACATTTTCAGAGCTAAACTGCATTTCAAAGTCAACTGTAAGCACGGAACGTATCTAAGCAGCCCCTACTACCGCCAGGCCGGAGGAAACAGGGGAGAGGGCGCTGGCTCCACCCTCAACACCTGCAGCGAGCACCGGCCCAGCCCTTTCCCCGTCTGCACGGCACCGGGCAGCTCTACTCGCCCACCAGGACGTTCCGTTCCTTCTCAGGAGTCCACCTGCTTGGGGCTGGGCCTTCTTCACCCCAAGACCGAGGCCCCCATATTCTTTCCAAGCAGCGGCAGCACAGTGTCACCGGCTTCCAGCAGCCTTGTCTCATAATTAGCTTTTTGTACCAGCCCTGGCAATCCCACGTGGTCGGGCAAGCTAAGCAGAGGCAGAGTCCCTACAGGGCTGGGGACCTGATCAGAAACGCCAATAAAGTTTTTTGAAGGCAATCCACTTGTAACTGGGCCTCCATCAGTATTTTCTCTGACAGTAACATAAAGAGACAGTGTATGTCTTCTTGTAAAGTTAAAAGCCAGAGACAGGGAGTTACGTGAACGGACTTCTGCCACATTTTAGTTACGGTCACGTAAGTTTTCCAAGACTCCGTTTCTTCATTCGTGAAAAGGTTACAACGTGCAAAGTCCTTGCTTGGCAAAGTTCTGCGGCAGATAAGCATCCCCCTCTCGATAATCAAGGCCACGTGTCAGCCACCGCAACAGCACATACGTCCTGAGCGATTTCAGGGAAGACCCGCGTCACCTCCAGCTCCCCAGGACACAAATCGCAAGCTGCGGGGCAGACAGACAGACATCCCGCGGCCCCGCCACCCCATCCCTTCTGCCACGGCCATCGGTGACGGTCACACGGACAGCCAGGAGCACGGCTGTGTCGTCTCAGGGTCTCCCAGGGGCACACACGGGTAATCCCAAGAGGCGACAGCCGCCCGGATGAAAGCGAAGCGAAGCGCGGGAAGGGGAGCCGAGATCAGACACCAACGGAGTTAGATGAGAAACAGCTGACCGTGGGAAGGCCCGCCCGCCCCGGGGAGACACCCACGCCGCCCAGAGACGCGAGCCAAAGGGCGAGGGGGCCCCGTGGGGGCGCTGCCAGGAAACACCGCGCAGGAAAGGAACGCCAGCGGGCGCTGCCCAACGCCGAAAGGACAGGGTAAAACACGGGCGCTGATCCCCACGCGCGGAGAAGCGTGGAAACCCACGAGGAGCCGAGACAGGCTGCCTACCCGCCCTGGGCTGCGGGGCAGGGGCAGGCCGGTCGGGTCACTCCAGGTAGGCTTGTAGCTCTCCGCGTCTCCGACGTGCCACACCACTCTGTGCTCACGGTAGTTCCACTGCCTTCTCGTTTCTCTGTGCATTTACGGCTGACAGTTTTTAATGTTTTCACAAAAAAGACTTTTAAAGGTCTTGGAAATACCGCACGTTTCCCCTCGATCCCCGTGGCTGGCCCGCGGGGTCGGCTCCCACCAGCACCTCGGCGGCCCTGCCTCCCGGCCGGCGTGCGCGGGGCTGCGTGGCCACCTCCTGGCAGCGGCACAGGGACCGGAGCTGTGGGTGGTCAGGACGCACCCGGGGCGGGCGAGGCGGCAGGAGATCAGGGCTGCAGAGCTTCCCTGCCTCTGGTGCTGAAGACGACTTGGAAATTCTCCAGGGATGACCGAGAACCGCTGAAAGGATTTAAGGCGAGTGGCAGGCGAGATCGGCAGAAATTAACTTGTCATACTGTGCAGGATGGATTTTAGCAAAATGGACTGTCGTAAGAGGCGAAATTAATTCATTAGGAGGAGAAAAGTCTCCAAGGCTGTGGCTCTCAGGATGGAGAAGATAGCGCATCCTGGAAAGATATTTAAATGTCAAGTTGACCCAAGGTGGCCACTCGAGCGAGTCTGGAGGAAGGCCGCAGGTGACCGATCACGGCGACGCTTGGCTGACGCTTGTTCAACGCGGCGTACCAGCTCTGTCCCCTGGAATTTCTGCCCTCACACTAACGGTAACACTGCTAAGACCCCGAGCAGGCCTGCTCTCGTGACGAGCCCTCAGGCAGAAGGGACCTGGGGCACAGAAGGTGCGGTGACTGGGGCAGCTGCTGACCAGAGCGAAGGTGTCCGAGCCCAGAGCCACCTCCCGGTGCCTTCAGCGGGCCCGCCGCTTGCCACCCCGGCCCTGCTGCCCTCAACTTTACCCTTGTACGCCGCAGTCCCTTCTGGCCAGGGAGCATGGCTTCCTCACACCTATCAAACACATCGGTCGTGTACTGTATGACGCTACAGAGCCACCCCTGTCCCGCTTTTCCTACCACAAACGTTATCTTCAAAAATGTAAGAATCAAGATAACTGGGTCTACTGACCAGCCCTTCCTCCCACATACAGCCAGTACAGCTGGCTGCACAGAACTGTAGGCAAATAAACAAAGGACCACTGATCTGAGAAGATGAAAAATTTCCACCTCCGACAACTCCCTCACGGCCGCTGATAGGGTACGATACTTGTGTGAGAGAAAAAATAATAGACAAGAGAGCGTATTTGTTCCTCAGTATCCAAAAAGCTCAAATCCGTTAGACAAAGCAGCAGGGCTTGACGTTTACGCACAGCTTACGTACACCTTCCCGCACGTTTTTAATCACTTCTAGGTTACTTACAATACAAAGTACAAATGTAAATATTGTGCATGTAGCAGATATTCCAGAGGTCACTACACAGATAGAAATATTAAAAACATACACACTATGAAAAATTGAGACACTTAGAAAAATGTATTCGGTCAGGTTAACTAAATCCGACGCCTACGGCACCCCAGAAGTCACTCCACATAGAAAAACGCACCAACCTTTGGAACCTTCTCTAGTCGTTACACTTCCATATTTACAGAATGATCACAAGCCGAAGGGAGGTGGCACGGGCTCAGTGGAGAAGCAACTTGTTTCTGGACAGCTGTCACCCACAGTCAGCAGAAATCAGACGCGGAGCTCACAGACAGGGGAACCAGCTGCATTTTTCGAATTGCCTGAGCTGTCTCCTTCTCTCTCCGCATGGGCTCCTGTTTTTAGGGGTACGTCTACCTCCCCCTGAAGGAAACCTCTTAGGAAAGTATATTCCAAAATCGAAGACGGTTTTTTTACACACATTTTACTAGGCTTTACAATAAAAGTTTAGTCTTCAAGTGACCTAGAAATGCTTTTATTAATATCTAGTTGTTTTCCCTAATTAATGGCATATTTTACCATAAAGACTGTTAAATATCCTGTTTCTACCTCTACCATTTTTCCCTCTCCTCCCTAGAGGATAAATATAGTTTTTCATTTCTATTAATGAGATTCTCACTATGTAAATTTTTTTCTTACTCTACTACTTGGGGTATTTGTAGACATCCATGAGGGGCAAATTCTGAGCGACCTAACAGGAGAAAAACAAATCCATCAGTCTGGTATGAGGTTGTATTTTAGCTGTGCACCTTATGCCAAAATATAGAAAACCGGAAGGACATGACAATTTAAACGGGTTACCAAGGTTACTCAGAAATCAAATTCCCAATCACAGATTTATGTTCAAAGGGAAAAATATCCATTCAATTCCTGATTTATACCAGTCATTCATAAAAGTCTTCAACAGATAAAAGCCATAAATCTGCCTCTGAAAGAACATAAATCGGGGCCCCGGGAGGGTAACCGCAGGCCTGTCTCTCTCAGATCAGTCAACTGTTGAGCAGCAGCTGACAGGGAGAAAGAAGGTAATTTTAGTTTAGTAGTTCTTACAACTGTTCTATCACTTGTTTAAAAATAAAAAGAACTGGACAATTTTAAGGCCACTGAAAAAGAAGAAAAAAAAAGAAAAACCCACCGACCTCAGGATCCGAATACTTTTACCATGGAGGGGATGTCAAACTTTCATTAATTAATACACAACTGATTTATCCAAAAAGAGCTTTAATCAAACCTCCCTACTTCAGAAAAAAATAAAAACCAATTGTACTATTATCAAGTATTGTATGTTTTGTCTAAGAATGAAATGTATTTTGTTGCTGAAGGGAATTTTTTCGAAAACTGCATTAGGCAGACTATAAGCAAAAAAATTTTAACACAGTAAGACTCATAAATGAGACACTCGCACAAATCTCCCATCTTTCTTTCCATAGTCATATTAAACGTTACTGTTTGCATCGTGTCAGCAGATTCCCTGAAATAGCCCTCAGAGTTCAAAAAGCCTTTATATTTGAAGGAGTGTAGCTATGTTTAAATGTTTAAGGTGATATTTCCAAAGAAAAGAATTACTCTAAAAATATATCAAAGACTGACAGCAAGCTACTTGGGTTGTTACATATGTAGGCATAAAATAGTTTATATTTTATAATTTCATTCCAAATGATATCCCCAAAATTAAATCGATAGGTATTTCCCAAGAACCATTTGTACAGAATGGATACACAAAAGGACAAAGCAATGGTTCTACTATTTGTATTATTTACAGACAACATGACACTAGAAAAATTTACAAGTTTCAATCATAATTTTCATAACAAAGAAACTGATACAGTGTGTCTCGAGTTTCCTGCAAAGAATTTTCTCAATCTGTTCCATTATCAAAAACAAAATTAACATCCATTTAGACTACTGACTCCTATAATGCAGTGCTACCTAGAAATATACCTCCTTACATTTAAGATTCTCTTTATGGGAAAGAAAAATGAAAAAACACAAAAAGCAATTGGGTCTATGATTAAAACACAACTCAGAGTCTTTCATCGACTGACTTTTTGTCTTGAATTTATTGTTTTTATGTTCCCATTGTCTCTCTCAAAAAGAAATCTATCTTATGAAATCACAGAAACCTGCTTATCTCAAGAAATTCTCTCTGTTGAAGATTCAATTAGCTCTACTCAGCCAATCTGCTCAGAATTTCATTGCTCTTTTGATAAGAATCACACAAATCAACTACATATTTTCTTCTCCCAAGACTAAGAACTCAGAGCCTGGTTAACCAATAAAAATGTTTACCTTTCTCTACTGCCTGACATAAACCAAGCCAACTCGATTGGCCATAATTAAGAAACTTGAAACATTATAATCATTTGTGCTTAAATTTTCTTAGAGAAAAGGTGACAGCTCTCACCAACCAATTTATTCTTCCCTCTTTATGTGCCAGGTGGACAACAATTTTTTTTTCAGATCTTCATTGATCGCGATTACTCTCTAGATTTTCAACTTAAGAGTTAGAGGGAAATTTTTAAATCCTTTAAAATTAACGTATTCAAAATACTAATGACTGCACGTTACATTTATAAAATTAGCCTGCTTGTTAATATCCTTGAAAACATGCAGCACAAAACAAAGTAACAAAAATACTGGGCCCAAAGACGTGCAACATTTAATAAATGAGTTTCACTTTTCTGATTTCTCCTGAAAATGAGATCAACTGTTCCTGCTCCTAGTCCTTCTATTTTGACATTCTGCCGCCAATCCGCCGTTGCCCCTCTGCTGCCCGGAACGGCCCCACTCTGCTTCCATACTTAAGTCAATGACCAGGCATTGTACCTGCTAACGCACCATCTGTTCGTGGTGCTAGGGAATGCACCCAGGGCCTCTGCACTGAGCTACACCTTCAGCTTTTTTGAGACAAGGTCTTGTTGAATTGCCCAGGCTTGACTTAAAACTTGCAATCTTCCTCCCTCAGCGCCCCCAGAGTACTGGGATTAGAGGCCTGTGCCCCCTCGGCCGATGCTAGTATTTGATTTGAGCACTATCTAAACGATTAATTTTCCCACTCGACAACTATGAAGAACTCTTTCCCATACTCAGATCAAATGTCCTTCCTACAATGTCGAGTGTGGAGCCAAATGAAAACCCCAACCACCCAGTCAGTCAGGCCAGTCTCAGGAAACCGAAGAGGCTCTGCGTGACCAAGACAAGGGCGATCGGCCAGCAACCCCCACTCGGAGACCTTAACCTACGGAACTGAAAGCCCATCTTAAGAAGAACTTTGCCCCTTTCCAGGGGAAGTTCAAGGCCCAGGAACCGGACAGAAGCAACCACGGCAGCTGCTCCGTTTACTGTTGGGATCGACAGCAAGTTCTCCTGACCCCACAGTACTCTACGTGCAATGTCTGCATCAGGGGAGGCAAGTCGTATCTGCTGACGGACATCCATTACCAGGGCCACAGGAACACGGTGCCAGCGCGGAGCTGACAGAAAGATATCGCACTGCCCAGAGACACCATTTAAGGCTAGAAGGCCAGTGTAGAACATGTCCGGTCTCCACTGACTTCACTTCAGGATGTAATTTACATATGGCAGCAGCTCAATACTGAAAACTAAACTCTATACATCAAAACTAGTGTCAGTGATTTGAAGCTCAAAGAGGTTTTCATAAAGATGACCCCGTGAGTGTACAAGCATGCACCTTCCAGTATTCAGCTAAGGCATCTGAAACTTAAATTATTTTTTCTTCTTTCCCAAATTTACTAGTCTTTTGAACTACATGCTTGTAGTTATTTTCTAATGTGAACTGGTGTCAGGTTTAATAATAATAACAAAGATATAGCAAAATATAGGGAAAAAAACTTTTGGTAAATATCCCAATAAAGGGATTGGTTGGATTCAGAGAAGAGGCATCAAGATTTGACTACTGCAAACCCATTAGAGGAATAGGAAGGTAGCGTGAGGTAGCGTGGTGACTTGAGTGACATGACTTAGGCGCAGTAGATTAATATGTTAAACACGTATGGTTTCTCGGACTTGGAAAACCCAGAACACAGACATTCTTTGGAACCATATGAAGTGATAGCCGGAGTCGGGGGACGGGGCAGGGAGGGGGTGGGAGGGTAGAAGATGGGAAGGGATTGTGAAGTCGATGTGATACGTAGATGTACGAAACACCCAAATTCATTGTAAATACTATGTATTACATTTGTATATTAATAAAAATAGTGGGGAAAATATTAAAAGGTTTTCTAACAGAAAGTAACAAATATATAAAAATACAGTTTTAAAAGCTGTGGTAGTTCTACACATCACAATCACTCAGTGGTACCTAGTAAATTGAACACTGATAATAAGAGGTGGGAATATAAAGCAGATTGTTGCAAAGAAGAAACGTGGTAAAAAGTCTTAATTTACATTTTTGTCCTCAGACAGCCACTTAAGCAATGAAACAATGAAACAATAACCCAAGTGCTATGCTTAAAAGAGAACTACTCTTGAGATATGGAGAATTCTTCCATGAAGAGTCTCCTTACATTGAAAGAGATACAATAACATAACATTCACTGTCTTCAAAACAACGACGTGCTACCGAACCTCATGCCAGGCTCTGTAAGAGACAGTCAATCCCGGAAAGCAATGGCCTGCCCTTGCCCATGCTCCCAAGGATTAGCAAGACCACTCAGAGTGGGAGAAAGCAGAGCACAGACCAGCCAAAGGGGACAGGAAGAACTCGTGAGCCCCCGGCGCCGAAGCAGCTCTGCTACATGCAGTCAAACAACTACTGATTTGAAAGAAAAATTAGTAAGAAGGAAACATGCAAAAAAGACAATCGGAAGGAGCTGAGACGTCCTGAGCTTCCCAGCTTCCCTGCTGCTGGCCGCCCGTCAAACTGCGCTAAATAAACGCCATCTCTTCTACCCTTCTTAAATCTTCTAGGTTAAACAATACTTTCTAACTCAAAAGCCAAAAAGGAGTAATGGGAAAATTCTACAGCTAATAGGACAACACTGTTAATCCTGCTATGCTGTTACTAACACCTCCCAATTTCAAGAATACAAAATCGAGTATTAAATAGCATTTCATCCTGTTTTTACCCCCCGGGCATTCTTTCCTCTGCACACAGGGGGCCTCGTCGGCCTGCCACTGACAAGGGTGTTCAGGGAGCCCGGGTGGCACGTTCCACAGCCACAGGGGCTGGGTGTGCTTCTCGTTACTACCTACTTCCGAGTCGCGGGGACGTCTCAAACGGGTTTGCGTATTTTCCAATTTGACTTATTTATCTTTGCGTTTCCACATTTTGCCCTTTTGATTGTGGAACTTCTCGGCAGGGATTAATACAAGGCCACGCCAAGCTAAGTTTTATTCTTCAGAGAAAGCTATTAATCCTTTTAATAGCATAGTGCATTCCTCAAACATTGGGAACTTCAGAACTTAATACATACACAGGCAGTTATCAACCTGAAAACAGATTACATTCCTAAAGTACACATGTAAATCAGCTGTAGGAGCTGGGGCCGCGTTGCCGCTCTCCTGTAAGAACACGGCTAGGGACTCCGTGATGTCTCATCAGCTAAGATCAACTGAATGCTCCACAACGCTTCTGCTACATAAGAACCCGCCAGAAAAGACGCCGGTGTCCCGAGCTCCGAACATGTTCCCAAACAGCCGCTGGCCTGGCCTGGGGAGGAGAGGACACGCCTCCCGGCTGACTGCCCAGCGCACAGGGCAGGCAAAGGCGGGCTGGCGCCCTGGGGTGGGTGGCAGGAGGACAGCAGGGATGGGACAGCAGTCCTTCCTGAGCACACGCGTGATCCCGTGTTCACGGAGGCCCAGAACAGCCTGTGAGGTGAGAGGGCAGGTTCTGGAAGCCGGCCCGTGGGTTCAAATGCCAACACAGACACACAGGCAAGTTCCTAACCTCTGAGCTTCGGTTCCCCGACAGGAGACAGTAGTCAGGGCAGCCCTTCACAGATCAGCCGGGAGCACCGACTGTGCCTAGGGCGTGTGCGCATACTTCATCTTCACAGCAGGACATCCAGGATTAGGCAAAGCGCTGCCCACAATCTGCCCGCAGCGCTGCCCTCCAACACGGCTCAGAGGGTCCGGACAACACGTCTTCACAAGGCCATCCCCTTCTACCAGGATTTCCAAATCTTTATTCCATGTTTATTAGAAACTTTTTCTCGCAGTACCAGAGACTGAACCCACGGACTTCCTACTGAACTACATGCCTAGCCCTCTTAATTTTCAGACAGGGTCACGAACTTCCCGGGCTGGACAGCAACTTGTGATTTCCTCTCTTAACCTGCAGAATGCTGGAATTACACACATGCAGCACCAGGCCGGGCATAAAGTTAGTCTTTTCATGCTGTGTTTCAAGTCCTGTTGAACAGAGAGACCAAAAAAATACATTTTTGATGCCATTAGTTTTTTTTTTTTTAATTACTATACTTTGGCTCGCTGATGAGCATAGATCTGAAACATTTGGGTTACTGTTTCGGGAGCACGGGGCTCTCCAGGCCTGCCTGCCCGTGGCTATTTGTAACAAAGTGGATATTCCCTTCTAGGAGCCACTAAGAAAAGAAGTCCTGGCACTACTTCGGGGTTACTTTTTATCCTATTGTCATCTGGCAAATTCTGACAGTCTACTGAATTAGCACAACTCAAGAAAAGTTTCTGTCAGCAGAGAAATCATCTGCAAGTGTTCCAATGTTCTAGAGCGAGTACTTAACATCCGCCTTTATGACACATCTTACAGTATTCCTTCTGTCCCCACCATTCTGCTAGAACCACGCCTTCTACAACGCCCAATGGCTTCCACCTGCCACACCCTCCGGGAGCCGCTCAGAGGCTCACTTGCCACACCTCAGCCTTCCATGTCATTATGGGACCACGGGACTCGCTCAACAAATCTCTGCCAGGCAAAACTACTACGCACCGTGAGCATGCATGAAGACGCCCGCCACACAAGAAAAGCAACAGGTAAATCGTGGCACACGCATCTTATTACAGGTATCACGAATGCTATGCACAGGAGCCGGAAGGAGCAGTGTGCACCCTGCGGTAGTCCTCAGTAGCCATGACATGCCCGCCCACAGAGCCTGGAGGTGCAGGCCAGGAGGGTCAGCAGAACTCGACTGCAGACGGTACAGGGAAGGGCTGCGGCAGAGACACAGCAGTGGGGAAAACACGGAGCTAAGGAGGCCTGAGGAGCCTGAAACACTAAAAGACGACAGACACGGAGCGGGACGAAGGCAGTGTCGGGGCACAGGCTGGGGCAGGCCAGGGGCCGGCCTAGGGGACCTTTCTCTACAACCTTAAAAATAAAACTCTACACACTGTCTAACAGCCACACCCCACACTTCACCTCTGTTACTTGGCTCTGGCCCTCCTTTCTTGGCTCTACAGAATAACCACACGCTGCGGACAGACAACCGAAAAGTCAAATACAAGTGTACTGAGGTTTGGCAGCCCGCAATAACCCCAAGGCTTCTGGAAAATCCCTTCCGCGGAATCCAGTTTGGGCTTGAGGTCAAGGGCGACGTGGCAGGGGGCGGGGGGTGTCCTGCCTTCTTCCTCCTGACTCTCAGGTGACCAGGTTCCCAGAGCAAGCGTGTAAGTGACCTACCCACCCGGGGAAGGCAGACCCACTGAACCAGGAGTAGCCTGGGCCAGCCAGGGCCTGCCAGGGGGCACGCCTCCCAGCTCTACCGACTGCCAAGTGTCCGGGCTGCCGCCTTTGTGACTTCACAAAACACAGACAGAGAGAAGGATGAAGATCTCGTGGAAACGCAGCCATCGCCCATTTAGTGCCAAGCTCTGAACTTCACACTGGCGGTGCCTTTGCCCGGAGGGTGGAGCTCTCACACAGGGAGCAGAGCTCTCCCAGCCTCCTTGAACAGAGGGGGACCACTGCACTCCTGAACGCGCTTCAGGACAGGACTTCCACAGCTCGCCACAGACATCTTCCCGTCTACAACTACCTGACTGAGCTGTGATTTGACACTTGGTACAACAAAGCCGTAAAGATTTATATGATCCATAATCATTACCTTGACAATGAAGATAAAATCTACTGAGAAATCATAAAATACTCTATACTTGAAAGAGACAGCAGTGACTTTTCAGCACGAGGTCTTTCACCCTGCTGATGTGCGGCGACTTCCTCATCAGCCTTGCCCTCTCTAGCTGCCAACGTAAGTGCCCTGGGATTTATTTACTCTTTCAAAAATACATTTGCATATTTATGCGCAATGCGATGGAGACCGACACTAAAGACAACAGTCCCCACTCTGAAGAAAGGCACAGGCATGCAACGGGAATCACGTATAGAGGTAAATTAAGGAGAAATGGCAGCTCGGGACAGTGAAACTCGGGACGAGGGACGCCAAGCCGCTGCTACCACAGCCTGGTGGGAGCCTTCCATTCCCTTGCGATAACGTCACATGGATACACATGTGCGTCTGTACCCATCAGCAATACATAAACGGTTTTACTCAGTGGTCTTCCTGATTTACATAAATGTCATTCTGCAAGTCATTTTCTCATTTATATTTTTAAAATATCTACACCAGTCAAAATTACACATATTTAGGTTTAACCACTCACTCTCCACATAAGCACACGTGCACGTGGCCTCATCCCACCTTGCTTACTTTTTCTTGTAATGCGTCTTCACGTCTGTAGTTCTGTCCCGGTAACCAGCGTGCCGACGGATCCTCATGCAAGTGTCTTCGTGACACAAGCAAGTTTTTTCCTCTTCCATCTAACCCTTACAATCTTCTGTTTCTCAGTGATTGTGGTGAATTAATTATATGAAGGGTAAAAAGCACCTTCCAAACAGTAAAGTTCTACTTAACCTCAAAAGTTTCCACTAACTTCACTGCTATGTAGAAAACCAAGAGAAATGACAACGCATGTCTGATACAAACTTAAAAATGAATTCTCACAGCAGCATTACTCCTAATACCCAAAAAGTGGAAACACTCCGAGTGCGCTCCGACTGGTGAATGGATTCGCCTATGGGCACTGTGCCCGGACGAGGGGGCACCGTCTCAGGCACAGAAAGAAGAGCAATGGCACAGGTCACAACATGGGTGAATCTTGAAAGCATGTCTATGCAAGAAGCCGATCACAAAATGCGACACGGTACGTAATTCCATTTATAAAAATGCTCGAACAGGCAATCTACTCAGATTTCAGAAGTTCCCAGGGGAGCAGGAGTAATTGATGTCTACAGTGTATCTGGTTTGATAAAAAAAAAAAAAAAAATTCCAGATTCAGACAGGGGCGATGATTGTACAACTCTGCAAACATGCTAAAAAGAAGTCACTGGATCGTACAGATTATAAACGGCAGCTCCAGCAGTGCGTGCACCGTGTCACGGAGTTCTAGGAAGCAGGAAGGTATTACTTTTCTAGTTGTATAAATTTGCAAACTTTGTCCTTTTTTTGTGAAGGGAGGTCTATGCACATACATAAGAAACGAAATGAAAACAGCAAACCAACATTCTGAACATTTGGAACGTTTCTCATTATCACTGGATGCTGTTCTCCCCACCCTAAGACTCGGACACCACCATGGAGATTGAAGCCCAAAGGTGCCCCAGTTCCAAACTGGCCCCTGGGGCAAGTCAAAGCAGTTCCCTCTGCCACTGTCTGCGTGCTGCTGCTCAGAACCCTCCCAAAGCATCCACGCCACCACCCCCTAGTCTCTTCCTGACTCTGTCCCAGCTTTCTCCAACCAAACCTCCAGCAGTCTTCCTTGATCCTTCTCTGCACCCTTCACTCCCCAGCACATCAGCAAATCTCCCTTCCCACTTGAGTCTTCCAAGACATGTCTACGTCCATCTCTGTGGCTGCCATTCCAGGACACGCCAGCACCTGTGACCTGTCCTGGATTCCTGAGAACACATCCTATCTCTTCTCATCATCTTTTCTCTATTTCCTACAAAACTATTCTTGGCTCAGCAGCCCAAGGTATTTTTGAAGAAGTAAGTTTTAATTATCGTAACACTACTTAAAATCTAGCCATTCCTCAGCACAGGCAGAGCCTACCTGCGTGCCCCACGCCCTCCTAGGGTCAGCCAGAGCCAACCTGCGTGCCCCATGCCCTCCTAGGGTCAGCCAGAGCCAACCTGCGTGCCCCATGCCCTCCTAGGGTCAGCCAGAGCCAACCTGAGCACCCCTTGCCCTCCTCAGTCTCGGCTGCCCCTGATCCCTCCTGCTCACGCGTCCCTCCCTGCCCCCAGCCTGCTTTGTGCCTGTAGAACCCAGTCTTACTTGTGTCCAGTTTCTTCAGTTACTCTTCCTGCTACCTTCACTCAAGAGATGCACACATCTCCCTCCTCCCATCACCCAGACGCAGTGAAATGTCACCTCCTCAGGGAGCCCTTCACCGGCCGGTCCACTGCTGCCACATGGCCCTTCTCACAATCCCATAATCGCGTGTATCATCTTCACAGCTTTTCACACTTCCTGAAATTAGCATACGTGTTTAGTCACTAGAACAGAAGCTCCGAGAGAGCAGGAAGGTCATGTCCCGTGCTGCGTCCCTAGAACAGTAGGCTTGTGACAAATAGGTACCGGGTGGCTGCTCTCAGCTGGGCCTTAGGTCAAAAGCACGGTGATTAAAGATAATATGCATGAGGAAGGTCACATTCCCTGAATCTTCCAGGCGTGGGTTACTTATTAACCCAAATGCATTCCTAATTGGCAGTTTACAGCAGGCAGCGCAGAGAAGACGCGGGCCTGAAATGAAAAGCCCTTCACAGGAGCACTCCTCCACAGAGGGACCCTGACGTGGCCGTCCACGACCTGGGGGCCCCGGCCTTTTAATCCAGCATCTCTGGGAACTCGCCTGCAGCGTAACGTACACACGTGAAAGTGACACATGCACAACACTGTTCTCCACAGCACTTGGTGTAACAGCAGAAGATCGCAGTGTCCATCAGCTGGAGACTGGTTACGCAGCCAGCCACATAAGGAAGCTCTCTGCAATGCCCCTTCCCGAAAGCATGACTGAACGCCCCTGGAGGCCCGTGTCTAAGAACCAAGCGCGGGGAGGCGAGGCACGACTGGTACAGGTGGACGCCATTTTGGAAAAAGGGAGGGAGAAAGTACCTGCTCGCATGCAAAACAGAAGATTAGCACACGCTGACACGGGTAGGAACCGCCCGGCTGAGGACAGCGCCTTCACAGCACAGCCTTTCGGACTTCTTGAATTGTGAATCATTTAAGCTTATTAATTGTCCAAATCTTCTATTTTCGAGTCTACGTCCATTTCTCTTTACTTTGAATCTTACGAGCTGTATCAGAAATTTTCTATTTATTTTTTACATTAATTTTGGTTTTTTAAAAAATCCACATAACAAAATTTAACTCTTTTTGTGAATAAAAATGAATTCCAAATTCCCTAACACATTAGAACCATGGGGCTTGGGGAATTAGTGAGCGTGCACGTCCACCCCTTTTTCAGAGGTTCACCTCTTTCCTGTCTGACCTTTGCCCCTCTTCCTACCCTGACATCCACGTTCGGGCCTCTTGATGTTGTTATTTTCGTGCATTTCACAAGAGGGACGCCCACCTATGTCAGGCTTTCGTGCCCGGTCCATGTCACTGAGCACTGTTGACTCTAGGTGGCCCCATTTTCGTCCAAACACTTCAGATCTGTCTTTCCTTACGGCTGCACAGTGTTCCATCGTGTATAGGTAGCACATCTTCTTTAACCATTCCGGCATGGATGGGCAGGTAGGTTGTGTATAGAAGCACAAGTCGTAACAGCCAAATCCTAGAAACTTTCTTCTTTAAACTCTGCCTGCCTGCCTGTCTTTGCTGGAAATGTCTTTTCCACTCTTCTAGTGAAATCTTGGATTTCTTTACATGGAGCACAAGCAATCATATTTCTCTTGTGAATTTCTGTTTATATGACAGCCCCCACTAGGAACAGTTCTCTAAGGATGCCTATGAGAACCAGCAGGTACATTCACAGTACAGGATTTAGCAGGTGTCACTCCACATCGCTATTCCTCTAGTGTAGACTGTCCCTTTGTTCAGGCAAAGTGCCTTCCCAGGATGTGCACAATTCTGGCTCATCCCCGGCCCCTCTAGACCTAGCAAACAGTAAGCCTCCCTACACCGAGTAAATAGAAGGTGTGGTTTCTTCCAGGAATGCTGCCACTTAAGAGTTCAATGAAACCTTGATCCCCAACAACCCCCATTCTTACCGATTCTCTGCCATCCCATTAAGTGAAACAATTCTACCTAGAGGGCAGAAAGCCACCGTATTGAGAGGCCAGGGTGTTTCCAGCTTACATATGCCCACAACACACCATACAGCAGTCCCTGACAGAGAGTGCCTGAACATCTTCACGTAAGAAATCCAGGGGCTTCCCTCCGACGGGGTTACAGGTCTAGGGATCTCCTGTCTCTGCTTGTCCACGATCCTGAGTGCAGCCCCACGGTGGTGCCACCAAGTGCCAATACAAACGCATATGAAATCAAAACTGCAGAAAGGCCTGAATTTAGTATACAAAAGATATTACACCTAAGGGTAATTTACAGCCTGATTCCTACTTTTTGTTATTTTAGAAGCAATAAAATCATTGCATACGTCATTATATTATGTGAGCCTTATAAAAAAAATCTCGTCACTATGATGTCCCACGGACAGCTCATTCATTCTTTATTTTTAAATGTATTCTTAAAGACCTACCGTGAGCTGGACACTACTGCGGGCAGCGGTCTCATACCTGAGGAGCAAAGTCCCATCTCCATGGAGCCCTCAGCGACACTGAACAATGCCGGACATGGCGGCACACGCCTCTAATCCTAGCACTTAGGGAGGCTGAGGCAGGAAGATCACGACATCGAGCCTAGCCTGGGCAACTCAGCAACTTAGCAAGACACCCTCTCAAACAGTAAAAAGGGGCCCAGAAGGTAAAGATAAAAAGACATGGAGCAAGTTCATCTCACGTGCCAACTCTTGCTCTCAAGTTATAGTCAAACTCACTCACAGGTTTTTAAGTGTGAAGAAAGCCAACACACACACACACACACACACACACACGCAAAGAAGAAACATGAAAACAGACTAAGAGAGATCACTGCCCTTGAGAGCAGCGCTCCCAGGCTAGCACTAGCGCATTTTCCGTCACTTCACAGCAGCCTATGGTTTGGACCTGAACATTCCTGCAAAAGCACCGTGTACTTGGATGCTGTGCACTAGCTGCAGATCCTACATGCAGTCAGGGGTGCCATGCCAGAAGGGGGGATTGCAGGTGTGCAGTAGAAGACAGGCATGTGGAAGATTGCAGATGACAGGTATGTGGTGGTTTAAGAGCATGCTGTGGGTTATGACTGTAGCACATTACCGGGCGTGTGAACTAGAAAGGGTGGATCGCCGGGACGTGAACGGGAAGGGCACACGGCACTTCTGCGCGTCCTCTGTCACTTGGCCTTCTGTCTGCAATACCATAACCACTTTCCTGTCTCCACCAGCCATCCATGAACGGACTGTGTGAGACCTTCTGAAACTGGGAGCTAAAATAAATCTTTCCTCCCCTAAAGAGTGGATGTTGAGTATTTTTGTCTCAGCAATGAAAAAGTAAGAAGTAGGAGAAGCAGGAGGAGGAGGAGGAGGAGGAGGAGGAGGAGGAGCAGCAGCAGCAGCAGCAGCAGAAATGATCATTAAAAAGAAGCCAGCTACTTGGAATCAGAACTATAAAAAAGAGGCCCTGGGGAGTCTCAGGAACCAGTAAGACCCCACACTTAACCAACTGAAGAGTAAAAAAGGTAAAGGAGCTTGCTTAGAAAAGAGGCCCTCGCCTAGGAAAGCAAGCCCCCCGGGGCCAGCTGTCTACAAACCCAGAGGCCCTGGCAGTGACTTGTCCAAGAGGGCCAGACATCTGCTCAAGCCAGGGGCAGAGCTCGCGATGAGCCACACAGCGCTGGCCTCGCAGGCATGGGGAAGGCAAGGGTTGTGGCGCTACGAGGCTTCCACCCAGATTTCAGAAGGCCTTGGAGGCCGGGCTGTGTGCCCGTGAAAGAGCAGTGCAGGAAGTCGTGAAAAGTGCAGTGGACACCCCAGACATCTGGAGGCGCCAGGAACACAGATAATTTGCAGAGGAAAGTCAGGGGCTACGAGCAGAGCCAGCCCGGAGAACCTGTGAAGACTGCCGCCGGCGGCAGAGGTGAGGCGCAGCGCCAGCCAGCCCCGCACAGCTCAGCTCACCCCAGCTCAGCCAGGTGCTGGACACGGAGCCGCAGGGTTTAACGTCTGCCTCGACAAGTCTAGGATTCGGTCCAGGTGCTGTGCATCGCCCTACTCCTTCTGGAACGGGAATGCTTACCCTGTGCCACTGTACGCTGGAAGTGTTTCAACGTCTCTAATTTCCACAGGAGCTCATAGCTAAGAGTCAGCCTTGAGTCTCAAAGGAGACACTGGACTTAGACTTACAACAGCGCTAACACTGTTAAGACTGTGGCGACTCCTGGGGAAGGACGAAATGCACTTTGCATGAGGACGAGGACATCAGCCTTTCCAGGGCCAGGAGCAAATATCATGGTTTGGGCCTGGAATGTCCCCCTAAGAGCCTCATGTATTTGAATGCTACAGATGAACTCTGGATTTTCTGTGTTGTTAAAAGTGAAGCCTGGTCAGGAGGGGTGGATTACAGGCGTGTGGCGGGAGACAGGCATGCGGTGGATTAGGGTCATGCTATAAACTATGTGGTACATTACTGATCATTTGACCAGGAAAGGGCGGACCACTGGGACACTGTCGCGAGCACTCCACAAGAGGAGACAGACAGGACAGAGGCAGATGAATTTACCTGGGAATGTTCTTTATCCACACAACAATCGATCCAATTCATAAATCAAACCATAATAAATCGATCAATTAATTAATTAAGCAGGAAAGCAAGTGTTGTTCTGCCTCCTGAAACTATTCCCATCCTGGGTCCCTTATGCTCAGCAGTGGGACGAGTTCTTGACTACCGGCGATGCAGCCGACCTGCCTATGGGCTTGTCCGGGGCTCGCTAGTCTGTTGCTGGATCAGAACCCACCGGTAGCTGCCTGGCTGGACAGTCGCCCCGTCTCCAGGAGGGGCTCTCGCTCTCGGGACACGAGGAGGCTGGGGACGAGGAGCAAGACGTGTCCTGCGTTCGGAGCCCGTGACTCCTACCTCGACCCTGAGCTTAGGACCAGGACGGTTTGCATGCTATTTTTATGCCTGCGATCTACAGACAGCGATTTCGTCAGGGTCCACACACAGGTGGACCGGGACTCTGGTTATCAGTCATATGAGGGTTTTGTCCGCAGGCTACAGATAGCGATTTTGTCACACGGGGTCCACACGCAGGTGGCTCACAACTTATCAGTATCATACAGAGCTGTAGGCAGTTTCCAGCAATTAACATAATTGCACTTAATATGGGCTTACTTTCGCTTTGTAACCCTCATGCTGTTCCCACCGATGCCTTCCAGTCTGCTCTCCACATTCTACCTGGACAGACATGACCTGGGAAGTACTCACACTAGTTCCACGCTTGCTCCCGCACCTGGCCTCCTGTCTGTGGTGCCGTGACCCACTTGCATCTGCCTCTACCAGCCTTGCATGAATGGGCCGTGAGCTTCTGAAACTGTCAGCTAAAATAAATCTTTCCTCCCTTGAATTGTGGATGTCAGGTATTGTGTCATAGCAGCGAAAAAGTAACTAAAACAAAGTCCACAGGTGAATGAACTTGTGCCAACCCCAAGATATGACTTAAACTTCCCTTTCTTAGGCTTCAACCTCCTCGGCCTCTATAAAGCACGTCAGCCTGTCAACTGACAGGTACTTTTGAAGCTCCTTCGTCCGTAAGTGCAGAAATAAAACCAGATGTCTGGGCAGCTCACCAAGACATATCGAGGGAGGAGAGAGGCCGGAGCGGGGTCCGGGGAACGCAGCTCTGTGCTGCCGCGGGTTCGAGCCCCGACACCAAGGAAGCCGAACCGCCGCGACCCCCTCTCCTGCCCGCTGTCCTCTCTCTGGCTCTGCCTGAGTCGACTTTCCGCGCTCCCTCTCCTGCTCCCTCCAGTAGCTGAAATGCCAACCCTCACTCTGGCTTCTCCGCGGGGTTTTCTCCTCTTATAGTCAATAACAAATCATCCTTATTTCACCTGAGAGGGGCTTGTCCATTTAATACTCAAAACAAGACTACAAATAGGCATTTTGTCCCCTCTCCGCCCTGTGCCACGTGGCCCTTGCTGGAAGAGCTCTTTCTCACAGAGAAAGTAGGAGACTAGCACAGCTCAGAACTTGATTTGAGGACAGCAGGAACCCCAATTCTGCAACTCAGTCACGTGACCTCTGGCTCAAACTCATGTCACCGGAGCCACAGCTCCCTCTTCCATAAGAGAGGCGGAAACGACACCTCTTGGGAAGAGGGAGCTG
>PVKB01000744.1:0-49405 GCA_004027205.1 Ctenodactylus gundi | reverse complement strand
AAAACAAACAATTTATTATAAATCACAAAATCTTGGGGCTGGAGGAATGACACAGCGGTTACAATGCTTATTTAGCAAGCACACAGCCCTGAGTTCAATTCCCCAGCACCACATAAGCTGAGCGTGGTGGCACACGCCTGTATCCCAGCACTCAAGAGTCTGAGGCAGGAGGATTGCCGTGAGTGCAAGGCCAGCCCGGGCTCCAAAGTGAGTTCAAGACCAGCCTGGGCTGCAGAGCGAGATCCTGTCTCAAAAAAATGAATAAATAAAACACAAAATTTTTAAATAAAGGAATGTTATAGTGTCCTAATAAGTAAGGTAGTAAGAAAAATAAAGATAGATGTGTTGGTTTATCTAATTTATAATAAACCACAGTGTCTGATTAAATTTCTGTTAGAAGGCATCACATTTGTGTAAGTGCAAAATCATCTTAATAAGTTTCTACATAGAATTATAATGGAATCTACTGTTGAGCTTGGGATAAAGTTTATACTAATAGGCTCAATAATGTAGAAACTTAAGCATGTTCATTTCTATTTTTAAGCTACACAAATAGAGAAGAGAAAATTGCAATCAAGAAGAAAAACAACTCTCTGATTTATTTAAACACCTCAAAATGTCATCACGAAATGGCCTGCATGAAAAGAAAGGAACTACTTCAAGTTATTTGCTTTTCACAATGCACATTCTTACTTCACTTGGAAAATTTAATTGTGTTTTGCATGTGACCTTTAAAGCATCATTGTCACAGCTTGATGATAACATCCAAATAATTTCAATAAAGCCTCTACCACAGATGGGAAGTCATAAAATCATAATAGAAATACTCAAACTTTACAACAGTATTTAGGAAAAAATTGTTTTCTAAAACTTAGTCTTTGCTTCTTCAGAAATGAATGTCGTGCTTCCAAGTGAATTTCCTGGGAAGATACAATAAGATCTATTAAAGTACCTCCCCCAGCACTCACAAAGGATGGTAAGATTATGATCATTCAGTTGTTCAGCCTCCTCACAGCCTTTCCCGAGAATCAACGAGGTTTCACACATGACCTCCTCATGTCGTCCTGAGTGCAAGGAACTCAGCCATAGTGAGTTTGTTCTCCTTCACATTCTTTCTGCATTTATCTTCTGCACATTTTTTTCTTTAAATGATACAGGCTTGTCACTTGTGATTCACATAAAAGCCACACCTCACAACATCGGACTTCCAAGATGGCAGCATCCAGTCTGGGGTCCCTTTTCTGTCTCCCACAACTGCTAGCAGTGCGCTTACCTCTTGACAAACACAGCCAGACAGCTACAACAGAAACAAACATCTAAGAGCATGAATGCGGCCATCAACGCCACGCTCCGGCCTACAAATCTAGTTAGCTAACAATAAAATTCAACGACAACACATTTTTACAAATGCCATTTGCTCTCTTTCGGCCAATATTCATGGGTTATTTTATAATTTAGGTATTTCAGACACTAAAGATACTATTAGTAGATATTAATATTCTAATATTGATAGATATAAATTTACTGTGCATAGGGGTCTTTCCATTCTGATCCTGCCTTCATGCTCAACTCATTTTGATTGGAGTTGTGGATACTCCACAAATCTTTAGTCGTGTGATTTTTTTTTTTTTTTTTTTGAGATAGGGTCTCACTCTGTGGCCCAGGCTGGTCCTGAATTCACTAGGGAGCCCAGGTTGGCCTTGGACTCAGGGCAATACCTCTGCCTCAGCCTCCTGAGTGCTGGGATTATAGGCGTGTGCCACACCAGGCCTGGCTTATGTGGTATTGGGAAGTCAAACTCAGGTACTTAGCGCTTGACTGGGCAGAGATCTGCTCCCTAAGCAGTCCCTCTGGCCATAAAAACGGCCTCGGACGCTGAGGTCGGAGCTCCTGTACAAAACGCTGCTGCACAGTGGCTTCCCCATCTCACGCATCAGTGGGGAAGCAACCAGAACCACAAAGCTTTCTGCTCACGCTTGTGTTATCAGTGAGAACTCAGGAACCCGCCACTCCACACTAAAATCCTACCACAACTAAAAACACACAATCGGCCCCTAAAGTCAGAATTCCACGGGACATTAAATGGAAACTTTTGGAAATAATGTTTTAAATAATGTATTACAGTGGTTTTTATAACTATTCTTAGTTATGTGGTTAATGTCTTGCTGTGCCTAATGTGTAAATTAAACTTTATCTCTGACAAAAATAGGTATACAAGGACCTTACCCTATCTATCACAAACATACTGCCAATACTAAACAAGAAAAAATTAAAAGCATTTCCCCTAAGTCAGGAAGAAAACACTTCACCCTCACTACTCCTATTCAATACAGTACTCAAAACCTAAGGCAGAGTAACCACGCCGGAGCGTGAGATAAGGAGAACACACGTAAGAAAGAGAAACAACATGATCCTTCACATGGAAGATCCCAAAACCACAGAGGAATCCTAGAACTCATCAGTTCAGTCACGTTACAGGAGGTAGAATCAGTACACAAAAATCAATAGCATGCCTATACACAACAATGAAATCACTGAGAAAGAATAAGAAAAACAATCCCATTTACAATACCCTCAAAAAATAAATATGACGGAATCAACCTAAAAAAGTGAAGTACCTCTACGAGGAAACCTGTATTACAATGAAAAAAAATTAAAGAGGACATCACAAAGTGGAAAGATATTCCTGTTTCTGAGTAGACAGAACCAATAGTGTCAAAATGTCCATACTGTCAAAGCTGATACACAAATTCAATGCAATTCCAATCGAAATACCAACTGTATTTTTCACAGAACTAGAAAAAAAATCCTAAAATTCGTATGGAACCAGAAGAGATGCAGAATAGCCGAAGCAATCCTACGCAACAAAAGCGGGAGGCCTCGCAACTTGGGATGTGACAGTACAGTACGAAGCAAGAGCGACAGGAAGTCCTGTGGCACTGCTGCAAAACCAGCCGGGTGGGCCAGTGTAACGGAGCTGAGTGTGCAGAGACAGCCCAGACCGCCGCTGCCACGTGACCCTCAACAAAGGGAACGAACATACTGGCCACAAGATGGCCTCTCTAACAAATGGTGCCAGGAGAACTGGTTATCCACATACATGGGAATGAATGTAGACCCACATCTTTTAACCTGTACTAAAACCAAAGCAGAAGGAATCGAATGCCTAGATTTTAAAGTGGAACACTGAACCTGTTGGAGGTTAAATAGGCAAAAGCCTTGAAGACAGGCGCTGGCAAGGACATCCTCACCAGAACACCTACTGCACAAGAACTAACACCAAGAATCAGCAACTGACATTATATCAAGTTAAAAAGTTTCTGCACAGCCAAAGAAACAATCAACAGAATGAAGAGATAACGAACGGAAGAAGGAAAAAAACTGACAGCTACTGGTCATCTAGAGAGCTAGTATCTAAAATGCAGGAGCAAGTGAAACAGACCCGCAAAAGTAAAAGACCCACTTAAAACTTGCGTGGCTAAAACAAAGAGACACTTTTTGGACCAAGTCGTACAGAAGCCAATAAATACACGAAAAAAATGTTCAGCTTCTTTAGTCGTTAGAGAAGCGCGGAGCAAAACGACACTGAGGCTCCGCCTGACCCAGTTAGAACGGCGATTAGGGAGAATCCGCGATCCCAGCACTCAAGAGGGTGAGGCGAGAAGGACAGCATGAGTCTGAGCCCAGCGGCTGCACAGGAGCTCAGGATCAGCACAGACAACAGAGAGGCTCTGTCTCAAAAAAAAGAAAAAGAAAAAGAAAAACACTGGCAAGGCGGCGGGTAAAAACACTGTTGGTGGGATGATAAACTGGTACAACTACCATGAAAATCAGCACTGCGAGTCCTCATAAAAACTAAGAGTAGATTGCCACTTGACCTCTTCTGGGTGTCTTTCCAAAAGAGTTACTGTAAAACAGAGACCTATGCCTAGGCATGCCCATGTTTAGAGCAGCACAATGCATAATGCTAAATTCTGGCAGCTGCCAATATATCCATCAACTAATGCAGGGAAAAGAAAATACGGTGCATACACACAATGAGGCACTATTCTGCCATACAGAGAGATAAATTTGAGTCAGCGGTAGGAAAAAGATCTCACCTTGAGACCATTATGTTTAGCGAAATGAACCAAACACCGAAACTTAAATATCACATGGTTTCTCTAACATGAGAAACCCAAAGTATAAATAAGCAAAAGGGCCAAGTAAGAGTGACGGTAGCGGGAAACGGGGAGAGAGATCCGTGGAAAAGAAGGGATGAGGGAGAGGGTGGAAAGGGAGGAGGAGCGAAGGGAGGGCACGAGAAGAGGGGGAAGGGATGGGAACAGAAGGCAGGAAAGGGGGAAGAAAGTAAAAGTGATACAATGCATCACCGCATGTGCACCAGTTCCTCAGTCTGAATATAACTCCTGTATGCCATAAATACATAAAAAATCACAAAAAGTAGGGGGAGAAGGTCTTAAAAATAAACAAACCTATCCTAGCTACATATGAATAGGAAACGAGGGCACACCACGGATCGGACCCTTCAGTGACTTCAGGCACACTAGGGATCCTGAAACATGACCCACATGACCTCGCCAGGGACAGAGGCGGACTACGGCAGACATTTCTATGTGACACCCCGTCCCGCTCCTTGGCTGGCTGCCACCTTAGTTAATTACTATTGGAAACTCTACATTTTTCTTTCATGGTTTACAGTCATTTATTTTTGTGTAATAAAAATATGTGTAATATATGTGTGTTCTTGTAATTGACCCTTGATAAAGGGGGCTAATGCTGTATATAACCCTTTAGGAGTTACTTTCTCACTCGATAATAAAATTTATCTATATGGAAGGAAGACATTCTGGAATGGTGAAGAATTGTGAAAGCGTTCTCATCGGTAGAAACAGGGAAAATGCTTGCACAATTTTCAAAATACACTTTTTTTTCAAAACGCAGGAAATTAACCAAAGCCGTACCACACACAACCTCAGCAATGAGCCTAGGAAAAATGCTGAACACGGGTGAGGACAGCTGGGCTTATGGCTTTTAAGCACATCTTCTCTGAAGCTCTACAGTAGCCTTAAAAATCACTAACTGTGCCACAGTGACTGTGAGAACAGTCCCGCAGCCACAGCGTGTGGCAAGGTGCACTGGGTTCAGACCTCTGCAGGAGGACCCATTCCAGAGCACAGTCACTATCTGACCTGTCTCACAGCTCCCTGGGAAAGGCCCATTCCCAAAGCATTATCATCATTTAATGTCATTCAAAGCGCACTCAGCAGGAAAAGCCGTCTCCTTAGGGCTTCCGTCAACAACAATCAGCTCCAATTGATTAACATCACAGGCACAAAGCCTGCAATGCCACATGAGCGAAGCAGCATCCAGGAAAAAGGTAAAAGGAGGATCTGTGAAAGGAGAGCGGGGAACAGAAAAGCTCTGGAGATGTTCCTGGGGACCAAGATCTCTATGCACATGTGTATGCCCAGCGAAGACCCAAGAGAGCTCTCATCTCTCACCTCTAGATGACCTTGAAGCTCTACCTATCACCACCAAGTAAAGGCAGACTGGAACTGCCTGAGCATTCAAAGTGTGGCCCAACAGGACGAGCACAGAGCTTCTCACAAAGGCTCAGAGTCAGCTGACACAGGGAAGTGGACTTTCTGCTCAGTCCTTAGGTGATGGCCCATCACGCCAAGCAGACTTTCGTGGCCACGAGCGACGAAGACGACCAACTGTATAGGAATCTCCCAGGAAAGCCACCTCACGAAACGCAGCCACACGGGGGAGACAGCCGCCGGACACAAGGAATTTGGAATTCTAAAATTTACACGTTACATCATTTCAAACTCCCAGTGTTTGACAAAAATTATGAGACATCAAAGATCAGGGAAGTACACCCTCTACACAAGACAAAAAGCGGTTAGTAGAAACTGTTCCTGAAGAAGCCTAAATGTTGGACACAAAGACTTCAAATAAACTACCATAAATATGTTCAAGGAATTGAAGGCAGATGTGTCTAATGACATACGAAACCAAAAAGACATAAAAAGGAACCAAATAAGAAACTCGGGATTTGACAGGTACAGCAACAAAAGATATATTTACTACTGGAGCTCTAAGAAACAGGAAATACAATAACTAACCGGTAAATTCAAAGATACAGAAATTAAGATTATCTAAGAAAAAGAAAACCATGAGGAGACCTCCAGAGCTCCGGGAAGCCCCAGGCGAACACTAGGAACCCCAGAAGGAAAAGAGAGAAATAACGCAGATACGTGAGGAAGCATGGAACAACCACTTCCGGCTGCCCCATGTCAACAGCCCGGCAGGCTCGTCCTCCCATAAGAAAACTCCAAAGCATTAAAAATGAACAAATTTTCTTAAATACACCAGAGAATTGAGGTCATGTGGCAAGCAGCGGTGTCAAAATCCAGAGACAAAAAAAAAGAAAAAATGTAGCAGAGCCACTAGAGCTCGGAACTGACAGAAACACTTCAGTGGTGGCCCCTCACTGGAAACTGAGAACGAACTAGCCGAAGAAAAACACAAAATCAAAAATGAACAAACAAAAAGAAACCCTTCAGGGGGCCTGGTCTCAGGGGGAGCCCTACACATTCCTCAAATTTTACCCTCAGCAATGCCAGCAGGCTCTCCACAAAAAGACCAGAGAAAAATAGCACAGTGCCTCCAGCAAAGGGAGAGAAGTACCTCTCCTGAAATATGTCCATGGGAAAAGCAATCAGTTTGCAATATGCCCAAAGCATTCTATTATCCATAAAAAAGGTCTTCCCTCAAGAAAATGGCTTTACCAGAACTCCATCAGACCCAGGGACAGGGAAAGTACATAACTTAGTCTCCTGTAGCATACCGGTCTCACACAGAAGGGGCAGAAATGCTAAGATGCCCTTCTACAGGTTGCGTCCAGAGACACCGGCCTAACAACAACACACTGATAAATTATGGAACGCTTTCCCTCCACACCTCTCGCCACCACATCAACAGGGCCTCAGCACACTAACAGTACGTTGCAAGCAAAAGCTGTGAGATTCAGACTTAAAACAGGAGTTTCTAGAGAAACCCAAAGAAAACAGAGAATAAGTGAAAAGGTCACAGGTTGATTATCCTTAACCCAAAAATCTGAAATATTAGGTTGTGAATGCAGCCCGTTGGCAGAGTTTTTGCCTAGCTGCCAAGTATGTACAAAACCCTGGGTTTTCCTGGCACGGGGCACACACACACACACACACATCTGAAAGGCTCCCAATTCCAAACATTTTGAGAATCATACAGCATTTGAGGCCAATTCTGATTTTTGGATTAGGAGTGCTCAACAAGTGAAGACTATGCAAATGTGACGGTGTACCAAAACTCCAACATTAGGTACACTTCAGTAATTTCCTGTAACCTCACCTTGATGGTAACTTTCTGTAACCAGGTTGTGAATATATGTAACTCAGACTGCCAACAGTATATAAATATAGTATATAAATAGAATATAAACAGCATATACTTTAGTATAAAGTGACTCCACTTTGTGTTGATTATGCTATTCAGGTTATGTGTTTGCTGTATGACTTAAGAGTTTACTGTGTAAGTTAAAAATTTATAAGTCAGATTGCTATGAGTTCATCTTGGGAGGCCCCACCTGCCTCGCCTTGGGGCCTTGCTTGTGCACTTAGCAGGACGGCTCTGGAATCTTGTGAGAGGGACAGAGGCTGCACCTCCTCCCCTCCCTTGCCTCCATGACAGCCTGCTAAGTGTCACGTATTACACGGGAATCACATATTTCACAAGAATCACGTATTTTGAAACAGTCACACATTTCATGCCAGGGACAACCAGCCAAACACGACGGCTAGGTGTCGGGTCACGATTGGTCACTATGTATGATGTACGTAATGATGTAAAATCTTTTGTGTAAAACTTGCTCGGGGCTGCTCTCCGAAGACTCGCCCAGAGTCCAGGGACAGTTCAACCACTGATATTGCTAACATCTCAGCCATTAATAAAGATCTTACCTTGCCTTAATGGGCGTATGGGTAGGTTTTAAATTGGCACTTGGTGGTCTCTTAATTCCAACCTATAACACAAATACCCCAAATCTTCCCCCTTTAAAAACAACTCTTGAATCTAAAGCACTTACACTCCAAGAAATTCAGATAAGGAATACTCAACCTATACTGGGGGAAGTGAATGAAAGCCTCTGAAGTTTAGTTATAGAAAAAAATTAAATCTAACTCCAAGCAAGACACAGAATGTCACCCTAGCGGCCTATTCCCATCAGTTCTGGAGACTCAGACATCACATCTGGCCTCCAACAAAAACTACAAATTATGCTAGAAGGCAAACAAAACGCACTCTGTAGAGGCAAACATGAGAAACCAACGTATCTGGCAGAGGTCCTGGCACTGCCATGCCAGAAATTCCTAGCAATCATAATTAATATGCGGAGGGCTACAATCAAAAAAGTGTAAAACACACAAGCACAGAAGGGTGACTAGGGTTAGAGGAATGGCTCAGCTAGCTATGTACTAATCAAACACTAAGTACCCGAGTTCGATTCCCCAGCACCACATAAGCCGGGCATGGTGTCACACACCTCTAATCCCAGCACTCAGAAAGCTGAGGCAGGAGGACTGCCTTGAGTCCATTGCCAGCCTGGGCTCCATCGTGAGTTCAGGACCAGCTTGGGCTATAGAGCGGGACCCTGTCTCAAAAAAAAAAAAAAAAAAAAACAGTAAAATAAACAATGACAGGAACTCTAGGAAAGAATCTAACAAAAATGCCAGAACTCAAACACACTGTAACAGAGAGAAAACGATGGCCAAAACCTTCACACCCATTTGAAAATACTAAACTACAAAGCCAACAGAGCTCATGAGCTCCAAACAGGAGGGAGATCGCCAGTTAGGCCCGTCGTCATCGAACTGTTGGCGCACCCAACACCACCAGCAGCCATCTGCCTTGCACAGCCCACCCAGCGGCAGCAAAGCGTGGCCTTCTCAAGCACATGCAGAACACGCTCCAAAGCAGGCCACACGAGGCTCTTAAAAGAAAGCACGTGTGAGAGAATTGCTATTCTCTGGGTTACATTTACCACTCACAACGAAGTTAGGTTTGAAGTAAACAACAGAAAATTTGAGGAATCTGTAAATATTTAATGAATAAGCAATGTATTTCTAGCAACCTGTAAGTCAAGGAAAACTTATGAAAACAATAAGAGAGCATTTTAATCTGAATGAAAATAATTTCTAGCGGCAAAAGGTATAGGGCATAGGGAATACAAGACGTTAAAGGAAAATGAGTAGGATGACATGCTTATATTGTAAAGAAAGAAAAATGTCCTATCAGTCCTCGAAGGATGGACTACGTATCAGTTCCTCCTAGGAGACAGTAAGCCCTGATACCAAAGTGTAACAAATCAGAAGAAAAACTACAAATCAACAACCATTATAAATATAGATTCAAAATTACTAAATAAAACACTAGCAAACAAATCCAACAACACATGGCAAAGGTTATCAGCAGTGATCGAGTGGGAATTACTCCAGGAATGCAAAGTTCGTTTAACAACTAGAAATCGATTAATACCATACGCAAGACAAAAAACGAAACTATGAACTTCTCAATACATGCAGAAAGAAGCATTCAACAAAACACCACACATTTATAATAAAATTTAACTGAGGGCAGTTCCTCAACCTGCTAATGAACATCTGCAAAGATATTTGCGGCAAACATACATAATGCTGACAGGCTGAGTTCTTTTCTCCTAAGACGAAGAAAAGTGTGTGGACAGACACCCTCGTCTCCTCTGTTCAACTGAGTACAACTCAAGAAAAAGTCCAGACGTGGTGGCACAAGCTTGTGATCCCAGCGACACGGGAGGGTGTGACCAGATGATTGCAAATCCAAGCCCGGCCTGGAAAATCTAATGAGATCTTGTGATACATAATGATGAATATAAATACAAATGCACCAAATACATAAATGAATTTTTTAAAACGCTGGAGATACAGCTCAGTACTAAGCCTACGGGTTCAATTCTCAGTACTGACAAAGAAAAATCCACCTTGTCAGGGAACAAAGCAAAGCTATCTTTACGTATGGATGACACGATCATATACACAGAAAAACCCCATATACAAAACTATGGGAATAAAAAGTATATCATGAGCAGAGGATAAAGTACAAAACAAATACAGGAAAAAGCTGTATTTCTATACAAAGCCAACGTTTACAAACGAAATTAAGAGCAAGCATATTCGTTCACAATAGCATGAATAAGAGGAAAGTACATACAAATAAATTTAACATAAAATTTGCAAACCTTTGCAGCCACGCACCTTGAACATTACAGAACACTGAAGAAAAGTAAAGATCTCTACGAATGGCAAGCAACCCAATGCTCTCAGATTAGAAGATTCAATATTCAGATGGCATTTCTCCCCAAATTAATCTGCTGATTCAAAGTCATCCCTATAAAAATCCCAAGACGTTTATTCACAGAAGAGCAGCTCTTAAATTGTATTAGTTAAGACAGCTTAGAAAAAGAAAAATTTTGAAGGACTTTCATGTCTCAGTTTCAAAATTTATATAAAGTGGCAATGATTAGGACAGTTTAGTGCCAGCAAGAAGGACTGGCATCGATCCATAACATACAAGGGGAAAAAACAGGACAACTGGATGTCTACATGCAGAAAGATGATCTGAGATTCCCTCCCTCCTCACACCACGCACAAAATTAACTCAAAACAGACTATAAATTTTAAAATCTTCATGATTCTGTTTAAACAAATATTTCGATATAATGCCAAAAGCACAGCCCATAAAAGAAAAAAAAACGGATAAATTAAACCTCATCAAAATTCACAACCTGTCCACTTCAAAGACACCATTAAACAAATGGAAAGAACAGACTGGAAGAGAATGTTTGCAAACACATACTGAATAAAGATCATGTACACAGAATCTGCAGAGAACCCTTACAACTCAGTAAGAAGAAAAACAGCCAAATCCAAGAGTGAACAAAAACACGAAGGCATTTCACCAAAGCAGGTATAAGAATGAGTAATGGCTGTACAAAAAGATGCTCAACGTCATTAGTCACCAGGAAAATGCAAATTAAAACCGCAATGAGATATTGCTTCACACTCATTAGAACAGCTATAATAAATAAGAAAGACGGTAACAAATGTTGGTATTTCTAAAAAATGGAAACTCTATACATTGCTAGAGGAAGTGTAAAATGTGCATCTAGTTTGGAGGGCAGCCTGTTGGTTTCTCAAAAACCTAAACACAAAATTGCCATACAACCCCACAAGTCTATTCTTAGAGAAATAAAAATATGTCCACACAAAGGCTATCAAATACACGTTCAAAGCAGTGTTACACACGATGGCTAAAACCTGGAAAGAGCTAAAACACCCATCCACTGTTGAATAGAAAGATGATACGTCTCTTACCCATACAATGAAATACTACTCAGCAATAGAAAATATATCCTGTGCCGTGAATTTAACGCAAGAGTATTACTCTCGACTAAATAACTCAGATACAAGATACCATAGCTACATGCTGCCATTTATAAAAATTATTCATAAAAGCATATTATGGACAGAAAGTAGATTCGTGGTTAGTTGGAAATGGAAGAGAAACAGAAACAGATTATAAATGGGCAGGAGGGATCTTTTTAAGAGTGAAAGGTGAATGAAAATGTTCTACAACATTTATGGTGATGGTTACCTCACCCAACAAAAGTTACTAAAAATACTGCACTTCTAATGGCCGAGCTGTAACATATCATTATATAAAATACACCTTCGTAACGTTGTTTGGAAATAAAAGATAAGGAGCTGTTCAAAAATTTTACGCAGGAATATATCCTTTCATGTTGCGTGACTGCTGTTTAGTATCTCATTGTACGAACCTACCAAGTTTATTCATCCATTAATAATCAGGCATTCTTTCTAAAATATTGCTATTATAAATAAAGTTGATATGTACAGAATATACAATCATGTTCCCAGCATATGCCATCAAGACACCTCACAATAATGGAACTAGTAGAAGTACTGAGTTACAAAGCATGTGACCTTTTTAGTATTGCCAAGCTAGTTTTCCAAACTAACACAACAATTTAGTTAGCACTGTTTATACTAAGAAATCTATCAACGATTCTGTGTATACAACCACTCCATCCAACTTAAATCAAGATACTAGATGCAAATCCAGTCCACTCACCCTAACTGCTCTGTAAGTGTTCTGGCCTGTGAATCATCCAGCGTATTTATATACCCTGTATGGTAGCATACTTTGCTTCCCTTTTCACTCCTAGATGTGTTGCAATTAATATGTCTGTATAGACCCCACTTCACACCATCAGGATGGCTCTAGTACATGAAAATCAAAGTGGCAGCCTGGATGGAAGAAACCTGAACGCGCGTACCATTCCGGCAGGAAGGTATTACGGTATGATCAACATGGAGAACAGCTTGGTATTCCTCATGACGCGAAACACAGACAAGCACAGAACTGACATGGCCAAGCAATTCACTCCTAGGCAAATGCTCAAAACAATGGAAAAAGGGCCTCAAACAGGCACCTGCAAGTCAGCGCATTCGATAAAGTTATTAACGTTCACTGCACACTATTCACAACAGCCACAAGGTAACCCGTGTTCATAAACAGACGCACAGACACATGAAGGGAAGTATACGCAGACATCTGAGTATTACTCAGCGAAGAAAGGAAGGAAATGTTGATACGTGCCACAATATGAGCAAATCTCAAAAAAATCAGGAAGACAATGAAATTAAGAAATAAGCCAGACGTGAAAAGACATGCGCTGTATGACTCCAGAGAGCACAAGGAGACTCAGAGAGACAGGGAGCAGGCAGAAGTCACTGCGGTTCAGGGGGGGAGGGAATGAGGGATTATTACTTAATGGTTACAGAGGGATGAAAAACTTTTTAAAACAGTGGTGATGGGGCTGGAGGAATGGCTCAGCGGTTAAAAGCGCTTGCCTAGCAAGCACTAAGTACCCGAGTTCGATTCCCCAGCACCAAATAAACTGGGTGTGGTGGTGCACTCCTGTGATCCCAGCACTCAGGAGGCTGAGACAGGAGGACTGCCCTGAGTCCAAGGCCAGCCTGGGCTCCGAAGTGAGTTCAGGACCAGCCTGGACCACAGAGTGAGACCCTGTCTCAAAAAAAAAAAAAAAAAAAAAAAACAGTGGTGATGGTCAACCAACATTTGTGAGTATAATTAATGCTTATAATTATAAAGCATTAAATTAAGTTCAATGCAATTATACTTAAAATTGTTCAAATAGCATATTTTATTATGTGTGTCACCAAAATAAAAAAAAAAGTTTTAAAGAAACACCTAAGAGTCATGTCAAAAGATTACAAGATCTAACTTTTTTCCCATTTTATTGATATGTATACATGCAAAATTTAAGGTTTACGATGGAGTGGAGCCTTTTATGCACATATGTGTCTTGTCAAGGTGACAAGGGCTTTCCCGCTCTCCTTTTGTCCCTCCCCCTACCCACTCCTCCATCCCTCCTCCCCTACCTGATCCCCATTTCACTTTTTCGGTTTAAGTTCCAAGATCTAACTTAAAGGTACCCCAAATGGCCAAAGATACAACATACTAATAAGAACTACTGACATGAATTAAATCCCTCACATACGTAAAACTTAAGTCAATGATATTAAATATTTTTTTGAATATTGGTCACCATTGGTCACCATTGGACTTTGCTAAACTGTTATGGTAGATTAAAAGTGGCTGAAAATTATTTCCTATTCCTCCCCTAAATCCAGGCTGGTCTTGGTAACATATCCGGCCAAAAGAAATCAACAGAAGTAATATAATTATGAGACACTCAGCGTAGGACCTAAGTTCTGCAGCTTATACCTGGGACTCTCGTAACATTCCCTCAGGGAATTCTCAGCTGCCACAGAAAAGTGCAGCTACCTGGGCCCACTGTGGTAGCTAGCGCACGATGATCTCTCTGATCAGAAGTCCCAGCTGAACCTCTGATTCCCACAAAGGTGCCAAACATGTGAGGAAAGTTGTCTTGGACCCGCCAGACCAGACCATCCATTTGTTAAATCCCTTCCATCACATATAAAAGAACAAATTCCTGACCTATCAGATCACGATGTACAATAAAATGTGCTGTCTTGTGCTCCTTGATTCTTGAAGTAACTTGTTATGCAGCTGTAGATAACCAATCAGGCATCAGCTTATTACTCTGAAAATCGGCAAAGAAAAACAAAATCAGCATTTAAACTGTCCTTTCAGTCAGTACAAACTAATTCTGGATAAACTGTACAGGTGATACGATGACGTTCTATAAAGCATTTTGGCTGAGGAAACACATAAGCAATAACCCCTGAGGAAGTCACAGTTCCGGCGTCAGTGGCACTAAAACTTCCAGGGGAAGGCTCAGAACCGAGCGATCAGGCTCACAGTGCCTGATCAGCGCACACACCAACTCCACAAATGAGCTGTGCGTACTAAAGGGACGGGAGGCCGCGGCACAAAAGCAGCCTGCTGGGGAGACGTAACGACTGAACACAACGTGGGGACCTTGTTCGCATCACGAATCCAATAAACCAACGGTGAAAAGCCATCTTTAGAGACCACTAGGGAAATGTAAGGTAGAAATCACAAGACATGAAAATACTACTATACCTTCTTCAGGCATCGCAACGGAATCATGATTACATCTAAAATGACACTTCCTTGTCAGACAGTAAACTGAAGCAATTATGGGTTAAAAAAAGAAAGAAAGAAAGAAAAAGCGTAGTGATGATCTCTGGTCTTGCCATGAAAGTCTCCAGGAAAAACAAGATAACGAGTCTACCAACTTCCTGGAACCAGGTAACAAGGCTGCCAAAATGCTGATGTGCAAAGCCAGGTGACAGTGACGTGGGACTTCAACGCCTATTTTCTTTACTTTTGTGAAGTCTGAAAATGTCTGCCATGAAAAAGCGTTTATCCAACTCAGATGTCCAACTCAGTTACTGACTGGACGGAACCGTGAGGATGAACACGGGCACGATGCCCACCTTAATCGCACGGGCAATTTCCAACTTGAACGTGGTGCACAGATGCGTTCATCTGTCTCTGTCTGTCTCAGCAAGGGCCTGGCATGTTTCTGTTCAATTCAACCTGAGGTAGCATACATATCTTACCGTCATGATTATAAGATTAGTATGCTTCCAAAAACACTTCAATTGTTCCCTAACAATATCAACATATACTTTTAAACTGGCATCTAACAAATTTTGAGCAGAATCATTTCTTTGTGGGAAGAAACCTTGTATTCCACTGCAGAAAACCTAAAAGGCAAAACATTATTTCATGTATGAACCCAGTTTAAAACAAAATTTTCAGGGACAACCCTACTGCACAAAAAGAGACATTTCTTACTCTCGGCACTGCTAGAAGGAAGCACTTGCATTCAAGGTGCATCCTACAGTCCTGCACAGAAGACCCAAGGTCATGTGCGGCTGACAGGTCAGAGGAAAAAAGTAATAGAAAAAGCCATTTTTATCTGACTTTGACAGAGATAATCTACGATTTCCCGGGCCAGCTCAGGGTGAGTATTGCAAGGAAAGAGACCAACTGCAGAAGGCACGGCACCACTGTGCATAACCTTCCTTCTGTGACACTTCTCTCTCGTCCCTTCCCAGCCTCTGTCCAAGGTCATTTAACTCCGTTCTGAATCTCAACTAGTGCAAATTTCCCAGGGAGCTCCGGTACCTCAGTTAAACCTCTACCACTCCCTACGACTCCAACTACAGGAAGAAGAAAAAAAAAGTAAATACTGGTTCTAGAAAAGAGTGGCATATTCCGTAGCAGTTTTTCAAATTGATTTGTTAGAGTCCCTTATGTAACTTTTCCTTATCAGGAGATGTATTGGTTCCATCTGGCTTCCGTAACCGTAGTAGATAGGTTAAAACCACAGATATTTATTCTCTCACAGCTTTGAAAGCTGGAAGGTCAACATTGAAGGGACACTAGTGCTAGTTCCTTCTGGGAGACTCAGGGCGGGGATGAGGGCCAGGTGACTGTCCCATGCCTCTCTCTTAGCTTCGGGCGGGTGCTGACACCCTGGCATTCCCTGGCTTGTGGCAACATCACTTGAATCTTGCCTCCACCTTCACATGGTCTCCTCCCCGCGTGTCCCTATGTTAGAGCTCACCCTCATCGCATACGACTGCATCTTAACTCGACTACATCACAAGGCCTCTGCTTCCGAATACAGTCACATTTATGGTCTCAGGTAGACAGGGATTTGGGGGGCACAACCCAGTTTAGAAGAGATACTTCCAGATGCAGTTTGTAAAATAACAGCAGAATACAGTTTTCAGATAACTGTATGCATATCAATAAAGTCTTTGCCGCGGGTACACATTTAGAAGACAGATAAGCAAATCCGAACTCCTGCATATGACACACCTTGACACTCCTGAGTCAGCAGCTCTCTAGGAGCTGGCTCCTCTAAGTGCGCTCTGAGGACAGCCTGTCAGAAAGGACACAACAGGACATGCCCCGAAGGCCTCAAGCTGGAGCTGCAGGCCACACATGGAATTTCTTCTCATGTCTGACCACATGGAACAAGAATAATCCCAAGACCACTTTCAATACTGCATTTTCAGGCAAATATTTAACTTAAAACCATCCAACACCTCTTAGTTCTGCTTTCCACAAATCCTGTAACACACAATTCAGCTAAGCTTTCTGCTGCTAGGTACGAAGGACCTAAGTTCCAGTAACAAGCCCCTCCTTCCCTTCTGAGCTCATCAGGACGGCCTTCCTGTCCCTGTCTACTAACAGCTGGTGTAAGGCACCTTAGGTGTTTCAATCAGGTCCCTCAAAAGCAGCCAAGCCTCAACCTGCTGACCATTTGCCAAGCGACTCAGACCCTGTTAGGTACTCCTTACAGAAGCACCCTACTTCCAGATATCAAAATTTGTATTACTTTTCTATTTCTGCTGTAAAAAAAAAGAAAAAATACCAGAAACCTATGACATAAAATGACAGTATTTTCCTGCAGCCCTGGAGGCTGGAAGCCCCAGATGTGGGTCTCAGGGAGGCGCCGTCAGGGGCACGGCAGTGCTGCACTCACTGCATGCTTTGGCTCGTGGTCAGCTCCTTCCTCCATCTCCAAAAACAGAAATGCGGTATTTTCTCGGGCTGCCTCTGTCACCTAGCTACCCCTTAGGTTGTCAAATCTCCCTCTGTTCTCCTCTTGTAAAGTCATTGTGGCCGCTTTGAGAATCCATTCGGAAAGTTCAGGATGTTTCCGTCTCAAGACCCACAGCTAAGCTGCACCTGTCGTGTCTCTCGCGCCACGGAAGGGAACACCCACAGGTTCCAGGGCTCAGGACCTGGGTGTCCGCCCCGCCTGCGTGGGGCTCCTCCCCGACTCCTTACTGCTCCCTTTCGTCCTCCGGACTCCGTCTCCCTTCTTGAGCCTCCCAGCTTTTACTTTAAATGACACTTCCTCGGACAGGACGCTCCAAACTACCCTTTCGGAAAGCGGACTGGCTCTCGATCCCACTAGGTATCAGAACCTCTGCTGCTGACTCTATCCACTCTCCGGTCCGCGCGCTTTCACACAGAAACCCAAACTCCACTGAGGCACATTACCTGTCTGCGTCATCTCCGCCTGCCTTACACAGAGCGGGCAGTCGTCCATTAAATAGGACAGAAATTCCCTTCGTGTGGATGCTGTTTTTAAGTTACATTCCATATATCATGCCATATGAAATTTTCTTTTATTACTTTAAAATGTCAAGAAACAACATTCAATGTCTCATCTCCACTGAAGTCTAAAATCGCTCCTAAGTTTTCAACCAGAAGGTTCGCATAGCATGCTCTACTGTCACACGACTACTACCTATGTTGTGGTATCACACCACATTTGAGAAGCTCAACTGTTCTACATGAGGCCCAATAAGGGTCTCAGAGCATTCGAAGGATGCGATTCCACAGGTCAGGTTCACACCCCACTGAGGTCTTTTTCAACCTGAGAACCTTATACACATAAAAACATATACATATCCAGAGCATTTATAACTAGAAACAAATATAATAGTGAACTTCATACAATCTTCTTATTTTGTAGCTGAAATAACTGAAGATCAGAAAATCTATCCTGATCATAGCCACAAACTCCAGAATTCTGAACTCACCCCCAGATTCACAGAACAGCCTCTATCTAAAACTAAATATGGAAGAAAATTAAGACAATGCATCCTTATATTAAACTCCTACTTCTAGACAACTTGGGTGCAAGTCAGGCTCTCCCGTTTAACAGGAAATCCTGGGCAAATTCGATAATTTCTACGTAGCATGGCTTCCTCACCTCGAAAGTAAGGGTTATAATACTAGCTACGGAACAATGTTAGGAAGATTAAGGGAATTCTAACACAGAAAGTGCTCAGAATGATACTGGCACGCAGTAAAAGTTGCATAAACTTTTTATCAAGTATAACTTTACTAGCATTTTTAAATTTTTTACTGTGGTAAAATAAACATGAAAATTACCATCACAACCACTTTAAAACGTGCAGCACAAAGCCAAACACACGCACAGAGCTGCACAGCCATCACCTCCATTACTCACCTCCAAAACTTTCTGGAGCTATTTATTAACTCATGCTTCAACAAACACAAAAGTGAGACAGGAACTAACATTTGCTTTAAAACACGAAGACCCAGTGTAAGACAAAAACTCCACTGTGGGTAGCACACGCACCCTTACGGCCCTGGTGTTTTGTTGTTGACAAAGAGAGAACTTCTAAAGGAAACAGACACCGTGAGGTCACCAGACTCAGGAGACCAGGGACGCCTAGGGTCAACACCCGGAGGGAACGGGAAGGCCTGTTACAGGTGGTCTGTGCCTTCCTACGGCAAAGGATGAGTGGGCAGGCCCCGGCAGGTGATGCTTAACTCGGGGCCACGTGCATGCGCGGACCCCCTACAAAAGTGCCCAGGGAGGGGACCTGAGTAGAGGGTATGAGATCATGCCCAGGTGCCACGCGCCCCGGCTTGAGGCGGCCTCGGCCCACAAGGAGGTTTCACCTCCTTATAACGCATCAGCCCATCAGGAACTCAACTGGGAAAGCTTTCCTGGGCGCCAAAAGCCACTCAGAGCCTCCCGCCTGTAACTCCAGCGCGCTGAGAGGCCAAGGCAGGAGGATCTCAGGTCCAAAGCCAGCCTGGGAAACCTAGCAACGTAAGGAAGTCTCAAAATAAATTAAGAAAGGAAAGAAAAGCAAGCTAGCTAGCTGGAGTGGTGCGCTGTGCAAAGGCCCTGGGTTCGATTCCCAGTACTGCCGGGGGCGGGGTGGGGGGAGAGCCAAGGAAAGGCACTTACATGCGAGAGAGAACACCAAGGAAAGAAAGACAGGCGCGCTGGGCTCCAGAGGGGGAAGGCCTAAATTCCCGACTCACGGGAACCTCCAGGCCGCCCACTCACCGTCACGCTAGCACTCACTACGAGTGGCACTTACGAAGTATTCTGCCTATTATTAAGCAAAAGAACTAAGGGGGCAACAGTGCACATTTCCCCAAAACATAAACATGCAGCGGAGTTGTAATTAGCAGGAAATCTTTGCAGACTGACTCCAAGGCGCCAGTTCACTCCCTCCCCAGCGAGAGGCTCGATTTCCATCAGGTAAGCAGCATTTCCTCCAAGTGGGGAACAGGTGGGCTGGGCAGTTCCAGAAAGAAAAGTTTATAGACGCTCAGAGAATCTACTTGAGAGAAACAGGAAAATATCTCAACAGAGAGCGTGAAAAACAACTTGAACATTGTGAATGATTCCCCGCCCCCCCCCCCCCACGCAAAACCTACAAACATCTATACAGCTCTTTTAACTCTCAACCAACCATGTGGGCACATTTTGAAAGTATTAGAGAAGTCTATGGCATTAAGCTATAAAAAGTTAACCATATTCTATCTTACGAAGCCTTAACATTTTAAAGGAAGAATGCTCAGAATTCCTAACAGCAAAAATTACAGTCTGTACTGTATGAACACAAAACAAACCAAAACCACATTCCTAATAAATGTGCGATGGTTTAAATGTGTCCTCCAAACCCCAGGTTACGGCTCCTTCCCACTGTGTCAGTGCTGAAAGGGAGGGCCTCCCCCAAGAGCCTCACCCTCATGCATGGTCAACACTGTCACCTCTGGCTCCTGATAAAGAAACGCATCTGGTCCACTCCCCTCTGCCTCGCAAACGCTCATGAGCTTTCCATCACGTCACGACACGGCACAGAGCCCTCCCGCGTGCCAGCACCACACCCTTGGCCCTGCCAGCTCTAGAACCACGACCAAACAGATTTCTGTCTTAATTTACCCAGTCAGTCGTATTCACCACTGTAACAGAAAACAGTCAAGACCTTACGTTATACAACCAGTTATTACCACTGGCTGGATGGTTATGCATCAAAAACCATGTTTCTGTGATCAAATGTCTCGAGTTTCTTAAAATAAAGTTCCATTATTTCATGTTGCTACCTATGCAGTCTGATCAGAGAAACGTTTTCCCATTGTTCAGTCGATTAATAATACTACTGACCACTAAAATTCTGAAACATTTTCATAGAACAGATGCCCTCAGGTAGGAAAAAAATGTCCATGCAACAGAAGAAAAAGCACACGTATTTGATACAAATTCCAGCAGAGAACTTTTTAAAAGTATCCCTACTTAGTAACCTGTATTACCTGACAGCTTCACCCAGTGCTGAAGTTTTGAAATAGTAGGTGTGAAACACTATACAAAAACTTGCTCCAAAGAATTTAACTCAAGATTACTGAATACGGCAACACCTTGCTAGTTCCTGTAGAGAAGGGTTGTCAATTCACCTCACAAACAGCACGCAATGCCTGCTCTGACAGGAATAAGACAGGACAAGGGGGTAACCTCATGCAGGAGACTTCACGTGATCAGGAACGCGAAGGACTGACAGCTGAAACGTGACGCGCAGCTGAAGGACTGTGGAAAAGGCGGGAAGGGTCGGGGGCAAAGTATAAGGACTCTCTTGGGAGTCTTTAGGAAAACGCTGAAGGTTTCTAAACAACAGTGTAAAATACCCATCCATCGCTGTCTGCTGACAACAACAACAAAAAAATATTCAAGCGGTCACATCTGCAATCCCAGCACTCAGAAGGCTGAGGCAGGAGGACTGCTGGGAGTTCAAAGCCAACCTGTGCTACACAGTGAGTTCAGGATCCGCCTAGACTATAAAGTGAGATCCTGTCAAAAAAAAATCACATGTGTCTGTTACAATTTAATAAAACAAGCATCTGCATTAAAATATAATAGAAACTCTTTTCTTTAACATACATATAAAATAAAATTTAACTTAATCACATTTGCTTAATAACTTCACCCTATAAAAAGGTCTGTATATATTTTGTAACATTATTTACAATTAATTAAAAGTAAGTTCTTAATGCACTCTACCTACTATATTACACTCCAACAAACCTACACAGTATTACTACCTTGATCCATGAAAACAAAATCAGGCTCTGAGAAAATCCATAACTTGCCTAAGATGACATGACGGGTAACTGGCACAATTCAAGCCTAAACCAGGTAGGTTCTCCTGCCCAAACTCCAGGGCCTCTTCTCACTGACACACTTCATACTGAAGCAAGACTAAAAGTCGCGAAGCAGCTTAGGTATCCCCAGAAAGATGCCATCTTTGCATCTCCGGAGTCACACCTGTTACAACTGGCAGCAAGACTGTCCACATCTCGGATGCAGCCATCGGGATTACATCAAGGACTCTAAGATTTTTCTCACACATTTATTCAACAATAATTTTTTGATCCTACTCTCCACTATATATTGCAGGCACAGTATTGAGTAAACATGCAAGCATGTGTGTATGTAATACATGTAGAAGATATGTACATTTATGTACACATGTGTTTATACATATGTAAGTACTTGTATAGTGGATAAAATAGCTGCCACATTAGGATAATGGGGTCAAGAGTTGGGAGAGGCAGCTGGGGGTAACAGAGTATTTCATAAAAGAGTCACAGAGTATACCCATGTTCACAGCAGCACAACTAACAACAGCTAAAATATGGAAGTCACCAAAATACCCATCAACAGACCACTGGATACACAAACTGTGGTATTTATACACAGTGGAATGCTATGCATCTATAAAGTCCAACAACGTGGAGGCTTTTACAGGCAAATGGAAGAAACTTGAGACCATCATGCTTAGTGAAGTGAGTCGGAAGCAGAAGGTGAAACATCGAATGGTCTCTCTGATATGAGAGAGCCAGATCACAACACCTATGGAACTTAAAGTGAAAAACAAAGTGAACCGGGGGTAGGACAGGGAGGGATGGAGGGGTGGGTACAGGGAGGGACAAAAGGAGAGTGGAAAAGTCCTTGTCACCTTGACAAGATACATATGTGCACAAAATGCTCAACTTCATTGTAAACCTTAAATCTTGCACTTATGCATATCTAAAATGGGAGGGAAACCGTCACAGGACACAAAGTCGCGGAGAGTCCTTGGGGTGTTCAGCAATGCTGTGTAAAACAAGAGTGGATATTTCTGACATTACATAAATTTGGGAACACTTGATCAGATTATGCTAAACTGGCTTATTTTCTGGTATTTCTCAGATCTTTCCACCTACAAATGCACATCGTGACTGTCCTAAGAGGAGGGTAAGGTACTCATTCTTTCTCAAATCTACTGTATGCAGAATCTTTCTCAAAAAAGCGCCACTTAAAAGAATGAGGATTCTTCAGAAAGTCCTGCAGCATGTGCTGTGACTGAAACTGAGAGTATATTCTACGCGAACACTTTGGAAACACTGAGTATAAAATACTAAAAAGTATGCACAAAGAATACTAAAAGACCAAGTTTTAAAAATCATAATAACGCTCACTTTCTAAAACTTTTTCAGAAACCGGGCTGAGGACCTAGCTCAGTAGTCACAGTGCTTGTCTAGCATGCAAAAGGCCCTGAGTTCGATTCTCCAGCACCGCGTAAGCCAGGCATGGTGGCACACACCTGTAATCTCAGGACTCACAGGCTGAGGCAAGAAAATTGCTGTGTGTTAGGGACCAGCCTGGTCTACACAGTGAGTTCAGAACCAGCGTGGACTACAGAGCAAGACCCTGTGTCCAAAAAAAATTTAATGAAATATTAAAGTTTTATTCTCTGAATAGCTATACAACATTTCATTTCAGAAATCAACAGTGACAACTACCCATTAATTCTAATTCTTTAATTTCATATGAAATAAAAAAATTAATAAACTTTGATAATTCATCAAATCTATAAAGGAAAAATGCTCTAAAAGTCCTATCTACTTTTTGAAATAGGTTTTGATACACTGTATCTTGAAGTACAAGAATCTATTATGATCCATGAAATGGACTTATTTCAGTTCTCCAGCTGAAGAGTCTAAAAAATGTTTCTCTAAAGTGAAATTTTAAAGGGGGGCAGGGGGACGACTCTGTTTTCCTTTGGAGGAAACCCATTTGTCCAGAAGTTTCATCTAGTAATGTAAATTATTCAGATAATACTAGCATTTAATAGGCTCTATGCATCAAAGATGTTTGACAATCATTAACCTTTTGGGGCTACAGGAATTTGTGCAATTAACTTGGGGAAAATCATTTTTCTCGGTCACATAATTAATTGTCCATGCCTTTTAAAAGAATTCTTGTACCTGAACTAAAAGTTAACATGAAAATACCAAGGCCATGCAATTTATGAAGATCAGGTCAACACACTGAGTGCAATCAGACAGACACTTTATTAGCCAGACAATTTTTAAGTCTCTCATTTATGCGTATTACCTAATTGATTAGATGCAGGCCAAAAAAGAACCCAAGTCTCTCTAGAAACTTTGTAAATAACGGGGCTTATCTCTGCATCCTTCTTAGAGATCTTCAAACTGGAAAGAGCAATCATTCAATCCCTAAGTTGTGTTTTGTTTTTTGTTTTGTTTTCTGCGTTTGCGGCAAATCTCCGTCCCTGAGCTGCCCAAACTGGGCTCAAACTTGAATCCTCCTGCCTCCCTAGGATTAAAGGCTTGCACCACCGGGCCCAGCTAAGTTGATAATTTTAAATGAGATTAATTTTTTTGGCTGAAACAAAACAAGAATTAATATTTCATTAGCAAATTGAGAGAAGGTGATTGAGCTGTTACCACTGGCTGATATTCACGGCGCTTACAAATTAGGGACAAGTGAGGACATGGGAGGCATTTTTCTCTCTTTACCCAAAATAAGCTGCATAAAGAATCAGATCATGAGTCAACAAACTCAATAAGACAAAACCCTGCTGAGTTAAAACCAACCCACCGCCATCCCCTGGGAGACTGCCACTCCATGAATCAAATGCTATGGAGAACGCACACACACAAAATCACGTCGTGAGAAACTAGATTTGCAATGTTTTCAATCTTCTATATGTTTTACCAATATTCCCAGCAGTTTTCCCAAAACAGAATTTTTTCAGAAGTCAGGAGAAAGTAATACAATTATCAAAATACCTCACTGAATGCACAATAAACCAAGAATATTACTCAAAAGTTAGCATGGGATAATTTCAAAATTCCGGGTAATTAAGATGCTAAATATTTCACTGTTACAACACAATGTAGAACCAAAACCCAGTAAGGAGGTCTCTGACCTTGGGACTTACTTCAGTGAATAAGTATACCTGGGTGAATCAGACCTAATTGTAACGGTTTTATCATTTTCCACCTATAAAAATTCACAATTTCCTCTGGTTCGATCCACATAATAATTGTTAACGACACATGTGTCGGCACTGGCCAGTCTTGAATCTGGATGTTTTATTTAAGATACATGAGTCTCGGTTATGTCATCTCTGCAGTGACAACGGTCGTAACACCTGCTGCACAGGCCCTTCTTCCGTGGGCCACAGAAGCAGCACAGGCAAGGTGCTTTTCTATCCGACACAGCAGGTCAATAAAGCCTAGTTAAAAATTACTTGTTTTAGGGACAAAACCATTAAACAAGCTTTAACTAATTTGTGTGCAAAATTAAAGTACTTATGAACAAGCATTCAAAACTGTCAACTAAATATTTTGAAAGTAATTTCTACCTAAGGCATTGGCACCTCAAGAGGTAAGCAACTGCAGGACCAATAACATAAGTGTAGCCCGGCTGCCCGCACCGCCCTCTCCCCCTCAGCCTTACGGTGTCTATCTCTGTTGACACACAGTAGAGGATCTCATCTGTCTCCCCAGAGGCCAGGCCCAAGCTCGTCCTTCCTTCCAGCTGACCCATGAGGCTCTGCATGTTCCGCCTCTACTGGACAGAGAATCCTTGCATATGATCTCCTTTCTCCAATACCTTCAGTGGGCCCCTCACCCAAAAAACAACCATGCTCACGGCACCACCTGCTCTTAAAAGGCAGGGGTCGGGGTGTCTTGAGCCCACGTCTCCTTCCACGGACTTCCTCTCTCCCCCACTGCTCCCTGGCGCTGGGTATTGACTAGCCCTTAAGCCACACGTTCCCACGAGCACATCACACCCCTACTCACTGCGTAGCCCACTGGAGGTGCTTCCTCCGCGGTCACCAACCACTTCCTCTTGCTAAAGTTTGTACCTCAGCGTTCAGAGGCCTGACCCACCAGCACACACAGCAACGTCAACAACTGTCTTCTTCCACTTGGCTCCTAGTGTCTTGGAGAACATCGTTCCTCTGCCTGTCACTCTACCACAAAGCTCCTAAAGGTCCCTTCGTGGATGTTCACTCTCTTTGTAGCCCTCAGGTCTTGAATTTCGATCACCTCTATAAGCCAATAATACTCTGGCGCTAGCACGCTGATTTACCTAGCCAATAGCTGTTCTCGCCTTATTAACAGAACTCTGATGCTGTTTTGAACAGCAATGTGCTCTGATTTAAAAATGAAAATACAAAAGCTTGATTCCTCTGGTTTCTTTAGAGCTAAAGATTGCTCTAGGACACAGTTCAGGCCACTGACGTGTAGACGGAATTCTAGTTAACATGGTTTCTATGAACACTACTGTTTGTTCTCATAAAGAGACCAATCAGCTCTCCCACTCCCCTCTGGCCAAGGGATATCATAGGTCTAACTGCTGGAAGAGCAGCAGCCTCCTTATTAGCATGAAAGTTGTCCCGGACATCAGTTGGCTTCCTGATGGCATAACTACCATGTAGGATCTGAACCTGAAAAGTCGAGGTGAAATTTAAAACTTGCTCTCCTTAAACTGCTTGCTGTGACCCTTGAAGAGATCACGTCACCTTGAGGGAACTGGGCACCACACCTCCATCAGAATTAGCGTTTGGGAAACACACCTAGCTTGGGAATTGAGAACCAGCCTGCATTCAAGTGTGAGGGATTTGTGGGCCGGCCAATGAGGGGAGAGCAGCCACCCAGATGTGGGCGGGCCAACTGGGACTCCAACGGTATAAAAGGAAGGAAGACGGAAGATGGTCACAGCTTCTCCCTCTGGGAAAGCTCTCGCCTTCGCAACTGTCTACATACGCCGACTTGCTACACATCGCAGATCGTGAGCACAGATCTGTTCCAGTCTCGACTTGCGTGACTGATCTTTAGTCACCAATCTTCAGGCTCCAGTCTTCGCCACTGTCCTCTGAACAACCGAGATCCACGGCCGACTCTCACCTCACCGGCTGTCCTGTAGTCCTGGACAGGAGATCTACTTTGTGGCTGAGCAGCCATCTTACACTATCTCTACGCTTGGATTTGAAAGCCTTCCTGATACATCCCTTTGGTTATAAAATCTATAAATTCTGCCTTTGAAGAATCCAAACTAATACACTTACTTAAGAAATTGTCTGTCTGAATTTACATTTTTCATGAATGAATACAATCCCAACCAATGCAACACCAATGTTGCCCAAACAAAAAAGCTAACGGCTCAAACACGTTATTCTAGACCTAAGTATCCAAGCACCATCCTGGAAATACTTCAAGGCCAAAACAGCTAAAACTGTTAGCTTTTCTGTAACTCTTAAAACATTATTTGTAACAAAGATTAGAGCTTGATCCCTGTGAATCACTTAACAGCTTTAACAGTGGCAAGAATTCTTGAGTAAAAAGTGATTTTCTTGTATTGAATGGACCGATTTTGCTACTAATCAGATACCATTTCTGCTAAGCACATAGTAACACCTTTTTAGCATTGCAGATGACATACCCTTGACCCACTAAATGCTACATTCTTACATGCCACTACAAGCCAAGTCATAGGACAAACATTGGTTTAAGAACAATTTCTTTTGATTATAAAAATTCTCCACCTTCACAGAAAGTTGAATTCAACCCAAGTTTTAAAAAGGTAACAAAAATCACTTACCAGGCCATTTCCCCATTTTTAGCATTGGCGTTTCACTTTCCAATACTGAATAGACACCTACCACACCTCCTTCACTACAGGCTCTACTTCCCCTTTGTTAGCCTTGGACTGCCTTCCACAACAGTTATGGAATAGGTAGAGGAATTTCTGGAAAACTTTAATACTGAAGGAACAATGACAGCGGAAATGTAAGAAGCCTGTGTCAACTGGAGAGTTTCCCCAGCAGCAGCTACGAGTAATCCCACTATCAGTGCAGCACAGGCTGCGAGGAGCTGGCACAGAGGGCCGGCCACATCCCCACCTCCTCCCAACTCAGACATCCCACCCAAAGAAGGGGTGGGAGGTTAGGGAGCGATGCAGCATTCTGACAGAGGGTTCCTAACCAAGACCACAGCAGAGCCCCTCAACAAAAGGACCATGTCCTCCAAGCACACCTCTTCTCTCCTGGAGTCGCCAGAGGCCGAGCTTCCAGATCAAAAACTGCAAAGGGTTCACAGCAGAGCTCAGGAAATGCATTCTGGCAGTAGATCGGACAAGGGGTAACACAAACATTAGGAATATAAATGTCAGCATGACAGCGGCACCAAACTGACCAACCACTGGAGCTCACACGGGCTGCAAGATGGACCTGGGGTCCGGGGTCTCCACTCAGCCCTCACACCGGTGTCCCCAGGCACCTGTACAAGCACATTCCCGGCCTAGCAGAGACAATGAGCACAGCCAGCAGAGGAAACCGTAAAAGAAACTCAGCGGAGCTCAAAGAAATATGCATCCACAGCAAAACATCCAGGTGAGCCAAACACAGGTATCTCCCACCCCTCCCATCCACGGTCTCGTGAACAGGGTAGACACCTTTCTCCAGTGAAAGTAAAGAACCTTGGGATGCAGAAAACGGTGCCAATCAGTAGAACAGGTACTTTACAGAAGGAAGACAGAAAACATGGGACCAAAACACATAGAACCCCTGGAAGCGAGCAAAGCTCAGTGGCCCCAAAAGGTACAGCTGTTCTCGAAGTATCTAGGAGTCACTCCAAGCGAACACACTCCAACCGGGCTGGCTCGGCAGCACGGGGCTCACACCCTGGAAGTCGGAACCGCCGGGCTAGTGAGAAAAGGCGGAGGCGGGGAGCAGCTCCGTCTGACTCAGCACAGCAGTCAGTCCTTCCCGTGCTGGCAAGCTGGAGCAAACCCACCAGGCCTGCTCAGTCCTCACCCATACAGCGCCCTACAGGAAGGCGCACCGCGAGGAAGTCCACAGAGCGGAAGTGGAAGCCTGCAACAGCTACCAGTCTTCCTAACCCGTCCTTCCAGTTATAAATACGCACAACGAGCCAAAGACCAGGTCTGGGAGAAGACCTAAACAAAGAATGGGACAGAGGAAACACGGTGAATACACACTGTAAAGTCGCCCTAGGGGCAACAGGATTCTGTTTCTAAACAATCTCGAGTTTAAAAGAAAATTCTTACTAGTCTCCTCGGAGAGATTTCAAAGATTTTGAGATTTTACATTTTATGGCGCAGAATCCTAGAAAAAAATAATGTAGCAGAAACCATAAAGTATTTCTGAAGTTAAAGGTGATTGCCAAACTACAATTTTTCAAACCGGGGTTGAATGTTACGATTAGATGGAAGAAAAAGAGTTGGCAACATGAAATTAAGGAATTGACTAAGAGAGAAAAGGAACATACAGCGTGAAAGATAGAAGCAAGCACGCTGCTGAGAAACAGAGCAGAGGCCCAGAGGCCAAAAGAAACTTCCGATTGGGAAGACAGACAATAGAAGCGGTAGGTGGGAAAAGGGGCAGAGGAAAACAGGAGGAAGTCAAAAAATACTAGATTTCATAATAAAATATACAGCTTTCTATTTTTGCCTGTTACCTTAGGATAAGTGTATACACGCAGAACAGCTAAGTCACAGACGTCATGAGGCCACCCTCCAGGAAAGTTAAACAAATCTACATTCCCAGCCATGTTTTATTAACTTCTTGCTAACACAGAATTTGTTTGAACTCTGTCAATCTGGTTGGTAGAATGTGATCTGTCATTGTCCTTAATTACATTTTTCAGATAACTACTGTTAGTGCATTTACTGTTTCTATTCTGAACTACCTGCTCCTGCCCTTGGCCATTTCATCTACAGCATTTTATTGATTTTTTTAAAATTCAGTATAGTTAAGAGATACTGCTTTTTGTTAAAAAGATGCTCACACGCTTTCCTAATTTGTGGTTTGTCTTGCAACTGTGTTTACAAGATTTCAGGGTCATAAAAAAACCTACATGTTACTTTACAGTTTGCAGATTACATATTCCTAAAAGTAGGAAATCCTTTTCCATCTCAAAAGTATACAAATTTTCAGCTTTCCTTTCTCCTAGTAAGTGAATGTTTCCGTTTTTACATTTAAATCTTTGATCAATCTGCAATTTCCTTGATGCAAATTGGAGTGCAGCCGTGCAACTTTTCTATCCCCAAATGCTAGCCGGCGATTCCAGCCCCATTTCTTGAGCAATCCATCTGATAAGTCACTTACGGCTATACAACAAACTACACCGAAGCTGAAAACGGCAATAAACACCTCCCATGGCTGCTGTGGATTAGGAATTTGAAAGCAGCTTAGTTCTGTGCTTCTAGCTTGGCTCACCTCCTGAAGTTTAGGGCAAGATGTCATCCCGGGGTTGCAGTCACCAAAGGCTGCACTGGTGCTGGAGGATCATATCCAATGGGACAGACAGCTCAGGCAGCCGGCGAGCAGCTGCAGGGTGGGGACCCAGGCCTCAGCCCTTCTCCGTTGGGTTGCTGAGTGTCCTCATACCATTACAGCTGACCTCCTCCAAAGGGGCACAAGGCGGGGCTGCGGTGCCTTTTACAACAGAGCCTCGCAAGTCCCACACCGTCGTCTTCACAGTGTCCTAACAGTTCCATAATCGGCCAAGGCAGGAAGACTCTACACCAGGACACGGGAGCCACTGTGAGCCCGCCATCTTGGAAGCCAGCCACCACCTCACCCTTTGTCTACTGAAGTGGAATATACTGGACACACACTGAAGTCCCATTACAGTTGTGCTGACTTCTAGAATTTGTCTACTGATGGGCAAGTATTAAAATAACATAATAATTAACAGACTTATCATGTCTTATGCATAAAGGCAAAACTTTTTTCATTAGTGTGTTTCACAAGATTTTATCAAAACACGTTCAAGAATTTGGAATTAAAGTATACACAAACTAATAAATAAACAGGTAAAACTGATTTTAAAGACTTTTTAAAAACTCACAAATATTCTTGTAAATAAACTCAAATTAGCCTTATTACACGAAAGAGGCCAGACTGACCCATGTGCTACGGTGCCAGGATCAGCAAATACTCAGTAAGGAAAACACCAACGCACCGTCCGTGGACATGTTACCCAGTGCTATTTTTAATACTTTAAATGACTGTACATTTATTCATCCAAGGTATTTATTAAACGTCTATTACAAGGCAGATATCATCAGGGGTGGTGGATATACAGCAGCGAACTAAAACACAATCCCTGCCCTCACAGCGTTTCTTAGGAGCTGTCCTGAAAGACAGGGGAGGAATTTGTGAGGATTTTTGCTTTTTTCACATACAAAATTTTTGAAATTCCATTATTGTTAGGAAATGTGTTGTGTGTTATTCTCTATTTGTTCAAGTTTCAGGTTCTTAACAACACAAGTGCATGTGGTGACTGGGCACAGCCGTGTACACCTCCGCCACTACCTGAGACAAGCACAACCTGTGTTCCTCTGCAGGCAACCTGCTCTATCTCCTGGGACTGCTTTTTCCTTAGAATTCAAATATTGTGCCAGCAGCTCTAAACAGGAGCCTTTTTCATTAATTCTGGCCAGTTCTCAGGGGTACTTTCGCTATTCACTCTCTGGTGCAGGAAGGCTCGCTCCGATCTCCCTGTTACTGCCTAGGCTGTCCCCTCAGGATCACCTCTTGGGCTGAATACCCGCTGTCTCCCCCACATCCACCCCGTGTATCTGCACGTGGCTGCTCCTTTCCTCTCTGTATTCCCGGAGTGCTCAGGTCAAGCACTGCGTCGTCACTGCCCCACTTCTGGAGATCAGGTCTTGGGCACCTGCCGTGGGAGCTATGAAGTCTCCCCAGAACTTTGGGTTCTCCGCTCCCTTTCACTCCACCCTCCTTCTCTGGCACTTCTCTTTTGTGTCCCCTGCTCCTCCTCAAGGCTTTCCGGTTCCTCTGTTCCTCAAGGCCATGTTCTCCGGGGTTTTTTCCCCTTCTTTCCCTAAGACATCAGGAGACTTCTCTTTTTTTGAGACAGGGTCTCACTGTGGAGCCCTGGCTGGCCTTGGCCTCACAGCGATCCTCCTGCCTCGGCCTCCCGAGCGCTGGCCTTACGGACATGCACCACTGCGCCCGGCTTAAGGAGATCTGTACTGAACTACTGTAAGCTGTGGCACCTTCTTCACATGTGATCGTTTTCACAGTGACGCAGCTGTCAATCTTTCTGATCCTCTTCCTTCTAATGATCCACGAGGCACACGTAAGCGTCTTCCGCACCCTCGCCACCGGCCAGCGCTCGGTGCGGACGCGGGTTCCTGCACAGACCGGCGGCGCAGCCCGGCCGTCCCCTCCAGGGTGCTGGCTGATCGCCGGCAAGCCTTCCCTTCAGGTTGGGCCCTGGGAAGGTCGACGTCCCGCCCCGGCCTGGCTGGCGACAGCAGACATTCCTCAGCACCCCTGGAGGCGACACAACCTCAGTTGTCAGCTGCACGCTCAACACGCAGCCCTCCACTGGCCGCAAAACCGTGTGTGTGCGCGCGCGTGTGTGTAGGGGGCGCGTTGCTGGGGCGCACAGCCGGGCCTCATGCATGCTAGGTGAGCTTCCTACCACTGGGCCCACACGCCAGCCCAGAAGCCTGCCGCCGGCTGCGCTGCAGGCCACCAGGTTCAGAACTCGCGGACGGAGGAGGCCGCGCAGGGCAGCGGCACGACCGGCTCCCCCGCGGGCGAGTGACAGCCTGGGCCCCGGCTCATCAGCACCTCGCCCTCCGGTCAGGCCCGCTGCGCAGCGCCCACACCGTGCGCCCGAGCCCGGGCCGCAGTCGCCGGCCGCTCGCCGCCCCACGGCCGCCTCCACCGGAAGCTGGCCGCCCCGCGCCAGACCAGAGTTCCGCTACCGGGTCACCCGGAAGTGCCAGGCGGAAGGCGGGCGTCCCCCATTGCAGGGCAAACCCGACTACAGACTGCACTTGCGCACTTGATGCATGCTTCGCAGAAAGACCAAATGACCGTTACTGCTCACGTCACTGAGGCCAGGGCGCAGACTTACAAAGAACAACTCACGGCAGCTGGGGCCTCTCTCCCTCGGGGTTCGCGCTCGCGTCCTGGCTCCAGCGGCTGGCACACCCCGTACTGACCAGAAGGCGCCATCTTGAAAACCCAGCGACTCAGGACGCCGCCGCGCGGCCGGGACAGTCGCCCTCAGCCTGTCCAAAGACCCCGCCGAGGTCATACACGCAGCTCCCTTTAAAGCTGGGTCTAAGTTCACACTTGTCTTAGGCCTTTCTTCATATCACCCATTATGGCTCTGAATCAGGAACTATAACGGTAAACTTTTTTTTAAAAGACTGTAAAAGCTTGTTTCTAGTAGTAACAAACTGTGTCTGTGGAAGAAAACGCTGTCAAGGTGTCCCCCCCACCCCCCAGCCTGGGTCCAGAAAGCTCTGCTGCAAGCCACTGTGGCTTAGTGTTGGCTGAGAATACATTCTTCAGAAAGAAACACAGCATGTCATGAATGTAGGGGTCGTCTCTTCTTTCCCAACAATTAAAAAAATTGTTTTAGTGGCCCATTAATCCCAACCATTAAAAACTACATATATTATGCCTATTGACATATTAGAATTGCATTTCAATTCACCTCTGCACCTAACACAGTGAAAAACAAAGGAAAACCTTATCTAATTTGATTTTCAAAAGACACTACCTGTTAAACTCTACTCCTGACACACATATACATACATTTTCAAAAATGAACATCACGCATACATAACTCAGATTTACGTTAAAAATGAGTTAGGATTTACTCTTAATAACTAAAACTACCACAAATTTTATGGATTTAGTTTTTCATTACAAAAGGAACAACTGTGAATCTTCAAATGAATTCATACAGGTTACTGCAAATGGTAATATTTTACTAATTTACAATTATTGTTCAAAATCAACTCTTCAGTAGGAATATAAATGAAAACCAAATGAGACATCTTACTCTGAGCTGTCTGATTTTACACCATATCATGTGCTACAGTATGAAACATAGAAAAAAAGGTTAGGTAGCTTCTAAGGTTACTCAACAACAGAGACCACTTGTTTAACTTTTACTGTGGGCCACAAGACCCTACATATGAAGAGTGACAGGCTCACCTAAAACAAGCCAAGCTGGATGCTTCGCTCTGCCGCCACCTAATCTACTGAGCTTGTCACTGTGGAGCAAAAGCGGCCAGAGAAACATGGAAACAAATAAACGTGACTATGATTCAACCCAACTCTATTTGCATTATTTTTTACAATATTCAATGAGGCAGCAGAAGCCCAGTGCGAAGAGTTATTCAAATTTGGAACAACAGGATTCACAGAATTACACGGACTCTGAAACTTCTAGACGTAAAGTAGCACCAGGAGGCAGCAGTACATGTAGTAGAATCAAACAGCACTGTAGAGTAGCATTTCGCGTATTGAGCAGAAGCTTCCTATCCGTTACCCAATCAGCTCTCACAACAGCCCAGGAGGTTTGCCCATGGAGGCACTTGCTTTTGGAGGCAGAAATGACCAATCAACAGGCAGAGGCCACAGTGCGACACTTGGGACAACGCCTTAGGGAGTTTCCACTGGGTCTCTTCTGCCTCAGTTCTCACCCGTCGCCCCTTTGATCCTACCATCCTATGATCTAAGCCTCTCTATGCTGAGTTTAATTCTCAACTTACATTTTCGACCACTGGTCCCTTCCCTGCTCCACTTCAAAACCAGGACAACTGGGTGGAAATATACCAGTAAAAAAATCACTGAACATGCTGTCCTCCTGACGAAACCTAGGGAAGAATGAACGTCTCCCACTAGAAAGAGCTGGGCAGCAGCAGGTGATTTTTAAATGTTCCCTGAAACAGCCATCTTCCAGAAAGAAAAGCACTCTGATGTCAAAATAACAGGTGCATGGTGTCTCCAAGCTCCCAGGAAGGGGAAGCATGACGGTCCTGCCTCAGAGAACTGACTCAACAATATCTCAGGCAACCTTAACATATTTTATCAGTTTCAGATTTTTTTTTACTCAAAGACGCCATTATTACAAGATTTAATTTTAGTTGAGAGACAATAAAATACTCATAAAAATGTGACAAGACTCCTTCCTGTGGCAGATCATTTTGTCTCTCAGAATTATGACTTCTGCAGTATGAGCTGACGACGTGTCAGCGTCACTTTTTAATAGTCTCTCTGCAGCGTTCACCCTGACAGGAGATATTGCCAGCAGCATCCACACCCAATAAGTAGAAATGGAAAGATGTTGTCATTTTTCTAATTTTCTAAGAGAAAACATTTTCCTAATACCAATTTTGTGTTGTTATTGTTGTAATTGTGCATATCAAAACAGTAAAGTGAATAAGACTGAATCATCATCCTCCAAACACAACACTGCAACCACCAGACACTACAGAGGCACAGGACTCTATTGTTGGATTTTATAGTTAAGGCAACTGGGCTTTGATTTGACTGAGCAGGACAACGGGTAAACAGGCTAGATGACTCAGAGCCGTCCAGACCGCAGGTCAGTGGCATACTGCGCACAGACTAAAGGTGCCACTCTTCCCCTTCTCCCATCCCCAACCTATATTTTCCAATTAAAGTCTCACTAAAACTCTGTCATACTGGCCACCGCCACTTTTATGATGCCACAATTGGAACTGCGAGAGAGACTGGAAGGTTGAAAAGACTAGAATTTCTACTTTCGACCTTTTACGGAAAAAGTTTACAAATTCCTGGTCTAGGCTAGAGAGCCAAAGATACACACCAGAGAGATCAGCGGCAGACGCAGAGCGGAAAGGAGCACGAGTGCCGCTCTACAGGAAGAGTCAACGTCACGAGACGCGTGGACTGCAGGCGGCCATGTCAGGACAGGAAGGAACCAAGAAGTGGCAGGATGTGGTCTTCTACGGGACAGTGAGAAGAGACCAAGACGGAACCTGAAACCACGCAGGGCTGTTACAAGAGACCTGTAGACAGCCCAGAACGGTGACGAGCTGGACAGTGCAGTCGCGAAAAGTCATCTCCAGCTGTCGCCCTCTACGTGACCCACGTGCCTAAAAATCCAGATCGCAAGAAATCACAACGTTAAACATTAAAACCATAAAGATATTCCCAAAAACTTGTACATGGCAAAAAAAGAAGGGCAACTGCGGAACAATACTCACAGTTCACTTCCCAAAGACATAATCCTCCTTTCTCTTTAAAAACCGACAGTAACTACCCAAAACCTGATAGATAAACAAGCAAAGACACGAAGCAACAGCTGACAGAAGGGCAAACGCCATTAGCATTTTAAGAGACGCTGAATTATCCTCCAGAGAAATGTCAATTACAGCTGCCCTGAGACAGCGCGGCTCACCTACCTGGCACAGATCCAGTCTTGACAGGGCTGAGAAGAAACTGAAAAGTAAACATGCTACCGATGAAAGTGCAAGATAAAATCCTCATAAAGAAGAATTTTTCTGTATCCAGTAAAACTACATGTGCAAAACCACCTAGTACTTCACACATCTGTCAAAAGGAGTGAGGAAGATCTCTAGGAACAGCAATGGCCCGATTTCCAGGGCGAGCTGTGAAAGGTAAAAGGAAAGTAGGGTGGGAACGCAGGACAGAAGGTGCCACCTGTGCGGAACAGAGAAACGATAGATGAGTTTTCTTACACCAGTAGGTAACAGTGGGACGTGGGGGGTCCTGGAAAGGAGCAGAGGAGTTAGAAATAAATGTGAGAGTTCTCCGTAGCTATTTTAACATTTTGAATGTAAAAACGTGTGTACATAAATGGAGAAAACGCTAAATAAAAACGACTCAGAATGAAAAGAAACAGAAATAAACCACTATTAAATCATACCGGTACATTATCTATACAAACAATTACTTGAAGAGACTTTAAAACTCAGCACTCCGAAACTCCTTATACTAACAAGACAGCGCATAAAGAAAAGACAAGGGGGAATCTTAAACTTCATCCAGTTTTGTTTTTAATAAGATTCTGTAACTTTAAAACATTTTACATGTACCGTAAGATACGGCAAATAAGTACTGTGGTGTTTTTAAGGAACCACTATTTTCAGTGTAAGAAATAAAAAACGGAAAAATAAGATGAAGGAAGCTAAGGAGAAAGACCCAACTGCTGTAAAACTGGACTTGGAGACACTGACATTAACTCCTAATTCTTTTTATGACTTCACTCTGAGCCCCGGAAGAGTCCAGGACCCCTCGCTTCCTACTGTGGTGGACCCAGATCTTGGTTTCTGTATACCATTCTCGCTTAAAAAGAAAACGGGAGAAAAGATCTCAAGGACTTGGAGAAGCACAGGGTAAAAACCGACTTATCAAGCCAAAAATGAGGAAAATCAACAGGCGGCACTTCCACTCTCACCATCCTCACGCAAACACCGTGGGCACGGGAACCGCTCTAGTGCGCTCGCTTCAGATCTACCCAGTGGCGTCGGCGGCCTCCTATCAGCAAATTCCTGAGATACATGATAAATGTAAGAAATCCGTGGACACCAAATTCAGAAATACACTGCTACTGACGGTCAGTCCAAAGAAAACTAAGTACGTAGGTGGGAGGGTCCACAGAAGCCACTGAGTGGCAGGGACACGAACGGTGGGACCCGCAGGGCCACCACGGCTGACAGCAGATGACTGTGGCACACTGGTCTTGTGTCTTATCTCAACCACCCTCCTTTGCGAATTAAAACCAAAATAAGGGGTCATGACACAAGTCTAAGAAGGTTAAAATAGATGGTACTCCTGGTTTCACTTACTTATAGCCAACTGCTTCAAAAATATTAAATGAAATATTCTAGAAATGAATTCATGTTTTTAAAAAGAGAAATTTGTATTACTATATATTATCATGATCGATGTGTTTTATGGTTAGTCATTATTAACTTCGGCCTAATTTATATTTATCACAGCATGAAAATGTAGAGTACATACAGGATTAGCACTATCCCTGATTTCACATCTGTTATAGGTATAGAATACAGGATTAGCACTATCCCTGATTTCACATCTGTTATAGGTATAGAATACAGGATTAGCACTATCCCTGATTTCAGATCTGTTATAGGTATAGAATACAGGATTAGCACTATCCCTGATTTCAGATCTGTTATAGGTATAGAATACAGGATTAGCACTATCCCTGATTTCAGATCTGTTATAGGTATAGAATACAGGCCTTGCGGATCAGGGTCCACTGCCATAATGACAAAACCGGGTGCCAGTGAGGATGTGGGGGAACAGGACCACCCCCCAACTGCTGGTAACGATGTAAAATGGGACAGCCACCTCGGAAAAAAGTCCCTGAAATGTTACACATATAATGAACCTACAACCCAGCAATGTACTCCCCAGCTTGTATCACGGAAAAAAGGACACATGGAAAAAAAACAAAAACAAACACGAGTGTACACCAATGTGGATGGCAGCTAGAGCCAAAACATGCACACAATTCCGGAGCCTTTGACAGGCGAATGGTTCAACTTAGGATGGTACGCGAATTCCAGGGAATACTATTCAACAGTAAAGAGGGATGAATTACGGATACACACACAATCTAGACAAATGATCAGAGATTAATGTTAATTTTGAAAAAGCAATTTCTCAGCATATGACCTTCTATATAACGGTCTTGAAATAGTAAATTCATAGAAATGGAGAGAGCAGAGGTTGCCAGGGGCAGTGCACAGGGCTATAGGAAAGAGGAGGGTATGGCCGCTGTGGTGATGGGAAGCTCCCTGAGCGATGGCTACGTCAGTGCGTACGTGCTACCATTGGAGGGAAGGTCTACGCAAAGGAGACAGAGGGCCTCCTGACATTATTTCCTGAATATACATCTACTGCCATCCCAAAGTAAAACTAAACTATCAAATAAAACTTTTTTAAATAACTGAATTACACTGAAATGAAATATAACATTAACATCCCAAAATTATTCAAACTTTCATTAGGAACCTGGTAAAAACAAAGACAGAAAAGCATAATCTTTAAATAATCCCAAAAAAATACCTGTCAGATAGTGCAAGAAAATGTCTTCAAGGAAAAAAAGTGGTTGTACATCCATACAATTCTCAATAAGTATCTTTTAATTATACATTTCAATTATATTTCATATTGTAGATTATCAGAAACTAAACAAAATTTTATTTTCTATAAATGAATTTAAAACTATGTATTCCTTCAGAAATTAGGGAAAGAGAAGCAAATCATACTTAGAAGATGTTAACCCTAATGGAGCTTGTAAAGACACAGAACAAATATGAAAAAATGGCATTCTCACAGGCACAGTAAATCCAAGAACAACAAAAGTTGTTGTGTACGTTTTCTTCTACCTATATTTATTTCCAAACACAATCATCAAAATCCTTTACAAACAGTAAGATTACTGAGACAACAAAAAGACAAGATTTAAGCACGTATTAGAAAAATCCTCTCCAAAGGAGTCTCAAAAGGCAAAGCCAGGCCTGGTGTTGCAGGCCTGTAATCCTAGCTATCTGGGACGGCACAGCAAGGAGACCGCAAATACAAGCCCCACCTGGACAACTTCGCAAGACCGTGTCTCACAATGAAAAAAAAAGAAAAATTGCCTGAAACTGCGGAAGGCCGTAGGTTGGATCCTCAAAGGCAAGAAAAACAGTGAAGGCAGGCCACCTGTACCTCAGCTACACAAACATCTGTGCACCCCGCTACTTGAAAACAGATGATGCAATCATAACCAGCCACCTAGTACCTTGGAGATGCAGAGGGTCCTCCCTGGGTTAATTTTATCCAGATTCTACAAGAAGAGGTATTCATCACAGCCAACCTGAAATCAAAGCACACCCCGTCCCTTGACTCGGGAAAATTATTCTCCTTTCCTCTCCAATCTGCTCTAAAATTACAATAATAAATTTTAAATCCTTTAGGTGTGAGAGTCTTGCAATACAGCATGGAACCAAGACATAACTCAATACAGAGAAAATGAAAACTGGCATTAAAAAAGTTAACCTGTTCTAAGGTAGATCTACAACACTTTAAAAAGATTTTAAACAATTGTCTAGTTGTACATATGAATGAACTTCAGTATCCTCAACATAGCACTTTCCAATAATTACCCTGAAAAAGCCCGCTACTTACTGGTAACCGAAATTAGAAACTGTCCAGTTACACTGGTCATGAAAGAATCCACCATCATAACCATGTAGTAAACGGCTCAGCTACTTCCCAGGGCCAAAGGAGAGTTGTGGCCTAACTGTACCCAGGTGGTGGCCACTGGCAAGGCATCAGGAAGCATACCTTGTTCACATCATACCTGAAACTACTACTGAGATTTACAAATCATTTTTTAAAAATACCTCAAGGTTCACTCAGCCGAAGAGTCTCCTTCCATTTGTCCTTCAGATTCTGTTGGGCTCTAGATCTAGAGAGTCCCCCAAAAGCCTCGTGTACCTATGGATACTGCGTGCGGTTGGGCAGTGGGACCTGACCGGAAGAAGTGGGTGCCCCGGGCTTGACCTGGAGGGGTAGGTGTTGTTCCACCCTAACCCTACACTGGTCTCTGTTCCGCCATGTGGTGAAGACCTCAGTCTCTGTCTACAACACTGTCCCACCACATGACTCCTACCTGTTAACAGACTGTGACCTTCTGAAACTATGAGCTAAAACACATCTTTCCTCCCTAAAACTGCGGATGTCAGGTATTCCCAGCAATGAAAAAGTAAGGTCACGGCTAGAGTAAGAATTTCTACTTCCAGGGCTCGCCTATTCGTCATCTCCAGAAGGCACCGACAGTGGCACCCTCCAGGGACCCACAACAAATGAAGATGCTGTGTTGAAATTGTTCGCCTCTTGAAAGTGAGGCTCACAATGGAAGGTTACTGGGGAACTGACATGTCAGCCCTACAGCTCTCACCAAACTCCACACAGGGAGCCCTAGAATCTTCTGGCCGGAGCAATGGCACTAAAGGATCACTGCAGTAATCCAATTCTTGGAATAGACATTTTAGAGAAGATATCAAAAATATTTTATTTGATGCCTTTCTGACCAGTGTAGAATCACTTGTTACAAATGAACAAAAATGCGTAATAATTCAGAACCTTAAAACCTAGCCTCTGTGATTCTTTTAACAATAAGCTGCCAGTATAGCTCCCAATTTGCCATCTTAGCTAAGATATTGGTCACCTTCCCTCTGTGGGCTACACGCTCACGAAGCCAGGAAGAGAGCCACTTGGCAGCCCACACACAACCAGCAATCCAACAAGGGAAGGAGGGCTTCCCTTGGCACTCTGGGAGAAAAAATTCCCACCAAATGGCAGTCCAGCTAACCTGGTCACCACATGTCTATCCACTAAGTAACATTCTGTCCCGCCAGAGGATGACCTAAGGTTCTATGAGGAACAGAAATACCAAAATAAATCCTTGAGGAAACTCTGGCAACTCCCACATTTCTGGAAAACAAAGTCTGAAAATGCAGGTTCTAATTTCAACATTCTTGGGAAAAGTTACACTCATGTTCCAAACCACACCTTAGAGAAATGTACTATATTCTTAACTACAGTGACTATTATTCAATTCTGATTTTTCACTGAACTGAGAAACACATGGTTAAAATGTTTACTGCTCACATTAAATACTTAAATCCCACTATGTTTGGCACCAGCCAGGATATATTCCTATTTACTGTATGGCAAGAGCAGATAAAGGTCTCAGAAATCACAGCTTCTAGAGGATGACTGCCAAGTTGATTTTCAAAATCAATATCAATGCTCAGAGTTGCTACATCCTTCAATCCTAGAGAAAAACCTGGCTGCACAGCAATTCCAGAGAGCACTTCATTGTACTGCGACATTGCCTTTATTTAAAAAAAAAAAAATTATGAGTCATACCTCAACCTATGCTGAAGCTCAGAAAGTACATTTAATGATTAGATTAGCTAATTGTTCCAAACATTTCTTTGTCATTAAAATAGCTTACTATTGAAACAAACTGTCAAAGATCATCACTGCAGTACAAGGAGGCGAGAACAGCCTATGCATCAACTCAAAATATCAATAAGGGCTTTTAATTTCATTATTCTAGATCCTGTGTACCACTGAATACATGGTTTTTAAAAATAATTGATAAATGCATCTACTGTGCAAACCAACAGTGTGTGCAAAGGGGAAGCAGAGGCACAAATCTTCGGCCCGATACAAAGCTCACAATTTATGTTCCTACTGTAAAGATGATGCCTGTAAAGCCAGCACTTAGAGAGCGTGAGGCAGGGGGATCCCAAGATTCAGTCCTGCCCGAACAACTCAATGATGAAATCTCTTCTCAAATTTTCAGAACAGGGGACGGCGGCTCAGTGGCACAGCTTCCCCTGGGCTCAGTCCCAGGACCGAGAGAAAGAGGGGAAGAAGACACCGGCACTAGAGAAATGTGGTCATCGGTCACAAGATACCACCTGCACCTAAACCCTACCACCACCTTCTCAACTCTTCAGTCCTCTTTGATACCACCAGCTAGAGTCAGGTCTACAAACTTGGCTTTATTGGCAATTTTCTGGTGTCTCCATCACGTTCAATGAAGGGCAGGAGAGAGAATGGACAGGGAAGAGAGGAGCGACAGGGGAAGGAAGAGCAGCCGGAGAACAGCACAGAAACCTACGGACCGAACAGCCAGCCGGACGCGCGGCAGTGGCGGTCAGCTCTGAGCGGTTGCGGTGCAAGCACGTGGCTCCCAGGAGAAGTGGCGGGGACGCTGAAGTAGACGAATGTGGCCAAACAGGTGTTTTTCTGATCCGGTTAGATTTTCAATGGAAATGTTTAAAGCTGGAAAGAGATCCCTTTGTCTAAAGGAATGCACGAGTCTCCAAAATTATCATCAGGAAAGAATCTCACAAGACTAAAAAATGAAAAAGTTCACATAGCTAGACTACGTGGTAACCAACAATTAAGACAGCTCACTTAACTATACACCTGCTTCCTCAAAGAAAGTAATTTTCGGAATATATACTTAAAAACTAAACACTGGAGAGAGAAACTAGAATGCAGAGATAAATGAAGCTACTGCAGGAGTCGATCTACTACGCGTGAACTCCGTGGCCTCCCGATGCATATGACCCACACGGCGGGCCCTGTGGATAACCTCAGGGTTAACACCAGGCTTTGTCTTTGTATAGGGTGATACACGCCGGGGCTGCTGGGAACCGGCGTATCCTACTTCTTGGTCTGGGTGCTGATGACCCAGGAGTTTATTTTACAGTTGGTCAAAATGGACATCTGCTTTGTGTACCTTGTGTTATATTTCACCAAAAAAGTTTAAAAGGTTTTTTTTTTTTACTTAAAGGCAGAGGATACCTAGAAAAGGTTAAGCGCTGCCATCATTTTTCAAAAACCATAGGTATTTATGTCTCATATGAATCTCTGGGAATTCGTAAAGGCTAATGAAGCTGAGGCAGGAACTCGGAAGACGCAAGACCTCGCAATCTCCTGTCACCACTGCCCTCGGAGCTACGGCCTGAAAGGGCGGGAGGCGTCCTATCCGGACAGCACCGTCCTCGTGATAAAGGCGTGAAGGTGGGGGACAGAGATGGAGAAACACGCAAGCGCCGGAACAGCTGGTGATTTAGGAACATGAAGGGAATTACTGGGGGGATCAAATTCACTCCAGAGTGACCCAAAGCTCGGGCCTGTCTTCTCAATACCTGAAAAGAAAACCACAAAAGGCATAAAACACTGTACTGAAAGGACAACGAATGTGGGAACTGCAGACAAATTCTGGGGAGAATTTTCTGGTTAGGACCAGATGCATCTGTTGAGATACAAATGGCCAAGCCAGGTGTCTAGAGAGACGTACTGCAAACCAGTGAGCAGGAAGCTGAAGGCCCTCCCTGATGACTACCACGACTTCAACGAAGCCACCCGTGGGGACCGAGGGGACACAGAAGAATGGGAAGATCTGACACAAAGAAGGGACACATAGAAAGCAGCGTGACTGTACAGCTTTTACCAGCGCAGAGTAGCATTTTAAAAGTAATTCCATCACCTATGCAAATGAGAGCTCACTGTGTTTTAACACAGAACACTGGCCCTATTTCAGAAAATTATGGACAGTTTTTAGATATGTGATATCCTAATGCCTTCAGATATACTTTATTCTAAAACAAAAAAAGGCCTTGTGGCAAATTTTAATGAAATATATCAATGGAATTAAACAAATAATATGATTTAAAGAGGATTAGATTTAGCCAGATACGTCCCTCCCTAATTTAATCAAAGAAAATGAGAAAATAAACGGCAGCTTAGTCATAATCATATAATTAGGGTTTCCCAATAGATACAAGAACGTAAACCACTTTCACGGGCATTAAGTGCTGTCTGGTGGATTATTTTAAGTATTTTCTGTTATACAGCAGCAAGACCTCGTTAACATGAACAACTAACTAGAGTTTATAGAGCTTTAACTTTGTTTCATGCAATTTTCATATTGATATATTTAAGCACAGTTTATTCAATAATATATTGCCCTTTTCCTTCAGAATATATTTTTGACAAGGACAACGGTTAGTGCCTTGGCCAAGAGAGGTATTTAAACTCTACTGAAGACCTATAAAATCAATATGAACTCTCAATGAAACAACTATGCGTGATTTATAAGCGTGTGGCTATGACATATGACATACATGGAAAAATAGTACAGACTCATCATTTGACTTGATTTCCTCAGGAGCTGTTAAGGCCCTAAGTCACACCCAAAAACAGTTCTTACAAAGGAAATGTTAAACTTTTCAATTTAACTTTCATGTTGCCTATACCAACATTTTACCTAGAAAAACTGGATTCTAGAACCAATCAAGTGAAAACTAATACTTCAGAAACAAACTTTTCTTCATATTCAACTTGCCAGAAATGAATATAGACCTAAAATTAAATCAGTGGCCCTCAGGTTGATGCATAGCCTTGGTTCTTTGTTTCGGTTCGGTTTTGGGTTGTTTTGGTTTGGTTTCTCTTAAAACATAATCCAAATCTTGGTAGAATCGAAAATGACCTAAAATGTGGACTCTACGCCCAGTTCTATGACATTTTACTGACCAAGTTAGTTAACCTTACTCTGGTCTGGTCTCCTGCCTTCAGCCTCCTGGGATGCTGCTGAGGACATGGAAACACATTCTCTGTGAAGCCAACACAGGGCACAGGCAAACACACCGGACTGTTCCCACTACCAGTCATCTACTGCATGGAATTCACGGTGAATGGTTCCTCGTGCAACAATGACCAACAATGTTTCCATAAGAACTACACTGTATGTGCATGTTAATCTAGTTATTAACAGTATCTATTTATAAAAGAGAAAACAACACTTGTAAAAAGTATGGGTAGGTGGGCAGCTCCACTAGGCAGTCAGGAACATACTCCACTAGTAATAGAGCACGTGTGATAATACCTACCGTATGTTCAGTGGCAGAACAATGCCCTGGGTTCCATCCTTACCACCACCAACACCCCCCAAAAAAAGAGCTACACACACTATTCTTTCAACTTTACAAAGAATAAAAACAGAAAACCTATGTGTTTGTTAGTTCTCATTTCATCTAATTTAAAATTTGTAGAAATCATGGCTAAAATTCAAACTGAGAGGCTCTGAGTTCTCACGTTCAGTACATTTTATAAATCCCAATGTGGATTACAGTTATACTAACTTTTATCCTAAATGCCAGCACTTTTCAAAATAATCCCCAAGATAAAAGATATCCGTTAAAGTTTATAAGCGGCTATCCAGAATTAAGTCAAGCACTTTAAAAAAGGCCAGTAAAAAGGGATATAATCCACTTACAGGCTCTGGAGTTACACTCACTACTCAAAAAAGGATACAATGATAGCAACAGACAACAAAATCGACCAGTACTTCCTTAAGAGAAAGAAACTAAATTGGGATAAAGTAGTAAAAATTTTTAGAAAGGAAAAAAATGAGACAATGAGGTATGATCACCAGAAAAACACCAGATGAATCTAGCATGTCACAAATGCTCCTGTGCTGTATTTTCCCTGTACGTCAGGAGCACACAGCTTGTTCCTGCATACATGTGACACGTTTATCTGTTTGACCTGATACCTACTTAGATTTGTACCTGTTCAAAACACAGGAGGAAGCTCATCTTCTCATAAGAAGTTATGCTGCTCAGAATTTTTTTTTAAAACAAAGTGGAGGACGCTCCAACAAATGACCAATAATCAGAAGTAATATAATCTAATAATCTTTTCCTGGGAATTGGAAAAGCAGAAAGTTGGTGAAACTCCCAACAGGACATTTTGCGGGCACTTGTGTTTAAATATAAGGGCAGAAATCTACTTCAACCCCCCAACATTAGTAAGACTATCATGGTCAAGCATGAGAAATGAATGAACATGTACGAAATTTAGCATTATGAGACAGTGAAGTTAATATGACACACTTAGCAACTATAGAAATAAAAGCTGAGACATCACTTGAAAAAGGCCACCTGCTCACCACCAACTGCCTCTGCGCCTAGCAGTCCCGGGTAGGCCTCTATCTTGTAGCCCAACGACCTTCTGACAACATCCGCGCCCATTAGACCTAGCATGGTACCTTGGGCCAAAGTTAAAAGCAATTAACGATATAAAGGAAAATCGTATTACTGGCATTATTAGTAACTTACAAGACAATGGACTGCCAAGATGATTGAATATTGAACTTTTCTGGCCACCATAACCCGTCCCACAAGAAAAACTACACTGGACAATACTGGACAAACGCTCCATAAATCTGGAGTCACCGCACAGAGCGACTTAGTGGTTTTGCAGGTTCAAGGCAGCGTGTTATCACTTCCACTGTGGGATTATGCCCGCCTAAAGATGCCCTCTCTAGCAGCACTTACAAAAGCACAAGCATTTGGTGCAATTCTTGGGGGCTTTTTGGTAAGCTGTTAAGTGAGAGCTCTCTTCTCTTGCGACGTGTCCACCGTGTTAGGTTTTCTGACTTGGATTCACTATGTACCAACTGACTCAAAATGGTCTGCCCCTTCTCAGCCAAGTTTACTGTCACTGAGTGCCTCACTCATCTCCCTTCAACAGCACAAACTGTCTGGGTGCCGCACTAAAAGCCCAGCGTAAATATGGGAGGTACAAACCCGTCGGCCAAACCGGGCCCTCTTCCCAGGACGTCCTCAACAGCCCTGCAACGCCCAAGGAGCAACCCCTTGGACACAAGAAATTCAGAACCTCGGGACACACATCCTTCAGCCTCAAACGGCAGGAAAATGTCTCCCAGGCTCCTTGCCCTTCTAGTCACACTCAGGTACAAGGGCCAAATGGAACCTCGACCCCCCAGGCTTCCCAGCCTCTAGCCTACACGCCAGTCTGAGGAGCTAGCCAAGGCTGGCTCCCCTGAAGTAATGAAACACACTGTAACACGGGTGCGACCCTGCTCTTACCACACCCGCAGTCCTGACCAAGGAAAAGCGGCAAACCTACACTCAGGATTTTCATCTTCTCACCACGGGTCAGCCGAAGGCCGTGAGCAACTGAGGAAGGGACACGCAAAGGCAGAGGGACACCAAGAAGGACAAACTAAAGTCTACGTCAAGACACCGCTGCCTAAGCAGGCCAATCACGTAAATTCCACGGGGCCACATGCAAAGATGGGGGAGGACTGCAGAGTCGGGGTGGGCCCTGGGAGCGTGAGACGTGAGAAGCAGAGCATCAAAACATCCCGTCCAGGGAGAGGGGCCTCGGACCCAGATCCCTCTACGGTAGGAGCTTCTGTAGTCGAACAGAACAGCAAAGCCCTCCTGTACTAGTGTCTGCCTCTAGGCGCTGGGCTTTTCTACCATTTACTTTGTTTGGTCTGCTCAGAAAGTCCTGACGAGGACTGATAAATGAAAGTCCATGCTCACTAAGCACTGACGTTTGCAGTAACTCTGAGGTAGGTACCTGCACCAGTGCAGTTCAAGAGTGAAAACAGCTGAGATCGCATTACCTAAGACTGCGCAGCAGGGAAGCCAACAAGCGAACCCACTCGGTGTGCATGGGTTGTGCTCCAAAATCTAAGTGTATCGGCACTGCACTGGCTCTGCGGCGACCACTGTCATGTTACAGATCAGAGAAATTTAGAGAGCTTTGCCTACGGGGGTCTCCCAGGTACAGGGCTAAGATCTGAATTCACTTCTTCTGTGTTATACTTTTCTCTCATTTAAACATTACACATATTTAAATATTTATGAAGCGGGATTCTCATTTTTAAGCTTAACTTATACCTGTTTTCAGGGGGCCACATTAATGAATAGATTATTCCCTTGGAATTAATAAAGGACTTAAGAAATTGGTATTAACTCTTTCAGGCCACCTGGGTACCATTTAGTGAACTGAATTCTTAATTTATTAAAACAGACTCTAAGAAGTACAAAACTTTCTCTGAGGGCACAGAGGGGAAAAAAAAAAAAACACTTGTAAAGCCATTTAGGAATATAAGCTAATTCGGAACAAAATTAAAAATCAAGCTACAGGGAAATGCTGTGCTAGTGGGTTCACCTCTGCCCAGCTAAGAACCTATCAGAAATGAGACTGACGGGAGGCTGGAAACACCTATGCCTTCAGGACATAGGCCACCTGGTACAGCAGCCAGGGTCTGCCCTGACCTCAGCAATCAGAGAGCAGGTAGAGCGATAGCCGTTCTGCTCTAGAGAGCAAGCGGCGCCTTGGGAAAATCGCCACTCGTCTCCACGTGGCACCTAGTACCTTTCCTCCTACCTCCTGGAAGTCCCAGAAGGAAATCCAGAAATCTCCAGGGAGCAGCAAGACCAACTACAGACTCAAGACATGTAAAGTGAAACTCAATATCCCTAAACCAGAAGGAGAAAGAACTCCCTCGGCCGGTCTCCGAGTATTCCCGCTGGCTGTCCTTCCTTATGAGCGCTAACGCTCTGGTCAACACTCTTTAGCATTTTTGCCTCACCTCAGTTCCAGTAAACGTATAACCATTTTCTTCCAGCATCTGCATTGTACTTCTGCTCCTAGAAGACCTGAGCAGAGCCACGGACACTCCACTGCCCAGATTCCCACATTCTACAACACCATTCACCGCAAGTTGGATGCTTCACCACACCCCTCAGGTTCACCTTCCAGAAATCTGGGCCTCTGGACATCCCTGAAGGCCTGCAGAGAGCTCTGTTTTTTCAAATAAAATGAAACCATCTGGAAGTACACTACCACCCACTGAGAGGGCTGAGACTGTGACATGCATGGGTCACATGGGTGAGCTCCTCGAAGCTCAGTTATGTCTTTGGAGTCTGTATTCTGTCCCCAGAAGGTGGCGTTAAGCTTGTTTCATTCCTGTAAAGGCAGAAAAGCTTCCGAAAGCCTGGGCTTTCGATAGCTCACGGGACCCAGTCGTCACCACTTGGGTCCCAGTCCCAGCCCCACTGCGTCCTAGCTATGGTCCTGGGGCTCCAGCCTTCTCATTTGTATTCAGTGAGGACGGCAACGGTCCCTACTCTCATGTTCTTGCTGTGATGATTAATCAAGATCATGAGTCTAAAGCATCGGGCCACAGTCAGGGTTTAGTAAACATTAGCTCAGATGACTGTCATTAACTCCTACGGGAGCAGGGCGCACAGTACATCTGGTGAACTTCAAGTCGTTTCCCATAACAGGACCAGAGGCATATGTCCGTGGTGTTGGCCATGGTAAAGTCTGGGAAGAAAGAAAAGGCCAGAGCAGCAGCCGCGCTAGAGGCTCGC